>JAQPZY010001571.1:2842500-3442500 GCA_029931535.1 Margaritifera margaritifera
TGTATGATATGTGGGAGTGAGCTTCGGTCATATTATACATCCCTGATCTAGCATGGTACGGAGCTGAGATGTTTTTGTTCAGGAAGACTATCGAGTGCAAATTTAGCCAGGATGCACATAGTTTGCATAAACGGTTGAATTGTTTTTAGTTTGTAGCGTAAATAGTTTATCTTATAATAATGCTCTCGAAAGCTGTGTGTTCACTTAGAATCATTGAAATTCCAGAATTAGAACATCACTTTCGTCCTTATTTGAAATATGTATGGAGTCGAAGCGCGACGAGTTGCATGATGGAGAGAGAGACAGACATACAGACAGACAGAGAAAGGGAGGGAGAGAGAGATGATGTACTATGTCTCTCCATTGACAATTAGAAAAAGGATTGTGAAGAAAAAGTGGTGGATCATCGGTATGGGTGTAGATATAGAAAGACAGTTTTGTCTCTGACCATTTTAGGGTCATTGGATAGAGCATATAAAGTTTAGTTTAAATTGTTGTAGACAAGAATTTCTCGTTCAAATTGTCTTGTCAGTATTAAATATGCTGGCAAACATTGCAGAAATTCATGACGTCACAAGCATTATTACTTAATATATAATGTCAATGAATGCACTCATATGAGTTGAATATAATCTTTCATTTGCTTTGGTATAGGTTGGAAAATTTCACCCGAGGGTCAGAATTGTTCAACAAACACGACGCAGTACCGAGTGTCTACCGCACAATTTTAATCCCGAGGGTAGAATTTTCCTATCCAACACCGATACATAATAAAGGAATAAATTTGTCACATTCTTGAAATGAGGGTCGAAGTCAAAATGGCATATTGTGAATACTGATGTAACCTTAAAACAACGAACGACTCATTGAAAATGTCATCACGTTATGATAGAGCGAAAAGCGTTAGGTACATATTCTTTGTACTGAAACTACAGTGTAAACTTCAAGTGATGTTTAAACATATATAAGGGTTCACTGAGCAATGGTTGGATCGTCGATGTTATGTCAGTACTCAGCGTCGGAAATGTGTACTGAAGATGCTTGCACAAGTAAACAAAGTAAAGAGTTAATAAAATAAGGGCCACTCTTATTCCTAGATTAAACGAGACAGAAAGAAAATAACTATATGGTCCTCGATTGAACTTTAATCTAGACTTGATTATAATTTTATAAATAATAAAGAGAAGATGGATTAAAACAAAATTATAATTACAACAACAGCTTTTCCTGCTCGAAATTGGACTGCAGAAGCTGTACATGTAGTTAGATCTATTAGAGCTAAAACGTCATGTTTGCAGGACACTATCTTCAACCGCTGTTTGATTTAGGACGTAAATGTGTTGCAGTTAATGTTTATCTTGATTATTGTGAAGAATGCCCAAATGATGATGGAAATCAGGGAGATTTTGCCAGTTTGTGTGCAAGCTTTAGAAGGTCATGTTGCAAGACAGAAGTCACGTTATAAAAAAAATAGTTATCTTCCACATCGTTATTCTACACTGGAAAACACGATCATACACATGTAGGAATGTGAAAAAGGTCTATCCCACACCGCTTTCTCACATGGGCAAATCGTGTCATTCATAGATACATAGGAATGAGAGAAAGAGAAAGAGTGTATATCCCCAAACTCATCCATATGATGGACACATACCTTTCAATGACAATTGACATTGCTTTGTACCTTGACTGTCCTTTACCGACTGGTCTCCTGTAGTCAATATACTTTTTATAGGGCCTATGTGCTGGACATACAGGGCCGGCATTTCCTGATCTACGTTTGATCGTGAACAAGGACCTGGCCACGTCTTCCTGGCTTTTAACCGCGGGAGCCATGGGCTATCTGGCTGGTACACTGATTTGTGGGGTGCTGTACGACAGGTTCAACAGGCTGCTGCTTCTATTTATAAACATTTTGGGTGCTTCCATTGGTAGCGGAATAGCGCCATGGTGCTCGCTTTTTCCACTCATGATTGCTGTGCGAGTCATCTATATGGCTTTTGCTGGAGGGTTAGATACTGGTATTGATATTTCTGGCTTATATTCTATTTGCTTCAATTAAATTTAAAGATATTGTTCATACGCGTTGTTAGGAGATATACGTGTTGCGAGTGGACGTACCCTCGACCGATTGTCCAGACTTTATAGGCAAATAGGAAGAAAAGGGAAATGTTCCCAAAGACGTAAGCCTGAAGTATGATTTTTGTTTAATCATCTGCCACACTGGTTTGCAGTTTTCCTCAAGGTATTGGACAATTATTCTACAAAATGACACTTCTAATTGTGTATGACTTCGACGTTGTACCCTTACTTAATTGTTGAGGCGCATATTTTGAAGGGTCAATTATTTGAGCACTGGATTTATTCTACAATTCCAGAGACTGGCTTACTCCCCATTGCCATCCCTTATACATTTAATTGTAAAAGTTATTTTTATGCTAAATATGAAACCTAAGATCACTTGGAAGAAAAACATAATACTGGGAACAAATTGGAGTATAGAACATGTAGCATTATCTACATTTATTGACACTATCAAATAAATAAAATTACTGTACAAAAATAATCCTTATCGCAGGCTAGAAGTTGCTAGTCTTTTTTGTGTGAAATCATTTTTGTGAAATAAAACCCCTTGAAATAGTTGTATTTGTTACTTCTCTGAGAACTTTGCAAGATATTAACCCAATATATCTTTTCAAATATTTTTTTTTTGCAGGTGGTAATACTGAAGTTGTCTCAATATGGGGCGCTGAAGGTCGACCATACGTGCAAATGATGCACTTTTCTTTCGCTTTTGGGGCTATAATTTCACCATTAATCACAGAACCTTTCCTGGCGCCAAAGAGAACTGCATCTGAGCTTGTTAACTGCTCCTTTATTGAAACATGTAACAATTCACATATCAATACCTCAGACATTTCTGATTTACCTTCCAACTCAAATTTTACTAACAGCAGCTTGCAATTTACTCAACGTGATTACTGGGGCGAAACAAAAGTACAATACGCGTATCTGATCAGCATGATGTTTGGGATTCTATCTGCAATTCCTTTCCTAATTTTATACTTACGGAGAACAGCAGAACCTCTTACGAACGAACAGCACACAGCAAAGAAAGCCAGCCGAAGAATATTAGTTCAACTCACAAGAAATCAAACGATTGGAATATTAATCCTGGTAATGTCTTTTTTCCACTTGTACTGCGCCTTAACGGACAGTTTTGCCAGCTATCTGGTGACATTCACGCTTCTTCACTTAAACTGGTCCAAGCTGAAAGGGTCCCTTGTCACCTCGGTGTTTTGGGCAAGCTTTGGGTCTGGACGATTTCTAGGAATCTTTATTGTTCGCATTGTGAATCCGACTAAAATGCTTTTGATTTGCTGTTCGCTCTTGTTGATTTCCCTTACTGGCTTTTTAGTAGGGAGCGTCCTTCTATTCGATCCCATGGTCTGGCTGTTTGTATCGCTGACTGGGTTAGCCATGTCAGTCATCATTCCTACTATCTTTACATGGACAGAAGAGAACGTGATACCGGTTTCTGGGAAAATAACATCCCTTCTTTTGGTAGCTGCATCGAGCGGCTCAATGCTGAATCCATTGTATTTGGGATACCTTATGGATAAACAAGGTCCACTTTGGTTCACGTATTTGTTGCTAGGTCAAAGCACTGTGTGCCTGCTTCTTTACGTTAAAGTCTTCATATGTATCAATACCTACATTCGGGTCCGGTCAGAAGCGGAACTAGAGATATCAAGTCAAGCCAAAGAAGTGGAACTGGAAAATTGGAATTCTAGCCATGCATAGTTTTCTGAGGTTTGTTTGTTCTGTTTCTTTTTGTTGTTATCATGAAGTATTTGTTACCTGTAAATTATCGGTGTAATATTATATTAAACGCTAAAAACGTATGTCTTGAGTACCTTTGTAGGATACTGCACACAGTTTTTGCCCCACCACCACAGGGTTACAGGAAAATAGAGGCAATCTTGTCCTTCTGTCCATTCGTCCATACGTCCGTCACACCTTAATAAGGTTTGGATCAATTCAGTTCAATTCAGTCATTGGGGTGTGACATGCGTGTGCGTTATATGAGCACATTTATAGATATGTTTACAATGCCTAGAGTTTCAGTATCGTTAAAAGGAGACTCAAGCATGGGACACAAGGTTGATCAAGATTAAAGATGATAAATGCAAACAAATTGTTTCTTTTACAATATGCATTAAGGATACATCGAACATTTTTTTTCTCCAGATATTTTCTATTCAGTGAATTTTACATATAACATTAATAATTTCACCTGAGCGTCCAAACGTTCCTTTGCGCAAAAAGGTAATCGAGGGCTGACATTCGTTCACGAGACTTCCCATTTTTTGTCTTCACTCTTTTACCTTTAAATAGAATAGGAAAAATATATGCATCTTTATTCCATTACGTAACCTAATTCCTTTAATTGCGAGCATTGGTGTCGTGTCAAAATCATGCATGACGTCATTCACGTAATAAATTGACCACATTATGACGTTGACAAACAACGCCAAAGCCTGCACAGACTAGCGGATACTGGGATCGGCCACGTTTTGAATAGTCGTCAGTGGAAATCTTGAGTGTGAAAAAGAAACAAACAAATTGGTTATGAAACGGTTAGATCTGCTAACTGAGGTTGCTAAATATAAATATTGTCTGTGACTTTTTGCAAACTCATTTTAAATAATATAAAAATATGAAATGACATTTCTGTTGTCGTGGCAGTAGGGTTTTGAGACAAACAAAAGCGCCCTCAGAGTAACAGTTTTATTCAAGGACTTCCCACCAAATAGCATTATCAAACCAATCCAAGACAAAAACATGTAAGGGTCACAACACCTCAAGCTTTATCTGTGGCATGATTTAGGAAATAAAGACTGCAAAAATACTTTGCAGTAATCTTTATATTATAACTTGAGACGATTTTGCAGATTCTTTATGAATATTTTAATGTCTTCTCCACAGCAAGACTAACCCATGAAACAAAAATGTGTTCGCCACTTATTACAAAGTTTATTTAAGTAATCCATATGTACACAAATACATTTAGACCTATGCATTTCCTTCTTGCAGGAACACATCTAATTTTATATCTCATTTTCAATTACCTTAATGAGATAATGTTTCTTTCTTCACTTTATGTATCACAAACAAGGACATAGTATCTCAGTTAAAATAAAATAAACACAATAATATTGCATATGACAATTTGAAACACTTCATTAAACTCTTTCGTTTACGTTCATGTTTTGAGATCTTTATAACTTATTCACATTTCTATAGTTTGCTGCTCAAAATATTCACTAAGCTCTTCTAAGTATCTGGGTTAAAAGCTGTTTATACTGAAACATTAAGATTTTTGTTTCAATTAAAGTTGGATATTTTTAAAAGAGACGATGATTCAGAATGAAGATATATATATATAAATATATATATATATATATATATATATATATATATATATATATATATATATATATATATATATATACATATATATATATATATGCCTGTGTGTGGGTGCGTTCACCATTACACTTATCAAAGGTCATTAGGATTTTTTCTTCTTTTTTTCTTTTTTTGCTTTTCTTTAGAAGAACTGTTGGAATTTGGACTTGTATTTCCTGTAGGAAGCAATAAAAGTCGAAAACATTCATTCAATGACAATATTCGTTCCAAGGAATGTCAACTTTTTTCTGCCGAAATTAAGACCTTTGTATGGTATATATTTTGCTATTAGTTTATTTTTCCACTTTGTTTGTAGAAAATCATATTGGTCAAAGTTAAAATTTGGTCAATACTTATTCCATTCAAGGGTTTGGTTTTTAGACACGTCTTGGATTGTTGGTGAAAAAATCAGTTATCGATAGGTCTAGTTAGTTCTTACTAAGATCAAATCTAAATAGCATTAGCTGTAAAAGTAGTTTGCAGTGTAATGGGGGTGGGTGGGTATTGCGAACATATACAGTAGGTATCTATTTGATTCTTTTCCTGAGACATAAGTGGGAGATTAATCATTTCATTTGTATATATTGTAGACATTCAAACAAACGTCAAATGGCTTCAAAAGAAATTAGTTGCGCAGCTCACTGGTATCTTTTGGCAACACTATAGTAATCTTGTGCCCACTAAAGCTTCATGCAATTTTCCAACAAAACTTAGAATCATGCCTTCGATGTGGCAATTCTTAGAAGAAAATAAAATCCTGTACGCGGAATACTTTAGTGCTCTCGGTTAAATCTGAACACAGATTTAGGTATATTTTGTCTTCCGGTAAATAGGATTTGAAGATATGCTATACATCACTGCTGCCCATGACATGTTGCGAGATTCTATGATTGATTTGATGCATATGGGGTGCAATATTGATTGGTGTTTAATGGCACATTAGCACATTAGTGCCTAGGATATGTGAGGAAAGTGCTTTGCTTAGAGACACACTAATAACCGCCTTTCATTGCATGCATTTAATAATTTGGTGACTTAGACCTCTTGTGTCTGTGTTTGGCTACAGTTCAAACCGAAGTGGTTCAGTGGTTAAGACGCTGGACTCATCACCAGTAGGGTGCATTGCTGACAGAGGGCATGTTATTTGTGACTCATGTCGAGCGAGTTCACGGGCATGTTGTAGACAGTGTTATTTCCAGATCTAGTGATATCATACATACTGATACCTTCTTTGACACCGCCGCCGTCGTATTGGTAAGTCACGGCGACAGGTTTGTGGTGCGTGTCTGCAAGAAAGCAAACCCCCACCCCTCCAAATTAATTCAACTTTCCACTCAAGATCAATTAAGCTATCATATCACGCTTCTTATAGAGAAATTATAATGGCGATATATCCACAAATACAAGACACGCACGGTTTTCGCCTGAAACAATCTGCGAGGCTGAAAGTTCCCTACGGGCAAAGGCTGAACAGCGACACGCTTAATACAAAAAGTACAAGCGCACAGTAAACGCAGTGGTTTTGGTTAACACCACAACGACAGCTGTGCGTCTGGGCACCAGTGTGGTTGGGACTGGAATATTGTCAGCAATCTGTGCTGCCCCAATATTGATTGCACTTGTGGTCTGAGTTCTGTAGCAGGGAATTTTCTCAGCCGGCTACTGTCAATGAAAGTCAAAAAGCACGATGAAATCCGCGTCTATGCCAAAACAAATTTAAACGCAATAGCAGCCCACATATCTAAGGCACTACGCGACAACGCAATCTCCGAATTAAAGATTAAGTTTATCCTAAATGAAATTAACAAATACACAACAATACAAAATGAAATACGGGCCGCATCGCACAAGGCATACACTTCGGTTGTAATCAACAAAGTGGCAAAAAAAAAAAAAAACAACCCTATCTAATAGCTCATCATTAGCGGTGTGTTGTCGTTTCAACGTCCTTAGTTTAGTAACTCAAGACCTATTCCAAACGCACCCCCAGCAAACGATGCGGTTCTTTTTATAACAAGACCGTACCTCTGATGCTCTCTTAACTTCAAGTTTCTCGAGCGAACAACATAAGGCAACGGAAACGTCGGTAACGACAAACAAAAAAGTTGTGTTTGTAAACACACTAAGTGGCCTATTTTTGCGTTTTTCCTGCTTGAATTTTTATGAACTTAAAAGAATGGTAACCACATCACGTGCCGTTGCCCTCATCCAATATTGCCTGCAGATCCACAGTAGAAAGCAGTGAACTACCAATGCCACTGTCAACGTCGCGTGCCTGCTTTGCTGCGTAAATTGCAAACCCAACTACGAATAAGTCTGACAAGGTCAAAGTTGCCAGAGGCACAAAGGCATCAGTAAAAAAGTACCTGGTGCACATTTTTAAGTACAATACTACAACATTTATCAATAAAGAAAAACATTTGTATCTCCCACAGTTTTGGTGCTGATGCTTAATAGGGATTTAAAATGATATGCCCGTCTTCATTACACAACCAAATTCTACTCTAGTAACAAACAAAGTACAACGGGTTAGATTGCAGATCCATGTCTCGTGAATGTAATCCATTTTTAAAAAAGAAAACAAAAAACAACAACAATAACAGCAAAATAAACAGAGCAAAGCACCGACAAAATATGCGTCAACAAACTATAGAAACGTTCAACGGAATTGTACTTAATGTACAGAGCATGGGAATAGAGAATAACCATGAGTATTATTACAAACTATATAAACAAATTGTTCAACATGGCTTTAAAATCAATGTATGAAGCTTATCCTTGGATCCTTGTTATTAACTTCTGGGCACTACTTAACAGTGAGTTTACACAAAACGAATTCATAGGTAACATAAATGGATCCAAACAATTAAAACATACTGATCTCAGCTTAACTCGAGTGGTGAATGATGGGGTGGGGGTGGGGTGGGGGGCGACCAACCTAACAACAAGGCGTTTCCCTCAAGAACCGACGAGGCAGACACCAGTTCTGACGGGGTCCCCGACCGGCTGACATTCGTTCAAACGGTGCACCTCTACCGGCTGACCCCTGGATGATGCAAAAGCCCAGCCTATCTGAAACATTGGCCTTTGGTACGCCGTATCCTCGCATGAGCCATAACAGGCTGACCACCCCCCAGCTGAGACAAAACTCTCACTTTTATACTACTAAGGATTTTCCTCCTTTGCTTGCATTACAAGTAGGATTAAGATAGAACATCATGTCGTTGAAATGTTAAAATATATTCGACGGTGGATGCCAGATTATGTCTGATCTACCATATATATCAATAGTTGCAGTTTATTTTCAATAGTATCTCAAGAAAACTGCTTACTTTATTAATTAGGTTACATTATATTTAGCGATGGCTGTCAGACACTGTCTGATCTACACGATATAGGCCTAGTTTCATCTAGTTCTTAACAGTATATCAAGAAATATGCCTGCTACAGTCTTTATGAACGACCTGATAAGTGACGGTAAATGTCGGATTATATCTCGACGGTAGATGATCTACTCGATATATACAGTTTGGTCTTATTTTCAATAACGTCTAAGTAAAAGGTGATTGCCATATTTCTTAAATTGCATCATGGTTGATGGCGGATGCCAGATTATGTCTAATCTACCTAAATATTTCAATGTTCAGCTTGCTATTCATAGTAAAGTCTGCAACATTTCTGCAGCTTCACGATATTGTACCGTGGATGCCACATTTATGTCTAATCTATCTAGCTATACACAATTTCCTTTTATATTTTGTAAGCATGCATACATTGTGTATTTTAAGTTCTTCATTCCATATTATGTGTTATGCAATTTAATAGGTGTAAACTCTTCTATATATCCTATATAATAATATAGTTTTAGCCATTCACTACAACATTATATATTCTTGTATATACCCTATGTAATAATATAGTTGTAACCATTGACTACAATATCATATATTTCTTCTTCATGCCCTATGTACTACAACAACATGTATTAAAGTGCATGAATATGCCTTAAAATAATTTTTCTGTTGGATGTATTTGTTAAGTTACAAATAAATATGTGTTGTATACTATTTTGTATCATGGCATCATACTCCGTGTATATATATATATATATATATATATATATATATATATATATATATATATATATATATATATATATATTTATTTATTTACATATATAATGTATATATTATATATGTATATATATATATTTATTTACATATATAATGTATATATTATATAGGTATATATATACTTATGTATATACGTATATACACTTATAGATAGATAGATAGTTAGATAGATAGATAGATAGATAGATAGATAGATAGATAGATAGATAGATAGATAGATAGATAGATAGATAGGTAGATAGATAAATAGCTAGATAAACAGATATTTGTAGATATATAAATAGCTAGATAAACCGATATTTCAGGATGTGTGTATATTTTTCCTGTATTAATTGAATGTATGTACGCTGACAGATATGAGTTTATTGTGCATATCAAAAATGCCACCATACATTTTTGTAACAGATTTAAATGTATACATATTTACTAGCTGATGGCCAATCGGCTAAACGCAAAGAAGGATAGTAGTATAGGATGACGTAATAGGTGCAATGATGACCGTTGTTGTACAATGGGAATTCAACATTAGTCATTAACATGACATTTCCCTTTGCATTTTCTTTTTGAAATGACACTATGGGTACAAGGGGATTGCTAATGGTAATATTAACCCCGTTAAACCCCTTATAAATAAAACTAAAATTTCCCCAACTACCCCTGTAACTTCCTCACCATTCCCTTACAAACAAAACTAAATCCCCCTACGACCGTATAACTCATATAAACCTAGCAGTGAAGTGAAAGGAAAGAAAAGGGTAGGAATATGCACACACTATACTCGCAAACATACTTATACACTATCATACACAAGGGAGTTGGAGTGTTCACACACACACACGCAAACACACACACACACACACAAGCCAGAAGAGTTTAGAGGGGTTTTAATTTTAGTTGTGAAAGGCATTCACAAACATAAAACACAATATTTTGGACATGTTTGAGTAGTATCTCTTTTCTTAAAGAACTGGTTGGCCCAGAAAAGAGCCGATGGGATTATTAACCAAAGATATTGGTACTACATCCCTGTTCCTCTTCTCAAGCTTCTCCGCACTACCGATCCATAGAGCAATATTTACTTCAGGAACCCTTGCCTTTTAATATGCTCTTCTCTTCCAGATAGACGTATCTGTGATCTTGGTTATGGACCATGATGACTTCACATGCACAAGGTAGTCTGGATTTAAGAGCATACTCGAAATAATGATTGATGACTCCACATTCGTCCACATTTTCACTTGTCTTGAGAATAGGTGACAAAATAGGTTCATTAAATATAATCTACGGGCGGATCGAAACTGATTTAGAGGTTCCACCCAATGACGTCACTTGCGATGAATATATCTATTTATATCTACAGTGGATACTTCTTATACTCGGAGTGATATTACGACTACTGTTCTTGAAGCGAGTATTATTTGAGAGGAGAATGAGTTGAATTTGGATTTGAGTTTTTTCGATTTCGTATCTTTCCAGGAAGTTTTAGCGGTACCACCATCTCCACTTTCCGCTCCTTCTCCATCATTGCCCGCCTATCATTATTTTAAAAATAAATAGTTTGAAGATACTTGACGAATTGAGTTTTGTACACCTGCGGAATTAACTTCTTAAAAGATCTTGAACGAAATTCAGCACGTCCAACAATCCAATTATGACTTTGACATGACCGATGGACAAGCCACTCTTCATATAACACACGTTTTACCTCCTTCTGACAGCGAAAAACGCAAGAACGTTTTATCGGTGGATCAACTTCTCATTACCAAACGATGAACAACGATCAAGGTCAGATGTGTTTAGCCGGCACGATCATGGTGATTCCAGCTCATGCAGAAAAAAACCGTTAGAAAGGAATGGAAACGAGACTAGGGGAAAATTAGAATATCACACTTACCGCAACAACAGAGAGAAGTAAAAACCCTTTTGGAACAAGCAGAAAGTTCGAAACAGACCTTGTGTGGAGTTCCTGAAATGCCGACAATTGAAGATGGGCTTGCCCTTCGTTGTACGTTGAAAGTGTACCATCAAGTCGTTCGTGAGCATATCATGTTTCGAGGACCTTAATTTCCAGACAGGAAATACAATCACATTTATCATCACGAAAATCATTTCGATGCTAGCACTAGTATCACAGGATTTCTCAGATGCCGATATAATTGTGACAAAATGTGACCATAGATTTAGCAATCGGGAGAAACAGATTCATTGTGGCGCTAGATGTCGTAGCTGTTTAGCGTCCAGACCTTGTATTTCTGAAGGACAAGAAAATACACGATCGTCTACTTGCAGACAAACATTTGTGAGGTTATCGTGTGACGAACGACATCGCGTGAAACAAGTCCAACAACTGAAAAGTTCTTGCTAATTACTGACATTGTGTACCACCTGTGGACAGCATTTTCGTACAAATAACAAAATGTCACGTTTGACCAGGAAAGAAACGATGTCGTATTTTTGTAGCCAAATCGTTGCGTTGAATCATCAATGTTATATTAAAAGATATAAAAACGAACCCGAAGAATTATTGAATGATCAAAACAAGAAAAAGAAAGAATTGTTTATGCTCTCGATAGTGGATACCGATTGTCAAAAGTGTACTAAATATGGCACTTTTCTACCACAGAATAATATCAACAGAACGACGATTCTAGTCCAGGGATTTTTTTCAGGCTACGTCAACGAGTCTCTGAAACTGATACAAGAAGCCAGCAGCTATCCTTTCTGGTGTTACAATCCAGGAGAAAAAAGTTAAATTTAACGAACGGTACCGGTCCCTAGAAGGCATCACATTGGAATTCGTAGAACAGAACGAAGAAAGACAATGGTTGGCTACAGACATGCTAAATTGTTTGTGGCGAAAACTAGTTCCACTTCCAATATTGACAACGACCGAATCCAAGTCAATACTTTCAGCTCATCGACGATAAAGGAAAACTCATTAAACACGTAGAAATTATACGTGAAGATTTGATCTTGGTGAATTACGAAGAGGTCACGGAGTTTGTTCCCACCGACGAGTTTGGCAATGTTATCATTGCTGATTTTGTGACAGACAAAGCCCGTTATAATTTGCATTCCATCTTGGAACATTTAGGAGACCGCGTCATTGATTTTGACACCGATAGTTGCATGTACTTAGATCGCCTTGGATACTATCACTCTCGCATCGAAGACGAACGTTTAAGAACTTGGACCGACGTACATCACAATGATACAATTCTGAATTTTGCTAGTATAGGATCTAACAATTACCAGTACCGAGATAAGCAAGGACAACTTCATACCAAAAGCAAAGTGAAAGAACTCACCCGTAACTATCGTTCGAGTCAAGTGGTAAACTTTGGCGTGTTGGAATAAGCTTTTAAGTCTGGTCAAGATGAAGTCTTTTGTGTTCAAACGGTCGAGTAGATCAACACCGGACTGTATGTTTGCCTGATCATCAAGTCGTCAGTCGTCCCTTGAAAAAGTGTAACTGATTTTCTACGAGAAACGGGTGCGACGTCCTGATCACAACACGATACCGTACGGGTATAATCCCTTAGGCATTCCAGATGGTCTTTGTGATGTCGCTACATTCCCTTGGTGGGTCCAGAGTATGAGTCCAAATGGATATTTTAGAAGATGAGAGGATTCCTAATTTACTTCCTGGACTGCGAGAGTACATTTACTGAGTCTTTGTACAGATTCAAGTAAAACGCAAGGAACAGTTGCATCCTCTGCAATTTAGATGTTTTAACCATTGATATATAAGTGCTCTAAGACGTCTGATAACTTTGAAAGTGTTGAAATGGTTAGGCATTAATCAATTACCCGCACCTTATAACACTTTGGATGCCACAACTCTAACCTACAATATTAGAGTGATACACATAAATCAATGGGAAGAAGTCATGGAAATGTTTCAAAACTTACCGGGTTACAAAACAACTTTTAGAAGAAACACTGCTTTAATACGAGACTCCGCCATAATGTGTCATGTGTGAGGTCATCACTGATATTCTTGGATATAGGCAAACTTACGTCGGACACCAGAAAGAAAGGCGCAGTCGTGGAGTAGAAAAAGCGTGGTGTTTTTTTTTTCTCGAACTTTTTAGCGAGTGTATAAAGCAGAGCATTCAGAAATACGTCAGGGTCTTTTATGCCGCTGGACCACTGAATGTCATATGCCTTCTTTATGTATATTGTAGGGCAAATAAAGACGATATAATCAAAGTGTTACTTGAATGCCAATTCAGGCAGTTCACAGACAAACACGATCGTGCCGCAGCCTCGGCGGCCGACCATCACGGTACAGTGTTACTGTATGTTATTACAGATCTTATGCCTAATGCGTCGTCCGGTAGAAGTGCATCGGTCATGAAGTATAGGTTGTGGTAGCTGCTCATATGTTGGCAGCCAGATATATCTTCCAAACGCTTTGCGCATGCTCATAGTGTTTTGTTCAGATATACTGGCACGACTGAGTTGGCTATAGAAGGCCTCCATCGGCGGGAACTCCTCAGCAAGAAGCATATGGAGGTAGTCGTCGGCTGAGATATCATTATCCGGCCGTGCGTTGTGCAAAGTCGGAACTAGCTGTGGGGCTGGAACTGGTTGTTGGGTCTAAACTGGCTGATTAACACTACTCGCGAGTAGTGCATCCAACGCATCCCCATATTCGCCTGTAGTTATTTGCCCTCTGTGGAGCAACTCATTCAAACGTGTGATAGTTGATATTTTTGAATATTGCCAATTAACAAAAAATCTCTAATTGAAATGTCTAGTGGTATTAAGCTTAGCAATAACATTGACAATATAACCAATTAACTAGCTATCTCAAATACTTTTTGAGCTTTAGAGTTTGGCAATGACCTTACTATGAAACCGGTTAACCAGGTATCTCTAATTGAAAGCAACTTAGTGGTCTTGAGTTCAGTATTAACCTTGTCAAAGTGTCCGCGTGCCTTATTCTCTATTCATTTAGATTTCTTGATGTACATTTATGCACTTTTTTTCCACACAAATGTGTGCTCCCTAGTTTTAGCCAGAAGTACTTGTTTTCAGCAAGACGTGGCATAACTTAAAGTTATGCAATTTGTCGTTAAGTAGTTGCTCCAATTAGCTGTATACAAATAGAAAAGTGCCACAAAAACGGATACCTAATGTAGCTCTCAAATGGACACCAGCGGGGAAGCGTAAGCATGGCCGGACAAAGACAACCTGGCGAAGGACAATGATGACTGATCGGGAAGAGATGGAACTTTCCTGGGGCGAAGCACAAGCCATTGCTCAGGACCGACCCAGATGGCGGAAGATGGCTGCAGCCTTATGTCCCAGTTTCGATGAAAAGGACCCTTAACTTAACTTAATTCGCAAAGTAGGGGGGGGGGCGAGACTGGCTTAACAACAAGGCGTTTTCCCCAACGTTCCGACAAGGCTAACAGTCGTTCTGACGGGGCCACAACCGGCTAACAGTCATTCCTACGGGGCCCCACAATCGTCTGACCCCCAGGTTGGTGCAAAACCCCAGCCTGTCTGAAACATGCACCATTGGCTCGCCGTGCCCCAGCGTGACCCCCGACAGGCTGGCCCTCACCAGGGTGAGGCAAAACTCTAATTTTATACAACCTACTTCCCCACGTACGCGTACATAAGCATAACTCAAAGTGCAGTCCATAGTGACAATCCATAAAAAAGGAAGAGGTATATAAATATGAAGAAAACACAAGATGAGAAAGAAAGTAAAATACAAACACTGATTACACTGAATAAACATGTATACAAATCTAGGAACCTTAAATTCGAGAGTGTGAAACGTTTAAATTGGAATCGCAACATATAATAGTTTGCAAATATGTTTTGAAATGTAACTGAAATTATTTTAGTTTTGGTATGTCGGTCATTAATTCTCCATCAGCCATCAAATATCATTTAGCATAGGAAAAAACAACTACTTTGGTTGAACTTGAAATAAACGAGAAGTATTTAAAAGCTCTGAATATTATTGCGCTGTACAACAAAGTTCTTTATTAGTGAACAGTACATGAGTGAATTCCCTCAAAGTTCTCCCATGCACCTCAACACTTTCTCAGTTTAATTATGCAATTATTACATGTCATTTCTATTCACTTTTGTGGTATGCTGTTCATACACTGGAAAGCTTCACTTCCATCAGCATGGCGGTTTTCAATCGTCTACCCCTCAGCGAATCTTTGATAACGAGATTCAGCCAAAAATCACTTAGAGCGAAATCAGGACTGTGTGAAGAATGTTAAAAAGTTTGGATGCTGTACTCTTTCAGGAAGTCTGACACGACGGCGGATTTAGGCAGAGGTGCGTTGTCATCGACATGATGGATACCTTGTGTACCGGTGCGCGGACGGGTGGTTTGCAGTGCGCCACCACTTTTGCCAAAACTTTGGAGGCATAAAAAGGTCCAGTAACACTAGCAGATTCAGGTACGGGTGCCTGGACGATCGGGCCTTTTGCATCGAAAAATAATGCGTATAAAATGCTTTCGACAGTCCGACTACTTCGATTCTTATATATTGGAGAATCGTTTGAAGCTTAGAAATGTTTGTGCAAGATGGGTTCCGCATTTGTTGACGGCTGATGAAAAACAGACTCGGATTGAAATTGCCAAGCATATACTAGCCAAATGTTAAAAGATTGATTAGAAACGGTTAAATAACATTCTTACAATTGATGAAACATAGATTTACTGTTTTGAATGCGAATGAAGAGAAAATAATAATAGTTTGAATCGGATGCCACAAATCGCTCTAGACTTAGGCGGACTGTGCCGAGTTTTATCAGCATTTTTTTTCGATGCTAATGGCTCCGTCGTCCAGGTACCCGTGCTTGAACCTGCTGTTGTCCCTGCAAATTTTTATGCTTTCAAAATGTTGACAAACGTTTTGGCTGGATCCTGTTATCAAGATTCGATGAAGAGACTTCGATTTGAAAGCTCCAGTGTGGATGGAAGTGTAGTCTTCCAGTGTCTGAGCAACATACCAAAAAGGGATTATTGGATAATCAGGCTGAAAAGTGTGTAGTGGTGCATGGGAAGTTTTATGAGGGGATGCACTGACGTACTGTTAACTAACAAAGAACTTTGTTGTACAGTGCACTAATAGACAGAACTTTCTAAATATGTTACGTCACACGCATATATCTGGAGTTACCCAGCGGGCTGCACGTACAGCTGCAGCTCATTCTATAGAATGTTTTTGTCTACCGATCGGCATTAAATTCATTAACAGGTTCAAGGAAAAAACAGTTCTAACAAAATATTCAAAACTTTTCAAATAATCGTCCTATACTCAAAACTGAGGCATTATGATGCAATTCTTACGGAAAATAGTTTAATTTGACTTTTCGTACATTTAGCACAAAGTGGTAAAAAAGCTTCATGGTAATATCTTTACCTATGCATACCATTCTTTTGCGATGCTGCTGCTGATGATGATGATTATTATTAATTATTTGCATTGCAAATGAGCATAGTGGAATTCGTTATTAGTGTAACATGGATTGTAGAAGAAAAAAATCATGGAAAAAACTTTGGACAACTGTGAGATGGAAAAATGGTCTTGAATGTTGGGTGATCACAGACGATAGGAGCATGGTATGAGTTTTATATTGTGAGAGTGTCATTGTCAGATGTCTAAAGTAGGTTACCCAAGTAGTGTATGTATGTTAAGAAAATATTTAACAGCGAGAAGGTCTATCCATCATACGATGTGCATGTATGATTTAAAATAAATTAACTATAATTGTATCGCTACATAAACCTTTCCATGTACGTGAACAGTGTGGCATCATATAGTATGCACTGTAGTATATCCAGCTATTGCTTAGTTTATTGTCCTTAGAGAAAAAATTGGAAGCGTGAATAGTTTGTTGACCAGGATTTGTAGCACTGTTTCTGGCATTTTTACATCTTTAAGCAACATAAGAGCTTTAATGTTTCCTCTGTCCAATGTTTAATATTATAAAAACAGTCCTACGTATCATTTTTATGGCAATATCCAATACAGGGATCGTGGGACCATGGGCGAAATCCGATACTCTAACATCAGGCACCCTTTAGTGAGCAGTGTGCCGTCAATCAGCAAAAACGATCCCCTATGCGTTTTTCATAAGATCTAGTGAACTGCAAGGGCAATTAGATGGGAGCCATAAGCAAACTAGTCTTAAGCAACTGAGAAGAATCCCACTCTCTCCAGTTATAATTATTATTGACGTGGGTGGCAAAAGCTGTGGACAAAGAAATAATTATTATTGACGTGGGTGGCAAAAGCTGTGGACAAAGAAAAGCATATGATCAGTCGCTGCCACGGTGCCCTCCTCTATTTTAGATCTTCGTGTTTTTCTTTCATTTTTTAAACAGGACAAATATGTAAATTACACAAGCTACTGTTCTACAACTAAAGGTCGACAGACAAATACGTATATATTTCCGCATTTCTATTGATCTGCTTTTTTATATGTGTCGTTTACATATCCGGTGATACCATTCAAATAGGCCTATTTGAGGAACATCATTACTGTAAATAGAAGCATAACCTTTTATATATTTATTGCCTATTTTAATGAGAAACGAATCCATCAGATATCAGACATATAAAGGAACATTTGTACCAAAATAAAATTATAATTTTATATTATTTTCAGTGTTACGTTTCTAGTGATAAAAAGGCACAACTGATAACTTATAACGATCTCGATAAGGCTAATACGTTAGTGTTCCCAGCAATTGTTTCTGCACTTTTTCTGAAACAAAATGTAAGTTTATGAATGTGGACCCTTTTGCATTTTTGCATATAAACATACCATGAGTGGACAGGTCCATTAGGCAGATATATGAAAATCCACACTGAAGTTTTTTATTGTTTTATTATTATTATTATTATTATTATTATTATATATATATATATATATATATATATATATATATATATATATATATATATATATATATATATATATACTCATAGTGGCCAGGTCCAACAGGCAGATATGTGAAAGCCAACAATAAAAACGCCACATCGATTTTATTTGAAAAGTCTAACTTTATAGCAAGGCTATCAGTCTTATCTCCTGTGTCGATATATATCCGCTCTTCATATTTTGTAGGTCCTTGTTTGGTGTTTATTCAGTCATCAACTCAGTTACCTCCCTTAGCGTTATCGCTCCCGTAGGCAGTCGCCTTTTGTGACAACTCACGGTTGTTTACATACAGGAATAAACAGGTAAATTTATATAATAGACTTATTTCAAATGATAACTTACAAATTGTAGCACATGCTGATATTGATCTAGATCTCTGTTAGGTTACCGTGCTGTCTGCTAATACGCCTATTGAGCAAATTAGCACATTTATCATTATAACCCGATATAGGACAGTTACAACAAATTTCATTTCATCTATCATTGTGCCTTATCTACTGTCACACGTATTATGCAGTGTTGTCTGCTTTAGGATTGTATATAATAATTATATACAGAGAGAGAGAGAGAGAGAGAGAGAGAGAGAGAGAGAGAGAGAGAGAGAGAGAGAGAGAGAGAGAGAGAACAAGAAAGAGTGCATTTGACATTCAAGGTCTTTCTATTTATTTCCATTTGAAGATTGTTTTAGTAACTTCTGTGATATTAAGATACCCGTCGTCCATCCTTACCACGTCTCCTATTACACCGCTTTGTAGATATATGAGAAACTCGGTAGTTGCGTTTATTTTTGTGACAATGACACCAATAGTAACAGTAATACTGATGACTTGGTACCAATATATCAGATGTCATTTTGTAACAAATATAATAAATAAAACAATGATAAGTAAATAAATAAATAAACGAGCTCATTGGACACGAAAGCCTCTAAGGAAAATAGGAAATTACGTGTATCTATATGCATATATAGATACACGTGTATTTTGCTTTATTGTCCCTGTTAAATTTAAAAATAACGAAATACACATTTATCGCTATAGATGCCCTTGTATTACGTTTTGTTTTTCTTAATTGTTCCTCGTCGTTTATGAGCGAAAAGTTAAACTCCTGCGTCGACACAAGGTCCGATAAGAATCATAGAGCCCAACACCTTATTTGGTCGTTGGTAGAGTCTGTGTACATGACCTATTTCCACCTCTTTGATTTCTGTAGCAGCTCGTCTACTCAATCAGATCTCTGGTATTGTTCTGTGAAACCTTAGAAATACCAGAGTCTTGCAAAAGTGTATACAAACTATTGCGACGCTCAAGACGAGACTAACCAAATATTTGGTAAAATCACTGATTGTTTGGCAGTTTAAATCAGAGTTCTTAATAAAAATAAATGCACAATTTTCATTTTATTTTATACTTTGAATTAAATGTATCAATTATGTATATATAATACAGGTTGTCTCTACTGCACGAAAGTTTTGTAAATCGTTAAAGTGTGACGCTAACTCGCTGACTGCACACAACATTGCCTGCGTTTGCATCAATACATTCTACCAACTCCAAGGTACATAATAAGCATTTTTATACTTATTATTGATGTATAAATAGTGTTGGTAGACTGTACGGTTTAGATGGTGCAGTTTTTGAACAGATGGAAACAAACAAAAATAAAGAAAAAACAAAGAAGAAAAAACGAACTTAGCGACACCTAGCGGTTGTAATCAGTTGTACAGACCTTGACCAGTGACTCTCGATCGGCGTAGATCTTTCAGAGTCATGCGAGAGTCTGGTCTAGTCAGTGACGAATTTACCTAGTGCGGGGCCTGTAGCATCAGTGCCGGATTAAGGTAGTGCGGGGCCTCCTAAATTAAAAAAACACATAAATATGAACATTTGAAAGTGCGGGGCCCGTAGCATATGCTAAAAAAAAAGCGCTCAGAGGGGTATTTCTGAAAAGAAAGGTTGATTCGTCAGATAGAATATCAGCCATTGTCGTCTGAAAGTTATGCGAGAGTACGCTGGTGTTTGTTGAATCAATATGTGCAGTTTATTTCACTCCTGTTTACATCTTGAAGCAAAACAATTGTATTTTAAAAGCCGCGATATGACAGTCGAAATGGGAGGATGAAGTCTTGCTTGCACTCCTTGTTTCGTTCTGTTTATTGGTTTCTTTGTTTGTTTTGTTGTTTTTTTTGTCTTTTTTTTGTTTCTTTATAATCTTTTGTTGTTTCTCTTTGGACGAAACGTCAAGCTCCCGTGATTTTAGTGTCCAAATAAAGTATACATATATATTTATATGTATATATATATATATATATATATATATATATATATATATATATATATATATATATATATATATCCTAGGGTATGTTCTATTTGTATTTACGTCTCAATTTATAGCTTTCTTAGGATATAGTGATTTCTTTGTTGATTATGGGCAGTCGAGGTTGATAAGATATTTCTCGAACCGAGTAATTAGTCAAGTACTTGGAGCAGACGCGATAATATTCAGTATTCACTGTATGGTAGCATGATTCAGTTGTATAAGATGCATCCTCCCTAATTTCTTAAGATATGGAATTCTTGTGATATCTCATGTATAAGTGTTGGGTCACTTGAGATAGGAATAGTTATGTGTATTATACGTTTGGGTCATGTTTCATTCTACGTGTGATAATTATCAATCTAATTTAATAAAGCGTGCTGATAAGTCAAACGAATGTGAAGCAAGAATAAACATACAATTGTACAAGTATAGTCTCGTGAATGTGTGGTCGTTAGTTGATTAGAGGAGAATTACTTCTGGTAAAAGCGCTTTTAAGAAACATTCAGTTGACCACGATTGCACGATTCTTGTGCTGAGGTCCTAGGAAATAAAGGAAACATCGACCTCAAGCCGGGCTCACGCAGGTGTTGCTTGTTTCGCTCGGTCGTGAGGTGCTGCTAGACCCGTTGCGACCTACAAGAAGAATTTCTGGTGTCAGCGGTGGGATATTGGATACTTTTGTGGTATTTTTGTTCGGTTGCTTTTTATCGTTAAACTTTGACTGTTTGATAAGGTAATTAGAGGGAAAACGCGTAATCTTAATTGGAGTTCTATAACAGTAAAATATGATCAGACAGATGTCTTTTATTGCATAAAAATGATATTATTTGTTTAAATCTCCGTTTAAAAGTGAGTTGATATAGTCCTTTATGAACCAGTACTGCTGTATTTTAACCTTTTCGATATAATTTTGTTTTAATAGAGGGCGATCGGATCTTCCTATCAGTAAGTTATGCATTCAGCAGATATGAATCCCAGTGAACTGTATTTTGAGCTAGAATATAAACGATAGGAACTTAATAATCTCGCATGGGTGAATTACAAGTATAATAATGATTTTATAATGAGTTCCTCACCAGTCAGAGTTCATGAATTTATTGTTTTGTGTTTGATTTATAAAAGAATAACCATATAACATAATGTTTCAAAATTCCCCCCTCCCCCACTCCCTACCAACAATTTTACTAAGCGAAAACTTTATTACCTTTCTATATTACTTTCCAAACTGTGGAGTTTTAACAAAATTCCCTCATCAGTGGGTATGCACTTGAATAGTAATTAATAGCAGGGAATTGTAATTAGACAATAACAGTCATTTTATTTTACAACAGAACAAATGCTGAAGAGTGATTGTTTTAAGTCTATCTTTTGGTTATTATAATGGCCACGGGAGGGAGCACATAAAGCACGCTTTCAACACCCCATCATCACGGGATGTCCAGAGGCAGCTCCTACCGCCAATACAATTCGTTGGTGCTAAGCATAAGAAGCTTCTCGGCATTGATAATAATGTTAAGCTCATTATGACCTCTATCCCTCATGCGAGCGAGGATTTTGACGAAAAGTAACTTGTATTCGGTGCCAGGCCTCGAGATTCGGTTTTCGCTACTATTAAAGAAAGGAAAAAGATCTGAATGTTATGGTCGAAACACTTAATTTCCTTCGATGATGGTTAGTTCGCAGACGGATAGTCCTATCAAAACCATAGACACCCTCATCACAGATAAATTTGAAAAATTATGTACAAGAGCAAGTTTGGTCGATAACTCTAGAGAAGTCAAGGATATGAAAGAGATGCCAAGCTCACAATTGACCAAGGAAGTTGGCACTGGAAGAACCGAGTTGTTTTCTTATCCAGCATTAAGTAAGGAGATTACTAAGACAGATAGTTATGATGGTTCACAACCATTGCTTATCTATATGACCCATTTTGAGCATTATGCAATGATCAACTGAATACTGAGGGCAGCAACTTGATCGGGAGTAAAATGGCTTTTTGATCACTCAAATAACTCACAGAAATATGAAAGTAGATTGCCGTTTAAATATTTCGTGTGATTGTTTAGATACTGTTGAACGGTTTTCTTTGGCTGTAGCACCTGTATCTTAGTAGTGATGGATGCAATGTCAGCTAGCATGGTCTGATGGCAACGATGAATTTGGAGCTGTTTAGTGGTGAACGCTACGGGTCCCGAGCGACTTTTGGTTTTGGTAGAGATGCGTTGTCCTGTATGAAGCGTTATTTCTGTACCTACTTTTCGTCGTGGTTAAGCAGGACGAGCCTGCTTTTTTTGACCTGTTAGAGGCCTGCTTGTTGAGAAGCTGTTGCTAATAGTTTACTTTGGAAACTGTTGGGTGCCAGCACAGCATCGGTGATAGTCTACAATTGGTTGTATCATGTGTAGATTAAAGAATCAGCTTATGAAGATCAGTGTTCTTTGGGAAATTGCTGACACCATAATGTACAGTATTCACGAGACTTTATGGTGACATGGAATAGTTTCGTAAGATGGACCTTCCCTAATTTCTTCACATAATGAATTATCTGGATATTCTCACGTATACGTGTTTGGTCATTTGAGATAGAAATGAGTATGTGTATAACGCGTTTGGGTCATGTTTTATTGTACGTGGCATGACATAATGATCTATGGTTTAGAAAACGTTATGATAAGTCATAGGAATGTGAAAGAAGAAAAACCATGCAAGTGTGAAATTAGAATCTCGTAAATGTTTTGTCGTTAGTTGTTTAAAGGAAACTTATCTGTTGTATTGGCTCTTTTAAGAACCCTTCAGTTCACAACGACTGTTTCCTTGAGGACCTTGGAAACAGGGGCAACATCGACCTCGGACTATGCGTGTATGTCTTTATTTAATACAATGTGATTGATCAAAGTTTCAGAGAAAAGCATTCATGCCAAACTGCCCTTATATGTGGTTGATATATGTATATCAGCTATAGATGACGGTAAAATAATCAAGGCAATTTATAGAGGTTTTACAAACGCCTTTGATTTAGTAGATCATGGAGTATTGACGAACAACTCAAAGCATACAAAATCAGTGATAATTCGCTTACTTGCTTCGATTCTTACGTAACGGGAAGGCAAAAGTGAGTGCAATGTGGCAAATTCTATATCTTCTTTACAATACCTCAAAAATAGAGTCCCTCAAGGCTATATTATGACCCTTTGCTCTTCGTACTTTTCATTAATGATTTACTACTTAATATGAAAGACACTGAAACTGATCTTTTTGCCGATGACACAACTGCACCTTCCACGAGTGATACAACCTCTTACCTTTAACAAAATTTACAACAGGACTTTGAAGTGTTTATACAGTTGTGCGAAACTAAGAAAATGCAATTAAACACAGAAAGACTAACTGTATGACAATTGGATCAAAGCAAAAAATAAAGATATTAGAGGATATAAATATATTTGTTTCGGGAACAAAATTAAATAAAATAGAAAATCAACAACTTTTAGGAATGATTACACTGGTCTAAAATTTTTTAGAAGTCGTCTGCTTCAGAGATAAAATGTGCTATTTATTAAGGATTTTGAAGAGCTGAATTTAAATATATGACAATTAAAACAACTGATTGGATACTGTTTCCAAGATATTTTAGTTTTTACCTTTTACGTCTATGTATATTGTGTACATAGTAGACTTTTAATCATAAATTGTAAACCTAGATCTTTTCATGTGTTTATGGTTGATTTACATGATAATATTTCACCTGTCCTGTTTATGTAACACTTTAAAAAACAGCAAAAGGGTTATATAAATAAAACATATGTTGAAACTAAAGTAAAAAAACTATTATGTATATATAAGTACATTGTTTAGTCCTTATTCAGTGTCTACTCGGCGCTTCTTGGCTTGTCTCTTGTATTCATTAAATCGAGCATCTCTTGTCACTGTCCATCAATAGCCTGCAAGCATTGATGGGTTCCATTTGCTCTGATAGCGTTTCTCCATTGTTTTAATGTCCTGGTGAAATCGCTCGCCGTGCTCGTCGCTCACTGCTCCGCAGTTCGATGGAAAAAAATCTAGATGAGAGTGCAAACAATGTATCTTTAGTGACATGTTGCAACCAAGGCTTTTGTATGCCTTGAGGAAGTTTTCCACCAACTCCCTGTAGTTGTCTGTCTTGTTTCCGAGAAAATTTGTTGCAACTAACTGGAAGGCTTTCCATGCCTTCTTTTCCTTGCCACGCCGTGGATGGTGAAATGCATCATCTCGAAGAAGTTCACGAATCTGAGGACCAACAAAGACACCTTCCTTTATCTTAGCTTCACTTAACCTTGGACATTTTCCACAGAGGTACCAGAAGGCTGCTTGTGATTTGTCCATGGCCTTGACAAAGTTCTTCATCAGACCCAGCTTGATGTGCAAGGGTGGTAACAAAATCTTCCTTGATTCAACAAGTGGTGGTTACTGAACACGTTTCATCCCAGTCACCAATGACTGTCGGAGTGGCCAATCTATCTTGATGTAGTGGAAATCTCTCGCACGACTATCCCATTCGCAGAGAAAACAGCAGTGCTTTGTGTATCCAGTCTGCAGACCAAGCAAGAGAGCAAGAACCTTGAAATTGCCACAACGCTGCCACTGATGTTGGTCATAGTTTATGCACCTCAAAAGTGTTTCATGTTTTCATAGGTTTCCTTCATAAGGACTGCATGAACAACTGGAATTGATGGCAAAACCCTCTCATTATGCAGCAAAACAGCTTTAAGACTCATCTTCGATGAATCAATGAACTGTCTCAACTAATCGGGATCTAGAACGATGTTGAGGTCTGCCATTGCAGGCTACAAAATCACCTTCAATGAAGAAGAATGGGACAAGATCCTTTTGACGGTCACAGAACATAGAAACCCTAACATCACGTGCCAGGAGATTCCACTGCCGTAGTCTGGAGCCCAACAGCTCTGCCTTACTCTTGGGTAGTTCCAAATCCCTGACAAGGTCATTCAATTCACCTTGTGTTATGATGTGTGGTTCCGAGGAAAAGGATGGGAGAAAATATGGGTCATGTGACATTGGTGGTTCAGGAGTAGAAGTTTCATCCTCGTCCTCTTCCTCGTCTGACTCAAGTGAGAATGATTCTGGTGCATTAGGAACCGGCAGTCCTTCTCCGTGGGGTACTGGGCGTATAGCTGATGGAATGTTTGGATAATGCACAGTCCACTTTTTCTTCTTTGACACACCTTTCCCAACTGGAAGCACCATGCAAAAGTAACAATTACTCATATGATCTGTTGGCTCTCTCCCAATCATTGGCACTGCAAAATGCATAGATTTCCTTTTCCTGTTCAAACACTGGCGAACATTTGTTGCACATGTGTTGCAGCATATGTGTTGGGCCCACCTCTTGTCCTGATCTGCAATTATGCAGCCAAAATAAAGGTGATAGGCTTTCTTAACCATAGTGGTTATACTGCGCTTTTGTGATGCAAAAGTCACTTCACCACAAACATAGCAGAAGTTATATGCATTGTTCACACAAGTACGAGGCATCTATGATCACTTTAGCTAAACAGAAATTTGTCCCTTTGCAAAATCAAGCACTGACAAAATAAGAGAGCACGACACTGTATGATTTGTAGAGCTGATATAGGGCAATTTCTTCAGCAGAGTGATGTAAGCTTAGTTTTGATTGCATCATCCATGACTTATAGGAATAACATGATGCAATTCATATCATGTATGACACAATAGCAGCTTTGGATTGCATCATTCATTGTTTTGCCTAAAAAGCAAATACTGTCCAAACACAGTCATAGATTTATTCATAGATCCAGTCAAAGATGTATTTTAGTCATTTCTGGTTTAAATTGAGATCCCTTCCCTTTAAACTCACTTATCCTCCGCCATTCCCAAGTCAAGGGTCGTATATACTGACCCAGTATCATATCTTTAAAACTAGAGCCAATCAACAATTTTAAGCATCATTTTCGTTCTCAGTGACCCAGAATTAGTAAAGTTTGACAACATTTATTGCAGAAGCATTGTGGCTGTAGACGAGTCCTATTGACAGGCAATTTATCTTCGGAAAATGAAATAAAGCGAGAGTGGTTTGCAGTATTCTCGAGAATAGCCTTATTGAACACACTGTTTTCGTATGTTCCAGGATCTAGTCTAAAAATGTATATATATATATATATATATATATATATATATATATATATATATATATATATATATATATATATATATTATATATGTATTGCCTTTGACTGATTATGGTTGCACCCCATAGTGGAATTGCAATGCTACTAATCTTGATCAGATAACTAAAGTCCAAAAAACGATCTGCTGCAGTTAATACAAGAAAAGACTATCCATCTTCACATTTATTCGTTAGTTTACATCGGTTACCCTTTAATTATAGATTAAAGTACTTTAAAGCTAGTTTGACATATATATCTTTTCATAACATGGCTCCACAATATGTCATTGATCGCCTAATTCCAGCTTCCAGTATCGATGCGCACATCTAAGTTATATTTCGCACTCTAAACTTCATTGGGCTAATTTCAACACGACTCTGTACAAAACATATTTTACATATTCGTCAGTAGTGTTGACATTAAACAGAAACAAACACTCTGTTATATTAAGAGCGCGCTTCACAAATGTATTCTTTCTGATTATGCCATAGTTCAAACAAATTGAGATATCTAACTTGGATACACCCACTATTTTCCCATCTTCCAAACCATCATGTATATCTTACATATGTTTTAATATAATGTGTGTATTATATGTGTGTACGTATATTTTATGATTACATGTGAGTGTGTCAGACAGTGTATTAAGTAAAAGTTGTATTTGTACAGATGCGTTACGTTTATAGTTTAATATTCTATTCTTTAGGACTTCATTTAATATTAGTTGATTCTGAACCAAATGTATTATCCTCAGAAAAAAAGTTATTATAATTGTTATTATCATTATTATTATTATTAATAGTAGTAATAATAATAATAATATTATTATTATTATAATTATTATTGTTTATATTATTATTAATAATATTATTATTATTAATATTATTATTATTATTATCTAGTAAGTGTGATATAAATTTCACGCTTGAGTTATTGCAAATACATTCTGCGCTAAGGTATTTTCTAGAGCATTACTAGCTTGAACTTGTTTTTGTTTTCTTTTTGTTCTTACGTTTCTTAGGTTAATATTCCCTATGAGTATCACATTATGACACCATAAGTAGGTCACTGCTTGAACACATTCTCATGTAGGAGATTTAAGTATAACTCTTTATATTTGTGATAATTTACATTTGAATTTCCAACGACTTTTTGATACATTTCGAGTTTGACACTTACGCCATCATACACAAAAAGGATACGATCCGTTCCATTTTATCAGTAAAGAAACAATTGTTTTAGTTGATGTTCTTGAATTCATCCTGATACGGGACAATAACAATATGAAACATCAATAGGTAATTACTGATATTGTGAACGACTGCTTTCTATTCCAAATTATATTCATTGGGTTGTGTTTAATTGGACATCAGAACAGAACAGAACTTTACTGATATGACGTATGCCAAAAAGCTCATAGTCAATACAATACATAATTCATGTACAATACACTGTTGCATAAATGAATGAATAAATACATGAATCAATAAATAAGTAAATAATAACGATAGAACGTGGCGATAGAGAGCGTTACACACATAAATCCAGAGAGAGACAGACAGACAGACCGAGAGAGAGAGAGAGAGAAGGTAATCGAAATGTTGGAATGCATTATACACATATTTACATAGGTATTTTACAGTTGTTAAATCTTCAGTTTTTATGTATATATAGTAGTTTATACGTGCTTGGTTTCTGCCAATAATAAGGATCAACCTAAGATTTTCTAAGTGAGAGATATAGAGGACAAATTAAGACAAAATTATATTCATCTGTGGACTCATTATTTACATAAAGGTCACATTTTCTTTCATGCCGTTCGTTTCAAACATGCCTACCAGCCTCGATAATTAATGGTTGTGATGAAACCCTTAATTTAGTTAAAGCCTGTATGTGACTGGCATTAGCAAGTATTCTAAGATAAGAAGCGGTTTCGAAGATATCTTTTATATCTTCATAAACATATGAATTATTAGAAGCAACTTCTGAACTCAAGTCAGAATGTAATATATATTTTAGTCAGCGGTAAAGAGGAAGATATCTGGCCTGAATTGGAATAATCCCAGACTTCTCCAAAGACTGAAATCAATAGTATGACTTTCACATTAGAAACCCAGTTTATATAATTCTTTCTTTCGCAATCGGTAAACATTAATTGGTATATTTGTCGAGGAATAAAATTTTTTGTGCTTAGCAATTTGAATCAAAACTTAATGATGCGCACATATATATTTAGGTAAAGTGGATATCAGCCCAACTCTCCATATGCAAACATATAGTTTATAGAAAGGTTAACGTCTAGTAACCGCTTGCACTATTTCTACGTAACCATTCTATCTTGTCTGCTTTCAAAAATCCATAGATTTCACATCAATAAGACAAAATTGGAGATTCAAAAGAATCAAATAAATCATACACTATATTCACTGGATATTGTAGATTATTAGTAATATTCAGAACTCCGTTCAATGCTTTGACACCTTTGCCAGTAACAGTACATGTATCACATCGAAACGAGCCTCTGTTGGTAAAAACAAGTCCTAAATAATTAAAATTGTCCACAATGTCTAGAAATACATCTCCGTATTTAAATAAAACGTCTAGTCTTCTCTTTTGTTAAAAATCATATCCTTTGTTTTTTCAAAATTTAAAAATATATTCGATCTTATACAGTATGCATGTAACTTAGCGAAGGATGATTGTAGACCATATGCTGTCTCTGAACATAACACTGTATCATCAGCAAACAATAACAAATATACAGATATTGTTTTTCTAAAATGATACCCCCCTCTATATTTGATTGTAATGCAATTTCCAGATCATTAATACAAAGATAAAACAGAAATGAAAAGAGGCTTTCTCTTTGAAGAAGCCCAAGTGAACAATCGCTTCGGATTTTTATAAAGATTCCAAACTCGCGTAGATTTTCTTTTCTTAAATCATGCAGTATTTGTCCTCTTCATCTATTGTAGCATGATTTACACGTTCGGCAGAAATGTTTGTATTTTTTTTTTCCTTATGTAATTCCTCCTATTTACATCAGATTTGACAGAATTGTGATTAATCAAAACACTTTCAAATAGTTTCCTTGTTTCCCTACATTCACCATTAAACCAAGGGGCATTATCCTTAAAACGAACATTAAATTCCCCTTCCTGAAAATGCACAGTTTTTTTTAATATATCGATTTGCATTTTTGGTAACAAAGAGCGTCAATGCTTTAGCTTTTTCATCGATTGTGTTTTGGTCCATGAGTCCAATAGCACTACCATTACAGTGTTCTTCCAATTCCCCAATGTCTCTGTTTATACCAGCAAGGAACGCGGTTTTAAAACCAGGATTCAATTTATGTTGTAGCATTGTCAATTTCAAATAATTCTGACGATACATTGCGGTTTTTAACGAGAATGACAATGGGCAATGATTTGAACATTCTGTAAATCAATTTACTCTGAAGTTTTTAATGAAGGAAAAAGACATAATCAACTGTACTTTCTCGATTTGTTGTGAAACATGTGTAGTGACCCGTATCTGCATAGTCACCTAATCTTTCATTTAGAATGCGTATACCAGTGCTCTAACATAAGTAGAGTAGGTGATTTCCAAAACTGTTATGCGTGTAATGATTGACTACCATCTGTAGTTTACCAAATACATCGAAATCAAGAAGATTGCGTCGGTGATTGTTTAAGTTGCATATAAACAAAGCAAATATAACGATTATCATGTCCATGTCAGTACATCAATGGTCATCATCTTCAAAGTAATGATGGCGTTCGTTATGTACGTTTCGTCCTCTCTTTTGGCAGTGGTTGTGCCTGTCGAGTTGCTGTTGTTCCCTTTGTTTTTCACTCTGTTCACTGTAGTGTTACCTGTTTTCCATTTCTGAATAGCTTATCTATCACCAGAACCGCCTTCGTTCCCTCTGCCTTTGCTTTTCTAAATATAGGAAATATATTTTTACGCGTTTTTGTTCACTTATTTAAGAAATTTCGCTTAATCTGAAAGGTGTCTTCTTCAGATCACCAGCATTTTTTTCTCACTTTTTCTCTATCCGGAAAGCATGCAAACTTTGCAACAACCGGACGAATCTTTCTCGATGTGAATTTTCCAAGTCGATGAGCTTCGGATTTGTCTCGCATAATTGCAGAACCTTTTCCACGCAGTTCTCCTCCTTTTTCAGGGATATTAAGAAACAACAAATTATCCCTCATTGACCGACACTGAAGGTCAGTGACCTGACGACTTACTTGACATTGAGGATTTTGATCTGCTTCATGTCCTCAACTATGGTAGTCTGAGTTTTTCTCATGTCCTCCAATGTATCAGAGTCGAACTGACTCCTTTCCTCAATGGCGCGAACTCTATTGTCAAGTGTAGAAACTGTTGTTTCGATTCTGTTTACCTTTAGCTCAATGTTGTCTAGTTTCTTTAGTCTTTCTTCCATTCCAGACAATTTCTGTAAATATCTGCTAAAGGGGATTACTGTTCACCTGCTCACCTTTTCTTGGTGGCTGTATGTGTATACAATCCCTTGATGCATTTGATCCATAAGCACGGGTGCTTGAGTGTGTAGATTCTAGTAATGCGATGGAATCACAGGGGGCGGGAAATATACTGGCTGGGATTTTTGCGAATACTGAGAATAATGTGGATATTGTGGGTATTGACCACCAGGTGACTGATTGTCAGATATAACTGCAATGTTTTGTTGTTCTTCAGTGGAAACACTGTGCTTGTGAAGGGGGTGGGGACAATCTGATCCTTTTTGCGCTTCTGAGCGGTTTTCTCCACACCACCTTATTTTTTTTAGGTTTCATACGTATACTGTTAATAATGTACTACTATTTACTAATTTGCACAAGAGAAGTGTTCTATGATTATCCTCCTTGAATGTATCCATAAATTTGGAAGAGAAAAAAATGTTCATACCTCCATACTTCACGCATGCGCATTTAATGCCGCGACAAGGGATAAATAAAGAACCTTGTCTAGAGAACACTACCATAATCAACCTTGGAACCCATCGACTATATGCTAATAGCTTATAATTCTATTTTTAGGTAAATATTGAGATTTATATTGCATTACTATTATTATTATTATTATTAGTAGTAGTAGTAGTAGTAGTATTAGTAGTATTATATGACATGACATTGATACTAGTATAAGTTTTACCAATTGTTAAAACTTCTCATTTTTCACATCCTAGTGAAACGAAGCTTGAAAATATATTTATATAATCAGAGATGACCGACGACTATAGTAAAGAAGGACATACAAGTCAAGTGACCGGCCACTCAGAGCTGAACGATGACCACGAGAGAACATCCTTCCTGGCTACTGTTCGTGAAGGACCGGGAAAAACGGAAGATAAGCCGACTAAAGTTGTCCCTCACATGACGAAGAATCGAAACGGTGTTTTTACGAAGATTAAGGCGAACCCAGTGTATAGATTCAAGTTTTATGTCTCAATGTTTCTGTGCATTGCATACATCGGTCTGGTATGCTTTATCTTGATATATTTACTTTCCTTCGATTTCTTCAGTGTTTATTTACATGTGTCTGTGTGCGCACGTGCGTGTATGTATGTGTGTGTATGTGAGTGTGTGTGTGTGAGAGAGAGAGAGAGAGAGAGAAAGAATGTTTGAAAAGCAAATTGTCATACGATTGTTGGTTTAAGCTTGTTCTCTAATGCTAAAGGAAATATAAGGTAAATTGATTTTTCTTCTTATGCATGATGATAAATAAAGATATATATATATATGAAAAAGTGAAAACGTCCATGTGTCGCTCCATTTATAGGCAATAATTCATTTAATTCACCACCAGCTCCAATAGTCCAGTGGTTAGAGCGTCGGCCTTGTATGCAAGAGGTCCCGGGTTCGAATCTAGATTTGATTATCATTTTATAAATAATAAAGAGAAGATGAATTAAAACAAAATTACAATAACAACAACAGCTTTGCTGCTCGAAATTGGACTGCAGAAGCTGTACATGTAGCTAGATCTATCAGAGCTAAAATGTTATGTTTGCAGGACACTAACTTCAACCGCTGCTCGATTGAGGACGTAAAAATGTGTTGCAGTTAATGTTTATCTTGATTATTGTGAAGAGTGCCCAAATGATGATGGAAATTAGGGACTTTTTGCCAGTTTATGTGCAAATTTTAGAAGGTCATGTTACAAGATAGCAGTCGCGTTTAAAAATATAGATATATTCCACATCGTTATTCTACACTGGAAAACACGACCATACACACGTAGGAATGTGAAAAAGGTGTATCCCACACGGCTTGCTCACATAGGCAAATTGTGTCATACACACATACATACAAATGAGAGAAAGAGAAAGAGTTTCTAACCACAAACTCCTCCATATGATAGACACATAACTTTCAATGACAATTGACATCGCTTTGTGCCTTGACTGTTCTTTATTGACTGGTTCTCCTGTCGTCAATACACTTATTATAGGGCCTATGTGCTGGACATACAGGACCGGCATTTCCTGACTTGCGTCTGATCGTGAACAAGGACCTGGCCACGTCTTCCTGGCTTTTTACCGTGGGATCCATGGGCTATCTGGCTGGTACACTGATATGTGGGGTGCTGTACGACAGGTTCAACAGGCTGCTGCTTCTCTTTATAAACATTTTGGGCGCTTCTATTGGTAGCGGGGTAGCGCCATGGTGCTCGCTTTTTCCACTCATGATTGCTGTGCGAGTCATCTCTAGTGCTTTTGCTGGAGGGTTAGATACTGGTATTGATATTTTTGGCTTATATTCTATTTGCTTCAAATTAAATGGAAAGCTATTGTTCATACGCGTTGCTATGAGATACACATATTGCGAGTGGACGTACCCTTGACTGATAATCCAGACTGTATAGACAAATAGGAAGATAAGTTCGCAAAGACGTAAGCCTAAAGTATGATTTTTGTTTAATCATCTGCCACACGGTTTTGCAGTTTTCATCGAAATATTGGACATTCATACAACAAAGTCTCACTTCTAATTATATATTTCTTCGACGTCGTACCCTTATTTAAACGTCGAGGCGCATATTTTGAAAGGTCAATTCTTTGAGCAATAGATTAATTCTACATTTCCACAGACCGGCTTACTCTCCATTTCCGACCCTTATATATTTGATTTGTAAGGGTAATTTTCATTCTAAATATGAAACCTAAGATCGCTTGGAAGACAACCATAATACTGGGAACAAATTGGAGCATAGAACATATAAATTGGAGTATAGAACAACAAATTGGAGTATATTCACATTTATTTCCGCTATCAAATAAATAAAGTTAATGTAAAAAATCCTTATTGCAGGCTAGAAGTTGTTAATCCTTTTTGTCAATGCTAAGTGTACAATCATTTTTGTGTAATAAAACGCCTTGAAATAGTTGTATTTCTTACTTGTCGTAGGACGTTGCAAGATATTAACCCAACATATCTTTTCAAATACGTTTTGTTTTATTTACAGGTGGTAATACTGAAGTCGTCTCAATATGGGGCGCGGAAGGTCGACCATACATGCAAATGATGCACTTTTCTTTCGCTTTTGGGGCTATAATTTCACCATTAATCACAGAACCTTTCCTGGCACTAAAGAGAACTGCATCTGAGCTTGTTAACTGCTCCATTAATGAAACCTGTAACAATTCACATGTTAATACCTCAGATAGTTCTGATTTACTTTCCAACTCAACTTTTACTAACAGCAGCTTGCAATTTGCTCAACGTGATTACTGGGGCGAAACAAAAGTACAATACGCGTATCTGATCAGCATGATGTTTGGAATTCTATCTGCAATTCCTTTCCTAATTTTATATTTACGGAGAACAGCAGAACCTCTTACGAATGAACAGCACAAAGCAACGAAAGGCAGCCGAAGAATATTAGTTCAACTCACAAGAAATCAAAAGATTGGAATTTTAATCCTGCTAATGTCTATTTTCCACTTGTATTGCGCCTTAGAGGACACTTTTGCCAACTATCTGATGACATTCACGATTCTTCACTTAAACTGGTCCAAGCTGAAAGGATCCCTTGTCACCTCGGTGTTTTGGGCAAGCTTTGGGTCTGGACGATTTCTAGGAATCTTTATTGTTCGCGTTGTGAATCCGACTAAAATGCTTTTGATTTACTGCTCGCTCTTGCTTATTTCCCTTGCTGGCTTCTTATTAGTGAGCGTCCTTCTATTCGATCCCATGGTCTGGATGTTTGTCTCGCTGACTGGGTTAGCCATGTCAGTCATCTTTCCTACTATCTTCACATGGACGGAAGAGAACGTGATACCAGTTTCTGGGAAAATAGCATCCCTGCTTTTGGTAGCTGCCTCGAGTGGATCAATGCTGAATCCATTGTATTTGGGATACCTTATGGATAAAAAAACTCCACTTTGGTTCACGTATTTGATGTTAGGACAAAGCACTTTGTGTTTGCTTCTTTACGTAATAGTCTTCATATGTACCAAGACCTGCATTCGGGTCCGGTCAGACGCGGAACTAGATATATCAAGTCAAGCCAAAGAAGTGGAACTGGAAAATTGGAATTCTAGCCATGCATAGTTTTCTGTGGTTTGTTTGTTCTGTTTCTTTTTCTTTTTATCACGAAGTATTTGTTACCTGTAAATTCTCGGTGTAATATTATATATTAAACGCTAAAAAAGTGTATGTCTTGATTACCTTTGTAGGATACTGCACTCAGGTTTTGCCCCACCAACACTGGGGTAGAGGCATATAGAGGCACTCTTGTCCTTCCGTCCATTCGTCCATACGTCCTCACACCTTGGTTAAGGTTTGCATCTAGTTCAGTTTAGGCATTAGGGTGTGACATGCGTGTTAAATGAGCACATCTATAGATATGTTTACAATGCCTAGAGTTTCAGTATCGTTTACGGCGGCCCAAGCACGGGACACAAGGTTGATCGAGATTAAAAATGATAAATACAAACAAATTGTTTCTTTTACAATATGCATTAAGGATACATCGAACATTTTTTTTTCTCCAGATATTTTCAATTCAGTGGGTTTTACATACAACATTAATAATTTCACCAAACGTTCTTTTGCACCAAAAAGTGATTATTGAATTTTGTAAGAGAATCATAATCTTGGGCTGACATTCGTCCACGAGGCTTTGCATTTTTTTACACCCTTTTGCCTTTAAAGACAATAGGAAAAATATATGCAGCTTGATTCCTTTATATAACCTAATTCCTTTAATTGCGAGCATGGGGGTGGTGTTGAAATCATGACGTCATTCACGTAATAAATAATTAAAAGGCTAGATCTGCTAAATTAGGCTGCTAAATATAAATATTCTCTGTGACTTTTTACAAACTCTTTTGAAACAATAAAAAAACAAGAAATGGCATTTCTGTTGTCGTGGCAAGAGGGGTTTGAGACAAACAAGAGCGCCCTTAGAGTGACAGTTTTATTCAAAGACTTCCCACTATATAACATTATCAAACCAATCCAAGACAAAAACTTGTAAGCGTCACAACACCTCAAGCTTTAATGTGGCATGATTTAGAAATAAAGACTGTAGACATAATTTGCAGTAATCTTCATACTTGAGACGGTTTTGAAATTCTTTATGAATATTTTAATGTCTTCTGCACAGCAAGACTAGCCCATGAACCAAAAATGTGTTCGCCACTTATTACAAAGATTATTTAAGTAATCCATATGTACACAAATACGTTTTGACCTATACATATCCTGCTTTCAGGCACACATCTAATTTTAGATGTCATTTTCAATTCCCTTAATGAGAAAATGTTTCTTTCTTCACTTTCTGAATCATAAACAATTACATATTTTCTCAGTTAAAATAACTTCATGCACCATTGTCACAGCATATAACAATTTGAAACATTTCATTAAACTCCTTCGTTTACTTTCATGTTTTGAGATCTTTGTCACCTATTCACATTTCTATAGTTTGCTGCTCAAAATATTAACTAAGCTCTTCTTAGTATCTATGTTGAAAGTTGTTTATACTGAAAAATTAAGATTTTAGTTCGAATTCAAGTTGGATATTTTTAAAAAGATACGATGATAAGAATGAACACACACACACACACACACACACATATATATATATATATATATATATATATATATATATATATATATATATATATATATATATATATGCGTGTGTGTGTGCGTACACCATTACACTGATCAAAGGTCATTAGGATTCCTTCTTTTTTCGTTGCTTTTCTTTACAAGAGCTGTTGGAATTTGGACTTGCATTTCCAGTAGCAAATATAGATCGAAAACTTTCATTCAATGACAATATTCATTCTAAGAAATATAAACTTTTATTCTGGCGAAATTAAGATTATTGTATGGTATATGTCTTGCGTTTACATTACTTTTCTACTTTGTTCTATAACGTCATGCAGGTCAAAGTTAAAACTTGGTCAAGACTTATTCCATTCAAGAGTTTGGGTTTTTAGACACGTCTTGGATTATTGGTGCAAAAATCAGTTACTGTTAATTATAGTTAGTACTTACTAAGATCAAACCTAAAGCAAATGCTCGGTAAAAGTATTTTGCAGTGTAACGGGGGTGGGTGGGTAATGCGAACATACATAGTAGTCATGTCTTTGGCTCTTTGCCTGAGACATAAGCTGGAGATTAATAATTCCGTTTGTATATATTGTAGACATTCAAACAAACGTCAAATGGCTACAAAATAAATCAGATCACTGGTATTTTTTGTTATTACTTTAGTAATCTGGTGCCCACTGCAACATCATGCAATTTTCCAACAAAACTTAGAATCGTGCCTCGAATGTGGCAATTCTTAGAAGGAAACAATTATCTACGCGGAATACTTTAGTACACTCGGTTAAATCTGAACACAAATTTAGGTATATTGTGTCTTCCGGTAAATAGAATTTCGAGATATGCTATACATCACTGTTGCCCATGACATTTTTGCGAGATTATGTGATTGAGTTTATGCATATGGTGTGCAATACCGATTGGTGTTTAGTGGCACATTAGCACATTAGCGCCTAAAATATGTGATGAAAGTGCTTTGCCCAGAGACACACTAATAACCGCCCTTCATTGCATGCACTTAATATTTTGGGGAATTAGACCTCTTGAATCTGTGTTTGGCTACAATTCAAAACGGAAGTGGTTCAGTGGTTAAGGGTGCATGTTCGATTCTCACCATCAGATAATTCCGGATAGGCTACACTGGTGTGTCCTTCGGCAAGGCACTTTAATATGCTTACATCAGCACTATCTAGCCTTCAAATTGTAACTGTGCTGTAAAACACACAAAACACTCCAAACACCATGTCTACAATTCTTTGAAGGATACGAAAGGTATTTCTAGTGTTGCAAGCCTTTAATGCGAGTGTACGACATATTTAATGGTGTGTAAGGTGTCTTACATTTGCTAGCAACTATCGTACACATTCAAACTACTACAGTGCACGATTCCTGGCGATATAGCGGTCGAAGCGGTTATGGAAGATGTATGGCTAACTAATTCTCTGACCTCTACCAATACTCACACGAGAATACCTTCCGATGGAGCAGGTTTTAGGACTTTAGTAGTAAACAGTGTCGTGGGAGTCGACTTTATCGACCGATAAAGTGTTGTAATATGTCACCTGGTTCAGAACATTGATACCATCATGTATACTATAACTGATCGTTTAACAAACAATTCTGCCACCAATATTAACATGAATATTAACATGAATGAAACGTGGCAAAAAAGTATATATGTAGAAATATGGACGTAAAACTACATTGCAAAATGTCGATTCGTAAGCTTTGCGAATATGGCCGATATTTCCTGCATTATGCAATTGTCGAAATCGCCCAACACACACTATTTGGCGTCATTGTATATGTCATTATCTTAAGATATGTGAGCTGTTATATAGTCTGACAAAGTCCATAAGAAGTGGATTCATACCCATGAATGTTATATTTGGACCTATCTCATTTTTAAACTGGTAATTTTGAAGTGAGAGTTGCCCCCCCCTCTCTCTCTCTTAAGAACAAATAACACTATTCACCTCCACAATTGTAATTTTACTGACACTTTGCATGCTAAATATTATATACTCACTGAAATAATCCCCAGAAAACATTTGTATGTCACTGATCTCCATTTCGAGATAACGTGGCGCCACCTATGATCCGTCCAGGGACAATCTGAAAAAGTATGATAATGTTAAATGAATCCAAAACATATATAAATATAAGTGGTTTACACAGAGCCGTTTTCATCATATCATATTTGTTGTTTTTTTTTCATGGTCATTGTGATAATTATAGTTAGTACCAGTTAAAAATTATCGAAATTATGTGCAGATTTTGGAATCTGAGAGAGGAAGATATAAAACATATTTAAAAATCAGTAAGTGGGCATTATCTTGAAAACCTCATTATAGAGAGATAATACCTAGTTTATTAAAATCATTTTAGAAAATTTGCATATCAATGGTTTGCCAGAGACGAGCCGCGGCGAAATATACTAATTGGTCGTCATTTTCAGGGTATATAGTTATTTCTCCTTATTTACACACGTAAAAACTAATTATTATCTTATGTTGTTAGGCAGTGAACGCGATAATTTATATATATCAATATATATAATAATAATCAATACAAATAATCTTCATTCAAAGCTTTTGAGGAACTGTGTTTGGAATGCGCACTACAACAAATGCATGGTGCACATTTATTTCACGTAATCCCTCCAAACCCTAAATTTTATTATCGAAACCAACAGATATGAATATTAACAACCACGTTTTTAACATGGCACATTTGTGAAGCTATGGACTCAACATTAACTGCCAACTCAAAATGAAGTGATAATTCCACTATTCTTGGCTGAAAACTGCCACACTTCCGGTGCTTCTGAGACCGCGGATACATATTATCCTCCATCTTAGTGAAAGTACGGAATCTCCGTGCTTCTTCCCGTGATGCACAGCGCCGATGTGAAACTACTAAACAAACCAGTGCAGTTCAGATGGAAATTTCAAAATATAGCCGTTATGGGAATAACGTCAGTGTTGCGCGAATGACGTTACTGACTTACCAATGGGGAGACAGAGATGTTGCTAGTTACTGTCCTATGATATTGGTCTTGCTAATTCAGGCAGAGTACCAGGGAATGCATTATTATTACATACAAATGCGTACGCAGCATTGTTGAACGAGGTATATGAATGTTGCCGCATCCATGTATCAATATCGGATTTCGCGCGGCATTTAGACCCTAATGTGTTCTTATACTTATCCTTTTTTCCGGACCGAACCCAAACAAATGTCTGCATTCCACATCGTGTGTATATTGGCTGAAAACCTTCAATCCTGTAAGATTTTCTAGTCGCACAGAAGAAAGTAGTTTTCCGAGTAGAAAAATAACATGTGTTATCTTGCCCTAATGTATCTTATTCACTCAGAGACATATAAATAACGATGCACATAAAATAGATCTTCCACTCGTCAGCCCCACATAACTAGTATGTATTTTCAAGTGTGTATCATACAAAATACAGGTGAAAACCTGTGTAATTTAACGGATTTACCTGCCAGCCATTCGGTAGTTGCTTTAATATTGAGAAATAACATATGATTAACGATTCGCACAAGTGGTTATATATCAATACATCTTTGAAGTTGGCTCTCTTGTGAGACCTATGTACATCGACCGTTTCAATGTCAGCTGATCGGAAACGCGCGCCGCCCAGAAAAAGAAATAAGTATTTTCAACATTCCTGATCAGCGCCTTTACTGCAGAAGCTTTAAATTACATCTGAAAATTTCGTATATTTTATAAATATATACAAGAATATCGATTATAGTTGTTTCTTCTTCTATCGGTCTCGGGCTTCAGCGACCCCATCAGGAGTGGGCAAACCTTGATACCAGAAAAAACATATAATATCCATATGTATGCCACTGGTACGGTCTCCTTTGTTAACCCCAAAGTGTATCGTAGAGCTGTGAAATTGGGGAAGGGGGATTGAACGTATGTAACATGATTGCTATTTCCTTTCCATCATAAGTCGAAAAGCAAATGTTTTATATAATAATAATAATCGCAGTAACATACACTCCTCACATGTGGTTACCTTCATTTTGTAGAGTAACACCATTGTCACCAAGCGTTGACATTAAAGTTAAACTGTATTTTCTATTTTGTAGACAGCTCATGAGAAAGACTCCTGGTATTCCTGAAGAATTGAAGCACAAAGTCGATGATGTCGTAAGGCAGCAAGTTACCAAACATCACACAGTAATAGCAGGATGGCTGATGCATCCGACTAATTCATTTAGCTATTAAACGTAGTTTTAACGAGGCCTTACTGCCTGAAGAATAAAAATATTTTAAATGGAGAAGAAAAACAATTCGAAATCATCAGCCATTCTACTACTTTTAACTCTTTAACTACTTTATGTAAATCATGGATTGCAATCACGAAGGAGAGAGTTTGAGAAAGATGGCAAATGTGTCATAATTCAATATATAAAGGTGGAAAATAATGTTTTTATCCGGAAACTTGTGTTGCAGACACGGATTAAAGATATGGCACCGTAAAGCAGAATACATATACAGTTAAACGTCGATTATCGAAATATGTTGGAAAAATAAGACTGAATGGAAGTATCCGAATTTAATGGTCCAATAATCATACGTTTGACTATATATGTATCAATATTAAGTAAATGTTAACATTTTGTAGACATTCGACATAGTTAAATGGAAGCAAAAGTAGAAATAATTTATATATATATATATATATATATATATATATATATATATATATATATATATACATATATATAGTGTTACAATACCTTGATGCACTTGATATGGGAACAAAAGCAGAAATAATTAAAAGTAGTTTTAAGATACTGTAATTAAATACTAGAATTCATAATAGCACCTTTCTTATGTGCTTTACACCTATCGGAGATCTACTCGGACTATTCATGATGGAATGATAACAAAGGTGTTATAGAAGGTTATTATGTATGTGTGATCTTGTGAACACAAGTGTCAAAGAGCTTTGATCAAGGTAAACTCGGCTGGTACGGATTATGTTCACACCTGTCCTGGTTGGTGGTTAACTTTTTTCGTCCGTTAAGTCACCATTTATCGTTGTTCGACTATTAATTACGAAGACTTGGACGACAGAATGCCTGTGATCGGACCATTATGAGTCTTTTATTGTGCTTTATTATTTTTGGATTTTGTTAGCGTCGTTCATTTAGCGACAATTGGGTGTAATAATAATTCCCTTTCAATAACCTTCTTCTTTGATCGAGGAAAAAAATGTATTCATCGTTTGCTGTCAAAACTACACATACTGTGCCAGACTCAACAACTGTAGGTATAATTATCTGGCTATTAAATCCTGAATATATAGCATAGCAAATTGTGACATATATAGCGTGTAATTGTTAGTCGGGGTGCTTTTAACTTTGAACATATATACTCTCGTTGCTGTCTACTGTCACCATTTGCAGTTATTCACTCTTTGACTGTATTCATGTATATTTCTGCTGCAGTTTGTACCGTTGTATTTTTCAAATTTTTCTTTTTGGATTGCCTTTCATAACAGGCCCATTTTTTTTTTAACGTTATCCCGTGTGCACTGAATGAGTACAAATGGAATCATTATCTCTTTAGCTTCTTTAATATTCATGTTTGATGTTTGACTTATTAACCACATAAGTAACTTCTTCAATACCATAATGTAGGCAACAGCAGATTTAAATTCTGCATGACAAACATAGTTATTAATCTTTTTTGTTTTACTCATCATTGGTCTGTATGTAAATCTATGCTATATAGTAGCTGGAAAAGAAAAGCATTTAAAGAATCGGATTGGATAGGATTTGCTTTTGTAAGATACTTACATGGTGGTTTTGTTTTTGCTGTGATATAGGTGATTGGACATTGTTAACGGTGGAGCCTTTTGTTCTTTCGGAACTTCTTTGAACTGCAACAACTTTTCAACTGGATTTTGAAGACTCTATGAAGTAAAATTAATCTTAGACCAATTAGAGAAAATACCTAAACCAGCTACAACATCTTCTATTAGATCAATGTTCATTTTCTTTGAGTGTGTGAACTTGTATCGTTGTTTCTACGTAATGTGCCTGTAACATCTTGTGATCTTTTAGAGACTACTTGCTCTTTCTTAAAAGTTCAGCTTTCGCTTTTTGGTTTTACTGTGAACGTTTTCCAAGTTGTCTGCCAAGGCCAACTCTACGCGAATCTTTTTTTTTTGCGAATGAACCTTTTCAGATTCTTTGATTACCTTGTTTTTGTTTCATTGTTACTTTCTTCATCTTTCATTGAATGTTTCAAGAAAAGTCATATTTTAATGCTATTTTAAGCGGTGACAAATGATTTGAAATCAATCTAATGGCATCAGTAGAAACAATGAATGCAGAGGTATGTCCTAAATATAAAATAAAAAAGAAAAATCTGACGTTTAAAAAACACACTTACTTACCTTGGTAAAGAGTACTCAAAAGCACAGAAAAAGATAAAGATTAGAGAACACATATGATTCTACAATGAATATGTGTGAGGAAGGAAGATACCACAATGATACAAATTTTATGATAATGCACAAGAATTTAAAAACCATTAGAATATAACATTATATAAGACACGACGCTAACAATCCTGCATGTTCTGTCTATTCATTTCTATCCTAGATGGCTCTATTTGGCAAATCCTGAACATGTCAGTGAAGATGACCGTGATTGTACCATTTCATTCTATGTTCGTCATTGTATTTGTCTGACCCTGATGAGCACAGACACGTTTCAATTGGTCAAACAAAAGATATATAATAGTCAGCAAAAACGGTTAAACAAATGCATTCTGGTAAAAAACTTCAAGAACATATGAAAAGTGTTCAATCATTCAAGATGTCAAACTTCATTACTGAAGAGATATGAAATTATATTGCTTAGTATTTGTCCCTGAGAAAAACTTATTCCACGATTGACACACACACTCTTAAAATTAGTGTTGCCATACCAATGCTTGTCAAAGGTACAGATTCATCTACAAGTAACCAGAACACATGTATTCATTAGGTATTTATTTCCGTGTTGGGCTATACCCAGTCTTCATCTTTGTGCTTTCCACGGGCTTCGACATCTATTGTAGTCTTGCGTTCAGATTTATATATGTTTGAAAGTTATCAAACTATCACTTAATGCAAACAGAGGTAATTCCAATTTGACGGGACAAAATCCAGTGAAGTATATAATTTCGTTTAAAGTCATGTAATCATCGTTCTGTTCTTTATGTAAATTGTCTAAGTTGTCATTCAGAATAAATCTGCTGATCAATGATGTCGCAGTGTAAATTACAACATGTGACAATACTTTAGAACATTTAGTATTTCCTTATTTCGTTTGTATCCGTCTTTGCCTGCTCAATTTTTAGTTAAATTTGTACCGTCTATCCCGTTGTATGTTCTGTTCGCAACAGCTATGTTCAGTTAATGTCTGTGCCTTCGGTTACTGTATACATGGATTTATTGCTACAATTGTTTTTAAAAAATCCGAAATTATTCTGCAGGCTGACCCTTCTCTATTTATCAACTATACAATATTCCTTGTTTGAATAACCAATGAAAGGCTATAGATGGTTGTGAAGATTTTGATTATTCATATACAAATCCCGTTTACTATGATGCTGATTGTGTTGTAGATACTGGACCTGCAAATCTTGCTAACAATTTCAGTGATAAGGCCACGAGTTTACCTGTTTAACCAGAAGTTATTGGCCTCTACAGTGAGAAAATAAAAAGAAAGGACTTGACATGAATGCATTAAAGTACATCTTAAAAAGGAAACAAAGGAAAAAAATAAACTTTATATTATATAAAACCAGGTTGTGAAAAAGTTCAAATTTCGAAGGAAGGAGAAATGTTGCAAATGTCAACACCTGGTACTACAGTAGGCTAGACTGAAAAAGACTTGTCAGTTACATTAGGCTGGACAGAACAGCGCAGCAAATGGGTGTATCCTATTGCTATAAATATCCACTAGGACCCTACTGTTGTACAAAGATAGCCAATATATCTCCATAAAGATACTGAGAAGCAAGATTTTCAACTTTGGCACGAATTAAGATAATTTGAATTCAATAGACAAAGTGTTTGATTAAATTCAAAGTGGAGAACTTACATCTGAAGTTAAAATATTATTCACTGAAGAAGAACAGATATAATTAAGAGATTATGTAAATGCTGTAGAAGTTGTCAGATCGAAAATATAAAGTCTGATTTTGAAATGTATCTAAACAGCTTGATGAGTTAAAAAGACATCAGTAAAGGAACAATCCCAAACGAAAGAACAGTTGACAAGAGTTGAACGTAAAAGAGTGCAATGAATTGGACAACTAATACAGCTAGAGAGATTCAGAGAAAGCATTGAAAGAAATAATGAACCAGAGAAGATTACCACTAAGTAGAAAGATGAAACAACTTTTTAATAAACGGGTGTAGCAATAACTGATACATGAACTGCAGTAGGTAAGACTATATCAACTGTTGTTCCGTTTTTAGCAAAGTTTGTAAAGATTGAGAGGTGCTGCTTCATCAGGAGGCAAAGACGACATTTCATTAACAAAAGTGAGAAAGGCTTAATAAATATAAGTAATTATTTGCATAAGTGGGCCAAAAAGCATAAGAATTTAATATAAAAATTTAAAATGTAGTCGTCAAAAACATTTAATGGTTTGTGAGTGAAATAATCTTTTTCAGTATAGTACATTTTTATATCGTTAAATATTGTCCAATTACTGTATGACTGGAGTGTTAAACTGAGTTGCACCACAAGGGCAAGTTGCAGTACATGTAAGTTCTTTGAATCTTAATGCCATCATTACAATTCCCAAAACTAGTTTGAAATTGGCTTTTCTTTTGCAAATACAACTAGCCTCTATTTACTGATCTTTCCACATTTGCACGTAATTATAAGATGAATTGTCTTTCTAATCATTTCATACATCCCACTGTAATGCCATTGCATTTTCGTTGATTATGTACAACATTTTACATCTCTGGTATTTCGTTTTCGCTTTCCCATTGGCTCTCGTCGTGTTTTTTTTATTTTTATTATTGCATATGGAACAATGTATAACTGACAGCACCTCTGATGCACGTTGTCTCTGACACATATGTATCTCCAATATCGGTTACACCATTTATTGTGTAGTATAATTGCAGCTACTACTACAAGTAAAATGAAAGGTCTGATAAAATTATATCTTCGAAATCTCTATATTCTGAACACTGTGTAAGGTGTACTAGATTTTCATCCATGTAGAGTAAAAACTCTTCCTAAATCAACTGATTTTAGTGGTACAAACAGTCTTATGGATATGGTAAATTGTAGATACTTGAAAAAAAATCCTGGAAATGCATGGTTAAAAGTGTATGTTTAAAGATTTAAATACCTTCTTTGTTTCGAGAAAAATTGAATCATGATTTCATCCAAATTCATATGATTCACATTATCTTTTATTTTGTACAAAATCTCATAGATAAGTTTGAAATCTTTAACATTGTATCTCTTTTCAGCTTTTCTAAATATAGACAAAATATATCTCTATTGCCCATCGTTGTTTGTACCACATACTTGCATGTCAGCGGTGTCGGTCCGCCACTAAGCATCTACATGACTAACATATACCCTTCTGTTTGGATAGATTTTGTTCGTTTTGGTCCTGTAATGTGTATGTGTGTATGTACATCGATCAGTTAGCCATTTTGTTCTCAAGCCAATGTATTTTATTTTCTTTTAATCCCGTTTAATTGCTTTGAATATTTGATTGATATTTGTATAAATAACCGGAATTTCGGAATCGTAGTAAAGGTGTCTTAAATATTGTTCCTAGTATTCCTCTGCAAATTCTCGGACCTCAGTCATTTAAAATGCATTTAAAACGATACTAAAATATCTAAATAATACTTCATACATTGGCTTTATATGCTATTCACAAGATAATACAACCATCTAAAACATATACTTTTAACGGCAAATTGCAACGTTCTATTTGATCATTTCAAGGGTACAAATTGTTTCAGATTTATGTCGAATTTTGTCATGGTTGATTCGAAAACAGCTATTTGATATAGTAAGTCACAATGTGCTAGTTATATCTTTGATTTTCTTGGGGAAGGGGGTCTTTTTAAAGCTTGTTAAGTTTACGAGATTGTAAAGTAGTCCGTAAAGGGTTATCGCTGAGGATATTTTCATCCAGAAGCATACACTTTTCTTGACGCATTTGATAAGGTGAGCTGTACTATTTAACTAGTGGAAATTCGATGAATTTAAAAATACACATTCGGCAATTACATTATTGACGTTAAGTCACAAAGTGCCTAAGTTTCTACTTATCCACGTGACAACTCATATTTTGCAATAGATACTTAATTTGCGTCTAGCAAAAACAATATACCCTAATCGACCTGTTTGCAAGGATGTGTTTATAGTAATCTCAAAGTATGCAAATGTATTCGGTTTTGGTTTTCTTCAAAAGAGTCGAATATTTAGAAATTTAATTAGCGCTCACCCGTAAATACTAATGGACATAACCTAGTTTGCATAGATGTAAGTTCAATTCAAATCTCATAGTGCGACGTAATCAGAATGTCCCGAAATTAGAGCAAAGAAATCATGAACTTATCTTTATTACTGGTATAAGTATAAGCGTAATCATCTCTTCTCATCATAACGACCAACAGAACGACAACGGAAGATGAAGTCAATAATTAATTACTTCATCCGTAAGTATATGCCACAATGACAATATTTTGAATGAAAGGTTCTTTGTACGATAAATAAGTCCTCTTTCACTCTGAAGTAACTCGCGGTAGGTAACTTTTTTCGAAATGAGGTATATGATATTTCTGGCATTCGTTCCGGACCTATTGCAGCTTAGGTGTTTCTAATAATATAATGTATGTTTGGAATACAATCCCAAAAACTACTAAATCCTGCAGTTACTCCGTCTAGCTCAAATTGACCATACCAATCGCTTAACTATTCGCTCATTATCGACATTGCCCGCTACCTGTTTCTTTTTAAGATTGGTGAATAAGTTTTGTTTTAAAGTGTTTTATATTACATGTATTGTTGCTTTCAATTATTTTCCTGTGGGTATCAAGACACCACTATCCTTCGACTGCAAGAATTGCAGGTCCAGGTTATAAGGTAATTTGTGTTATCCACCACGAAACGCGGCTTTATACCACAATAAGAGGTTTTAATAGATTAAGGACATCTGTGGGGAGTTAACAAATAGCATTAAAGATCGTACTGCGGCGCACTGGCTTCAGCATGAATCTTTTCTAAAGAAGCGTACATACATACATACATACATACATACATACATACATACATACATACATACATACATACATACATACATACATACACTCACACAGACTCACACAAACACACACATATTGATATATATATATATATAACTCTCTCTCTCTCTCTCTCTCTCTATATATATATATATATATATATATATATATATACACACACAAATGCACGTAATTATCTAACAGCAGATAGGCAGCCACACAGACAAATATAAATCTAGATAGATAAATAGATAATTAGATAAATAGATATAATAATGCATTATGACATTATTATTGAGTAGACGTTAGTTGAAAACAGAAACGAAGCTGTTACTTTCCCGGCAGCAGTCTTGCGATAAGCTTTTATGGTTCAAGTTTTTCATTCGCTGTTGTTTCCTTGACCCCATTATATATTTGTGTCATACCTATATTACATAGCCAAGACAAAATAGTCTGCAGCAAACTCGCTCATCACTTTGACCTTATCGTCAAGACCATAAACCTAACGTGTCCCAAAATTAGAGCAAAGCAATCACGAGCTTATCTTTGTTATTGACCTGAGTATAAGCATAATCATTTATCCCCTACTCTTCATAAAACTTGATAGTTGGACAAAGGAAGATAAACTCAGTAAATAATGTCCTCATTGATAATGAAAATATTTTAGATTATTGGTTCTTTGTATGATAAGTAAGTACTCTTTTAGTTTGAAATACCTAGGTATAGCTCACATTCTTTCAAGATAATAACAGTTAGGTTTATCAGGATTTTAAGGTTAAAGTTAGCAGTTTTTTATATTCCTTTCGCCACAAATAGATTTCATACCTAAGATTTCCATACCTACTATTCAAACCTAAGATTGTTATGCCTGATTTTGATACCTAATTTTTATACCTAAGATTTTCATACCTAATTTGCATACCTAAGATTTTCGCTCCTAATTTTTATACCTAAGATTTCCATACCTAATGTGTAGACCTAAGGTTTTCATGACTAATTTTCATACCTTAGATTTCCATACATAGTGTTTATACCTAAGAGTTTCATACCTAATTTTAATAACTAAAATGTTCATACCTAAATTTTATTCCTAAGATTCCCGTCCTAATTATCATACCTAAATTTTCACACCCGAAATGTTTTATTATAGAAGCAAGAAAAAAAACACGATTCATCCGTGAGAAACTAGCTCATCCCTTTGACTTTGTGAGAAGTGTTTGGCTTAAATTTTTTGTTTATTATCGTACATTTCCTAAGCCCCATTCTACACATTTAGTTTGCATTACTAGTCTCATCATGGAGTGAAACTATTGATTCTGCGATACACGTGTTTGTGTCCTGATCTTTGAGGTCGGGGGCATCGATATTCAAGACTTACGTAAAACCGTTTAGTTAAAGCTTCGCATTTTCTTATATTTATCGAAATTCCTCGTTGAATTATGTCCATAGGAGGAATCCACAATTACAGAGCAAATCGAAAACACATTCTGTGACACAGTCACTCAATAATCTGACCTTGTGACCTAAGTTCCAGGCTTGGAAGAGGCTAAAATAAAATTGACTTCCAGCATTCTTATTTGTTTCTTTAAATTTATCAGGACTACAGAAACATACAATCATATGCAGCCACGATAGCTTGATAAAATTGAAATCAGTGTAAATGCCTTCGATGAAACTGAATGAATATTGAATTAGACACAAAAACAGACACAAAACTGGAAAAAAGTAACTTTGGAACTAATGGAAACATATTTTACATTCTATTTTTCAGCAGCCATTGTCATTATTAAGATCTTTCAAGGTGGAATTCATGTAACTGCTAATGATAAACGTAAGTATTTTCTTTTAGCTTTACATTGTATTTTCATGTTAATGTAAAAGTCTGAAGAGCTATTAAATGCACCAGATTTAATGTTGTCCAAAAGTAGCTATTTTTTCTTTAATTGTGTATAGTCTCCACATCAGTTCTTCACGCACACCAATATATTGTGGTCCATGTTTTTGAGACATGATGAAACTATTTTTTATTTGTGTCGATAAAAAACCAATTTATTTCATATATCAACTTTTCTTATGCATAGCTGTAAGCGCGATAGTCTTTACATTATCAATACATTCCAGTAAAGCTTATGAATTCCTGCACGTACTGGCTGCATCCGAACATTAGTAAATTTGCTTCATATACGGCCAAAGCTTTTTGTATAATATTTATATTTTATGCCATGTGTAGAGATACTAAACCATTAACTACTTTGTGTTTCGACACGAACCTCGTTCATTTCAACAAATAAACAATGAAATAGATAACAAAAATTTCAGTGATAACTTTTGCCTTTTACTCTAAAGAATCAAGGATTTAGTTCATCTGAAGGATATCTGAAGGCTAGGATCAAAGACTTTGATCTGATTTAACAGTGTTATAAACGTCCCTCAAACTACTTGCAATTGAAGCAAAACTTTATTCTGGTTTAATCTTGGTGAGTTGTACTAGACGTGCATGAAATAAATTATGGAATATAGAGAATAACCTCAAGGATTCACACAGTTTACCGCAGGACACACTATGGTTTGTAATTTTCGCAATAATAGATCTGTACAAGAAACAGTGATATATGAAATAGCCTCAGTCACGTATCTTTAACCGAATTTGTTACAACTGGGCTCGTTATAAAATAATTTAAATGTGTACATACGAAAATACATACATAAATACATGCATGCATGCATACATACATATTGCTCTTTTGATAATTTGTACTTGCTTTACCTTTCTCAGCAAATCTTGTCTGCATAAAAAAAAGCAAGTGCGATATTCTAGCTCTATACTGAGATGTTTGTAATTCCCATGGATACATTCGAATTTTCGAAGGAACCAAAGGAACACTCCGTCCAATCTCTTTAAAAAGCTTACTTATTTCTTTGTTACAATTTATATATATATATATATATATATATATATATATATATATATATATATATATATATATGGTATAACAGAATACTTCGACCAGTTCACCTCTTTCGTCCTTACAACAGGCTGTTTTCCACAAAGATCAGCCAGCGAGACAACAAAAGCTACAGCGCCGACTTTTTTTTATATCACTCTCGTTTTATGCATTGCTACTTGTAACAGAAATTCCGTTTTTACATGAGAAACAAGTCTGATAAAATAGAACCTTTATAGCTGAAAATTTAATAGCGTAATCTTTCTACCCGGCTTCAACTGCAACAATGAAATTACAAGATTTTAAACTTAATTCAGATTTGTGAAACTCATATTAGAAATATATTCAACTGAGTAGTGATAATAACTTTTCAGTACCATCATCATCGTTATCGTCATCACGGTTATTATTAATAGTGTTATTATTATTATTGTTATTATTATTATTATTATTATTATTATTATTATTATTAGCTTTGATAATACAGGCACCGGGGGCACTTTGAAGAAATCGTTACGGTTTATACTTCCACCGCCTGATGGAAATTGCCCAACATACCGGGAATATCGAGGTATCACATTTACAAATACATTTATCTATGGCTCAATTGAAAGTGCCATCATTTGTTTATTTTTTAAAATTTAACGCATAAGCTCAATTGATTGTATCTTACTGTTTTTTATTTCCTTTTCACAAAACAAAATATACTCCTTACATGAAAATAAATCTAATAACTAACAATATTCATCAGAAATACAACAATTTCATGCTCGTAATCATGGCAATATTTATAGATCCTTAAGATATAACTAAACAAGAAAATTTTAAATGTGTATATAAAAATGTCATCAAATTCAGAAGAAAAGTAATTCATGAGCCGTGCACAGTGGCAAGGCAGCACTTATTTATGCATCAATTTACTTATAATTTATGTATTTGCTTTTTTTATTGCTTATTTTTAAATATATTATAGTATACCGGAAAAGCCTTTTTTCATACAAAATAGATCTGTCAAAAAAAAATATGTCGATAAAAAGAAAAAAAAATCGTAAAATGAGTATAAATGTTTTTAGAATATTGTTAATAATTATGTTGAATTTTTTCAGATCTTTTCAACATGACGGATTACGAGTCTTGTTTAAGAGGCACCGATGGTAAGATAGGTTATATTTGCGTTATACTAGATCGCTTTAATCATTTCATTAGCCTTATATTAAGGCTTTTCGGCGTCTGTAGGCATAATACATTTCTGAAGTTAAATATGTGCTCACCATGTTGTATAGGAAGCAGTTCTTAATGGCATGTCAAGTGATGTTGCTAAGAAACGTAGAATCCCTGGATGATTTTCAGCTATGAGGAACTATTTTCAATTTGTTTCTTTCAACCAGAGAGACAAAGTATTAACAGATATTTTTATTCACATTACAATTTTCAAAACTGATTTTTTGTTTATAGGATATACAAATGATACTGACATCACGCATGACAAGCATTGTACTTTTCAGTTTAGTTATTCTAGATTCAGAATGATGCTGAAAAGTGTTTCAAAAATGTATCATTAAATCGGTAAAGATAATAATAATCCACTTTTGTTTAAAAAATGTGAATTGGCATTTTCTTTGCTACAAAATCAAATGTATTTGTGGTGATGGATGACCATGACATATATTAGAAAAATGAAATATAAATTAATTATACACAAAAAGTTACCATTTAACGTAGTCTATGACAATCACTGTTAGTTTCAGTCGGTATTCGTAGTGTATTACTCGGTATTAATATGTTAACAATACGGTGTTTTTCATATTCATACATACGACTCAAACGATAGGTGCATGAGTTATCATATATAAGTACTTACTATTGATCTAACTATGTGAAAATATTAATTAAATCTTTATATAACCCACTTGTCTCGATTTCTCAGCATTATTCGTATTTATAGGCCGATTAGTGGCATGCGTTCTTGAGTTTATTGTACTGATTTGTATGCCTAATCCTTAAATATGTAAATCTCGAATATTTTAGCAGGAAATGAAGGTGGTCCTAGAATTCATAAATTGAGCAAAATCTAAATATTCTCACTTGTCATTCAAAGATAATACACATGTCTGTTTTCCAGAGAAGCTTTGTGAACATGCAATCTTAATCTGTTCATCATAACACAATATTTGATTGGAATGTTTTCACAAAGATATTATAAGAAAAAGAGTAATTTGATACATATCTGTAAAATAATGCATTCAGTGGAAGTGTAAACAGTTGTAGAAAAATGTCAAATATGCATAGCTCAAAGTCCATTTACGCTCCAGTTCATACAAAAATTGTTCAATACAGGCTAACATTGGAAAAATATCTCCTAAAAAATGTTCTTTTTCATAGTATCATCTTTGCTTATATTACTTTTAGTTGTTAAATGTAAAAAATAATAATAATAATTTGAGAATAATTATAACATTTGTTTACACCAAAAGCCAAGTTGAAGCTAAAGTCTCCTTTTCTATAAAATACCCTGAAAATTCCATTGATTATTAATTTTTTAAAACACAAAACCATTTCATTCATGATATACATAGCGACAAGCAGTGACTTATGTTTATGGTCTACTTATGTTGCCTTAGTTACATGAGCTTGGAAGTGATGCATGTCACGGAGTCACTTAGAGTTATTTTAATATTTCTATTTTCATGTATATGCAGTATGAATTCTGCTTGACCGTATTTTGTATTACGCTGACAGCTTTACCCATCTAGTGCATTGCTGTGCAACCTTACGCATTGCATTTTTTACTTTTTGTTGAACAAAAATTGTCAGGAATTTACATATTTCCCTTATCACCACCTGGCCTGGTGTACGTAGGATTACCTTACATTGTTTTGTATTCTGGCCTTAAACATACATGCTTACTTAAACACACACACACAGACAAAAACATATGCACACACAAATATTAAACACAGAGACTCACACTCACTCACAAACTCCAAGGTCTTATTAAATTGCATCTTTTCTTGAAATGTGATATTGTTTTCCTTTGATGAAAAGAAAAACACATGAAAGCGTAAAACAACTTCAAGATTGGAAAAGATTACATTGCCAAAGTTGGCAATAGGGTCCAGATTTTCTCAAATTCATCAGTTCTGTTGTTCACGTTGTCTGCATATTTTTCCTGCCTTTCATTATGATAAAACACGTTTTTTATAATAGCCGAGATTTGGCATTTATAATGCACAATGTTTTCTGTATATATTTTGCAATCAAACTAGGACATTTATAAGCTTATCAAAAGTATTATTTCCTATCAAAACATCTTTACGTGTAATCCTAAAATTCGGTCACAAGTTTGGATTCTTTCACAAATAATTTCTAAACATTTCAGTACCATGACATTAATGCAATAAATGTTCAATATGTTATATTCCCTCTTTACATAAGGTACATTTATCATAATCACCCAAATGATCTGTTTTCTTCAGAAACTGCTTTATGACAATATTTCAATGAAAAATGTTTAAATGAAAGCTAATCAATTTGGTATCATTTGTACAAAATGTTGTTAAAACAAACGACTTGGTCCATTCAATTCATCTGCAGCAAATGCACACTCTAACTGTCTGGACAAAATTTTATGTTTACCTTATAACTTTTGTATCGTAGTTCTTATCAAGTCTTTATAAATACATTTTTGTATTTTCTATAATCTTAAAGAGCGACGATTTGTCGTAAACTCCACGAAAACTATTTCCACTTTGAAAATAACTTCTAATTTTCCTTTTCTGCTTCGCTGATATCTTTTAGACAAGAACAATTATTAGTTTGTGTTTTTTGTTTTATTCCATCACAACTTAATAGAGATCATTGTGTCTCAATACTATATTGAATAAGTACGACACCACTGATTCTCAATCTTGCGTATGATTTCAAATTATCTATATTAACTAAATTCAAAATATCAAAATACAAGTATTCATAAACAGTAGATGGTTCATTTTTCCATAGCGATAAGAAACAAATAACATCAATCCAAAATGGTATTTAATGGATTTGAAATATATTTCAATTTAATTTTCCCTAATTTTGAATTACAGAATGCCTCCAATTTTTTCAACTATTTGTTCATAAACCAATTTTTGCAATATACAATTTTTGCTTGCTAAAAGACGCCTAATTGATATAAATCTCATATGACTCACAAATGAATATTAGTGAATCATATTTAATTCCCCTTCCTTAAAAAAAGAAATAAGAGTGTCTTTTTAAGCCTCTTTTCTGGCCATTTTCTATATGCTGTAGAAGATTTGATAGAACTGCAAGAATTTAGACAAAAATCAAGGGTTTTATCAAAATAACTTCATCAATAAGAGACTCATTACTCCTGCTCCACCAGCCGCGCATTATCTTTACGTCCATCGACTTGTTTGACTAATTAAGTTGTACCATATCCTCCAAGTTCAAAGAAATGTTCATCCCCAGTAATCTCAAATTGGACATTGACCAGTTAATATAAATGTATGGGCATATTTTTTCATTTGAATTATTTTATAATTCCTATCCCAATATCTTTTAATTTAACAATATTGCAGTACAGACCTGATGCAAAGGCAAAGTCATTACAAATCTGCATGGTGGTGGTCTTGAAGAACAACGGATAACCATCTATTAATAGGAAAGCATTATCAGCATGCTGCCCTAATTTGAACTCCTTTTCATTATAGAAAATGCCTGCACTACTTGTGTTCTTTTTAGGTCCGGTACAAGAAGTTCAGTTTTTATTATAAATACGCTGGGTGCCAATAACCTCTCTCTAAATTCAAAGTGGAGATAAATGTCCCATATTAATGAAACTACGTTTTGAGTTATTGCAAAAGAACTTCAACCAGTGGCAAGTGCATTCTTCAAGGGAAAAGGAGTTCAGAGCATTTTCTATAAAGGCCATTTCAAAAGTTCTTTTAAAGTCTGTAAATAAAATATCGCCATATTCTTTTTATTTTCAAGATAGTATATCAGCTCATAAAAAATTAGTGTATTTTTATCAGTAAATCTCCCTTGCATAAGATCATTTTGACAGTCGCTAATAATAGAAGGGAAGAACTTGTTGACCCTATTAGCTATAGACGCAGAACATCCTGGTAATCTGCAGTGAGCTAAGCAGTGATATTGATCTCCATTTTATCCTGTCTTTGTCTTTTTTGGAATGCAAGTAATGGTTTCCTCAGACTGAAATTCTGAAAAATGTTTCACATTGTATCCAGCGTTTACAGTCCTAAAGACATCATCCCATCATCTTTGCAAAGGAATTGTAAAATTCAATAGATTCTTCGAAAGTTAACTTACCCTCGAGACCTGAACTTTTTTCATTATGATTTATAAAGCGGTTATGAGATTGTGAAATACTTGTGTTTATATTTAATATGTTTTTTTCTTCGTAAAAACAATATTTATGTTGATTCAATATATATCTATTTGATCTATTATTCGTGTAATGTCTTCCATAATTAGTTCTTGTATTGATTTCTTTTTGTAATTACACTTTTCAAAATTTATAAAATATGTTGATTCTTTTCACCAAGCTAGTATCACCTTGCTTTCGATCATAACAGTACACCTTCCATCACTTGTTTTCGTGTTTCTTCTAAATCTACTTGTGTTTCCTCAGTTCATCCATATTAGTAGAATGATTATTTATTTTGGCTAAATTATGCCAATTTGCATTTTGGTTTCAATTGTCCAGAAATTGTGTTTTTTTCCTCTTGAACCTTAGCTTGTGAATATCTAACTGATTCTCTTATAATCATTTTAAGAATCCCACCTTGCAAAGAAAAAAAAAATCATTGATCATAGCAAGCTAGCTTCACCTGCAGTGGGTACATCGTATCACCTTCACAATAGTATTCTTCTACTGGGCTAACTATACATTTGTTACCAAATGAGTATGTTCATTTTACTTTAATAACTGGAAATTGAATTTCGTGTACCCAAATCATCTAGGTACGCCGATATAAACACTTTTAGTGTTATTGCTGAATTGACTGTTCTGTAGCCAATACTAATATAGTGAGTATAAAATTTGAAAACTTGTCCTCATAGGTTGAGAAGTAGTCCAATCTGCTCTGTTTCACACAGTTAGTTACTAACTATATTTCACTGAATTTTTGAATAATCGGTCATGGATGAACACAGATCACTATACGCTTTCACGCTTACTGTGTGTATTTCATTCGTGGTTTTTGCTGACACAGATGTAATTGGGTTTTGTCTTTAGTGTAGGCACAAAGCATTGCATTTGCCTTGTCAGGTACGCCACTCTGATGGTCACGGCCCATCTCCAGCTGAAGAGGTGCGTTTACAATTCATTCATGTTATTTTATATCATGCGTATTTGGTAGGTCGGGTATATGTATTTTATTGATTGATTCGTGATTTTCCTATATTGTCAATATGTCAATCAGATATAACAATGCAGCTCCGATCGTTTATGTGGTTGGTTAGGTTCTGCGGAAAATATAAGCCAAATTTCTAGCCTATTGACCGATTTAACAAGGAAGGGGAAACTTTGGGTCAGAGTCAGGAATAGACTTTTAGTAGGCTCAAGGAAAAGCTCATTTGTGCACCAATCTTGAAGCCACCAGAGTTAGACAAACTCTTTATTTTCATGACTCAAGCTGCATACATTGGTTTGGGGGGGTAGTATTATTACACGAACAAGAGAAGTTCAAACTTCCCGTAGCTTACACGAGACTGTTACACAGAGAGCAAAACTACGGATTGATCGTAAAGGAATGTTTGGCAGTTGTATAGAGAATATATAAATTCAACATATACCTCTTTGTAAAGGAATTTGTTCTTGAGACGGACAAACAGCCTCTCACTTATCTGAGTAAAGCTAAAGTTGCAAACGCAAGATTGAGTGACGAGCACTGTCACTGTAACAGTATCGGTTACGAATCGAGGCAATTAGAGCATCTGAAAACATAAGTGCGGATTAATCGAGTAGATTGAAATTTGTAACATTACGTGTCGATTTCTCTAAATGATGTAATTAACATTTAATCAATTATTGCAAATATTTCATGAATTTAAAAAAGTGTATCCACTCTTTTCTAATGGGCGTGGAAGGTAATATCAAGGAATGATTCTCGGTTAGGTTAATGTTCAGATTATAGTTTCATGTATATACAGCATGAATTTGTCTTGAGCGGGCTTTTATTACGGGAACACATTTACCCATAGTGTTTGTCTTCGTTCTAATACATTTCCTACTGATCTGTTTAACGTGTGATCCTATATTACTGTATTAGACTGACTTATTTTGTAAGTGGTCATGGATTAAGACAGAATATCTATGCTTTTACGCTTATCGTTTTAATTTTCTATCATGCATTTTCTGGCACCTATTATTTGAATAGGATATTTTCTCTCTGCAATGTTGTTTAACATAAGATCCTTTGTGCAACCTGTTATTTAAAGTAGGGAATGTTTGTTTGAATGATTATTTAACATTTCATCTGAAAAGTAAAGCTTCATGTTACTACCTGGGTAATAATAATCTTGTTATATGTAAGATAAGCTGTTGCTTGACAAAGAAAGTCCATAACATTACTTCAGTCATTAATTTATTTCTGTTGCGGAGAAGATTGCTTTTGTTTTGTTTTGTTGGTTTAACGGTACTTCAAACACATTATTGTCTATATCATGCCGAATAAATGGGAACTAAGTGAGTTTCCCAAGGACACACCTGGGCAGCTAATCCGGGTTGGTCTGGGCGGGTATCGAAACCGCGACCCTTGGATTTCGAGTCCGACGCTATAGCAACTGAGCTACCGAGGCTATTGTATATTTATATTCAGTCAGTGTATTTGGAATTAAGGTTAGAGCGGCTGTGAGAGAATATTCATGATGTTGTCGATTTTATTTCTTCTCTTTTTGAAGTCATTCTTTTGTTTGAATCTTGCCGTTGACCTTTCATAAATCCATTCCCACTTGGTCCATCCATGTTATAATGCAATATTTTATTGTATTTTCGGAACGAATCAGGGCCTTCCAGATGATCTCTGGCTGCATTTGTAGCGTACCTAGTGATACTTAATGTTCCATTACTAACTCCGTTAAACAGTTTGAGGATGGACTCTACGTTTGTGACAATAATTCTATTTCGTGTTTTTTACCAAAGAAAGAAGATTAAAATATTATAAGCGCAACGTGTTAAAATTGTATATCTAAGTATTTACGAAACAGTGATGTGGTGCGTTTTGGGATAATTTGCGTTTCAAAAAGAGGGAATCAGATTATCATATAGTCCGCATAACGTATTCGAAGTAATGTAAGTTGATTGCTATACGTTGTTTAATACTTGCCGACTGATGATTTTTCTTTGGTTTCTAAGTTCTTTTAAAGCGCGTGGATTATACGATGGCACATCGTTTACTGATAATGAAAGGTCTTTTCTGAAGAATGTGTGGGCCCTCTTCTACTTTTCGATCATGACCACTGCAAATATTCATTGTTGCATTGATGTTATACCATTACTGCCTTGGTTAATTTCAAAATATAATTAAGCGTACAGTGCAAATTAAATCTATATAGGATCGGTTCAAAATTAAATCAGTGAACCTTCTGTCACTACCATATAGCTTTTAGCTCTGCTGGTTATAGACCAAAAGAGCTTATGGTATGGCTTATTTTCCGTAATCCGTCGTCTGACGTCAGTCCGTCCGTCTGTTAGCACACGTTGGTTTATCGCAATTCCTCCAGAAATACTTGGAGGATTGCCATAAAACTTTACATACACATTCATCCCATGTTTTTGTGGTACCAAATGAAAATCGTATTGCTCAGACATCCAATATGGCCGCCAAAGCAGCCATCTTGAAAGTTTTGTTATCGCTGCTCCTTCTGAATGGATGGTCACATCAACATGGGGTTTTCACTAAAGGACTTCTTATGATTTATAGTTCGTACTAAATGAAAATACTTTCGCTAGGACAGCAAATATGGCGGCAACAACGGTCATGTTCAAAACCTTGTTATCGCTACTGCTCTGGAACAAAAAGTCATAACAGCAATGGGTTTACATTGGAAGACTACTTATGGTGTCTAGTTGGTCCTAAATGAAAATGGTGCCACACGGACATCCAATATCGCCACCAGCGCGGCCGTCTTGAAAATCTTTTTACCGCTACTCCACCTGAATATTCATCTCAATATTGGGTTTTTACTACAAGATTTGTTATGATGTATAGTTGGTCATAACTGATAATGCTGCGGATCTGATATCCAATATTGTCACTATGGCAGCCATCTTGAAAGTCTTGTTATTGCTACTCATCCTAAATGGAACGTTAAATCGACGTGGCGTTTTCAACAGAATACTAATTATGATGTCTAGTTAGTCTTGAATCAAAATGGTGCCTATCTGGCCTCAAATATGACCTCCATGGCAGCCATCTTGAAATATTCCTGTAGCTACTCCTCCTAAATAGAAAGTCATAGCGACAAAGGTTTTCAGCAGAAGACTTATTATGGTATCTACCTGGTCCTAAATGAAAATGATACCGATCTGACATCCCATATGTCCACCATGGCAGCCATCATGAAAATCTTGTGCTCGCTAGTAATCCAGACTCGATGGTCATATCGACATAGGGTTTTCACCAGCAGACTTCTTATAATATCTAGTTGGTCCTAAATGAAAATCGTGTGCGTCAGTCGTCAAATGTGGCTACTACAATGAACAAATTGAAAATATTGTTGCCACTAATTTACCTGAATGAATGGCCATATTACCATTGGGTTTTCATCAAAAGGTTTCTAATCTTGTCTAGTTTTTCCTAAATGAAATGATGTCGACCTTATATCCATTATGGGCGCCACAGAGGCTAATTTGAAACTCTAATCGCTCAAGAATATCCGAAAGAGTTTCAACGCTCAGCAGTTAAAAAACGAAATGGTGTTATCTTAAATTCCTGGAAATTCTTTTCGTCAATAAAGCGTCAGTCCAATCGACTGTGTTCTTTCATTTATATTCCTATCCATTTTCTCTATTTTTCGTCCATCTTCGTTCATAATATTATAATATTTTAGTCTTTTGTGCATTACTACTACTACTACTACTACTACTGCTGGTGCTAATAATAATAATAATAATAATTACGCGTGTTTGTTATAAAGTGATGAATCCCATTTTATTTCCACACTTTATACTGTAGATGTTTTATAGACGCACCGAGTTTTGGTATTTTTCAAATTTCTGAAATTGTGTCGGCATTATAGTAATGTGAAGTCTGTACAAAGGTGTTGAGTGACCGTTACCAACTTCGTTTGATTAAAACAACTTGCACAAGGTACCTCTGATGTTCGGCGCATTTGCTGAGCATGTCTGCCCTTTCTATGTTGATTAATTATAATACATTTAGGACAGGTAAGAACCCTTTTATACTTGTTAGTTAAGAGATAATAATTCTTGTGAGTATTGTATTCATTTGTGGTTTGCGCAACCTCTGGTATATATTCCTGTTATTGGATAATTATTTTGTAAGTTTTGGTTGAGTCATATTGAAACAAGATACATGAGTTGACGTAGATTTATATTTATTTGATTAAACCTGTGTAAATGATATTAATTATAGCATCCTTTTGTAATTTCATGGCTTAGTATTTGCTCTATATAATTAATCCATCAGTACACAGTATCATCAAAGGTGCATATGTCGATGTTATTTTCATGTCACTAATGATTGCTGAATTTGCCTATTTTCTTCAGGAGAGAACGGATGTAAGTCTTCCCTTTACGCTTTCATTAATTATGATATATTTATTACAGACCCCGTTGTCTGGTGTCTTGCATCAGTCAATCTCCTTAGTCCATCAAGGCTTCCCTCCCTATGAGTAATAATTGGTTTAGTTCATGCTCAGTCATCATATCCGGCACTTGCTGCACGTTAAATAAAAATAAAAATCACTCGATTCTTGTTATGTTACATATTGTTCAATATAATATTTGTTTTGTTTATTTGTTATATCACTTGTCTTACTAATGTTATAACTTATAATATAGTCTGGCAACCACTGAACGATCTCCTAGGCATAGAAAACCTTTATGATTGTGCTGGAATCATGATAAGGATGTTAGGAAGTAAGTAACAATGATTTTATTTTTTTCGTTCTTAAGCTAAATCGTCAAGGTTTATGATATGATTAATGATTAATGTTCGAAATATACATCACTATTCCCTCCTTCCCCTGGCCCTTAAGAGATGAGATTTTATATATGTCAAATCTGGGTCTAGGGCGATGAAATGAGTAGCCGAGGAAGTCCCAATACGCAGAAAAATGCAGACCTTTCCGTCCAAAAAAATGTCCACATCCAGTCTTATTTTTTTGTTTCTTGTTTGTTTTCTCGACATGTGATAATACATTTTGTAATTAATTATTGCCCATACTTCGCGGCTCGGCGCTCCAACACTCCCTTCTACCTGTCCCTCTGTATGTTGATCTACCTTCAACGACAATTGTCTATGAATGTATCATGTTGTCAAAACTTGATCTGTTATAGCAAGTCTGTATTTATCTCAAACGCTCTAAGGTATCTATATATCTATCTCTTTCTATCTATCTATCTATATATCTATCTATCTCTCTATCTATCTATCTCTCTATCTATCTATATGCAGTCTCTAGTCCGTTAAGTGTAACAGAATAAAGGTTGCATTACTTTTGCGTTGCGTTGCATAGCGTTTCCCTTGAGTTGCGTTGCGTGACCGTTAGGCGACTTGTCGAGAATGATCGTAACGGTGACACCCTGCTTAGGATGCGTTACAACTGTAGATATCGTTGTATTCAAGTACATAGCAAAGAAAACCCTTGTATTTACATTTTGTTTCCGGAACGGAATATTCATTTCCGATTTGCACTTTAGAAACAATTCTGAGCTTGTACATGTAGAGCTGTAAAACATGTTAGAGATGTAAAGTTTGTTTTAATTTTCATCAGTGAAAAAGACACTAGAGGAAATTTCTGAAAGTTTAAAACTACGTCTAAATTGAAACTTTGACAAAACGAGGGATTCTTTATGAACCTCATATGCTTTGTAGCAAGATTTTATTACAGCCAAGAAACTTAAACTAATGTATCAATATAGATATGTGCTTAAACACCTTTGTTTATTAAAGGTTCTGATAAATAGTAAAAAGCAAACACAAAAAACAAAGCAGAAAAGTAACGATGAGAAAGCGGCATAAGTTGATGTAACATGTACTCATTTCAAATTACTGCATTTGATCTTTACTGTCCAAGATACAGATCGCCGGTAGCTGGTGGGGATCAGATTCTCGGTAATTCGGCGTGGGTGAGCATCATAATGCTAATAATAACACTAATACGAATAGTGCTACTGATAATAATGACACATGAAAACCTGGATGATTTCAGGTACATATAGGTATCTTGATAAATTGTTTTTCTTTGGTTTTTTTTATATTATTATTATTATTATTATTATTATTATTATTCGCTGCACATTGATTAACAGTAATAACATTTCAATATAACGAAGAGGTTTTCTTATTTTACAAGAATTTAAGGGGATCCTGTGTCCTTAGGTCAATGACCCTAATCAGTTATGGGTTAATCACATGTGTATTTTTGACGTTTGAAAATACTAACTACTAATAAGTGAGGAAACAAAACAGTATCTATACCAGACATCCGACCGGGCTACGGATGGGTGTATGTATTGGGGAACAAACATAGAGTGGAATTACTTAATATATATATATATATATATATATGTATATATATATATATATATATATATATATATATATATGTATATCTATATATATATATATATATATATATATATAGATATATATATATATATATATATATATATATATATATATATATATATATATATGTATATATATATATATGTCCTTCCGTTTGCTGGCTAAAATGACCGGCTTCATAGATTGCTTGAAGCTTTAATTTCGAATCTTACCATTGGCCATTACATTACTCCCAGTCACTACTAGAACCTTTTTTGTTTTTGTAAAATACGTAACACAAAGCTTATCAACAAATTTTGCACACGTGTGTCTGATCGATTAAGACCCGAAATTACAAGAACGACCGTGTATGGCCTACGCGAATAGTCTCTCAACATTACGTGTTAATCTGCCTACTTGGAACAAAATAAGGAACAACAAGACGCAGTTTAAAATATATTAGCAACATTTTTTATTTGCACAAGAAGATAAGAAATAGCGTCTTAAGAACGAGAAAAGGTAGATAATTATGCATTCTCGTTTGTCGAATGTACCCAAGACGACTGATAATACACCTCAGTGCAGGTAAGTTTGAGAGAGAGAGAGAGAAATAAAGAGAAAGTGAAAGAGAGAATGAGAGCGTGTGTGTGAAACAGAACTTAACCCAAATAAGAATTCTTCACCAGAATTGCTGGCTAAATGTCTATTATTTCCCTTATTGAACTTTCAATTTTCTCAGCTTTAATTCCATTTAGTGTATATTTCATCTAGTCGCTCGGGCGAGTATCTCTTCCTTTTCTTTCTTTCTTTCTTAAGTTATTTCTTTTCTTTCTCTGCAGTGAGTTTTCATTGATAATTCAAACATTAAAGCTATTGATTGAAAAAGTTCTATCATCATTAACATCTTCATCATTATTTAGTAGTAGAGTAAGTTCTTGTAGTGGCAGTAGGAGTAGTAGTAGTCGATGTAGTCGTAACGGTGACACTACCAGTCATAGTACTACTAACAGAATAAGAATACAACAACAAAAACTACTACCACTACTACTGCTGCTACTACTACTATTACTACTACGCCATTTTAATGTTAATGTAACATACTATTATTCACATCCTTACAAGCATGAGTATGATGGTTTTCATACGATGTATAGAGATTATCTTATCGCCAGATTCATATATTTTCAGATTCACCAATGAAATAGTGGCAGTTAAATACTTATTGTCTACATAAATTCCTCAACAGTATGTATTCGTTGGTACCCGGCCTAAATTGGCAAGCCCGTATCATAGGCAGGTAAGCAGTAAATCTGTGTCTCCCGGTTGGTTAGTCAGTGGCGTCATTCGCATAACAGCTAGTTTGAAAACTTCCCCCTGATCTGCAGTAGTTGGTTGGTAGCTTTACAGCGGCGCTTTGCATCATGAAACATAGTAAGGAGATTCCATAATTTCAATAAAGATGAGGGATGAGGGTTATCTGAGGTCTCACAAACACCGGAAGTTGTCAGCGAACAATATGTATGGCTCCTTTTACTTGCAGAACAATTGTTGAGAGCCGTTGCAACTGTCCTCAATCATTGCGTGACAGTCTCTAAAACCATTATCAAGCTTAAAGATTGTCCCCTGTAACTGAGAGACAGAATTTAGCATTGTTGCATTTCCGTTGCGTTGCCTTATCGTAGCTTTGGATTGCTACCTTGCGTTTTTTTGTTTTTTGCGTTACCGCTGCGCTGCGTTGCGTTACCGTTATGAGTGTTACACTTAATGGACCAGAGACTGTGTCTATCTATGCTACTTATTTCTTTGTACCCTTTATTCTTTCTTTCTTATAATTTATCTTTTTTTCCATCACTCCATTGATCGATTCTGATCGAAATGGTGACGGGAGCCTCCTAATTCAAACTATAGAACTTCCGAAATTCCAACGCAGAATGTCTGTGACTCCAAGTTCTTCTCTTTTAGAGTGAACGAAAACCTTCTACTTATGGTCACGTTGCCCGGTTTAATTCATTCAGTCATAGATACATATTGCCTTGAACAATCAAGTATCGAAAATCGACATTACGATAGAAGTAAATATGGGAGACAGCTTTGTATTTATTAAAACTATGTATTCATTAAAACGTCAATCAAATAGGACTTAATGATTTTTTCTTATGGGTTCCTCGACATCAAAAAAGAAAAATTATTATAATCATAAACATTATACCCAAATATGCACACCGGACCCGCTATTTTGAATCACCCGAATGGCACAGTTATGCTTCTGGCGTGAGCAGGCGGCTGGAAAGAAAAACTAAGAACATGATTTGGATGTTACTAACTTTCTACAAAGTTTCCTTTTGAACTGAGATGTTTACCAATACTTGTTGGATGAATATTAGAATCAGAAAAAAATGAAAGGCAACATCCTAGAATTTAATGTGTTATTTATCTATTGAGTTTTCTTGCTTTTTAAATGAAACATTGCTTCATTGCACAAGCAATTATCAAATCGGATATTACCGCCACAAAGAAGATTTAAAAAGACTGTTTAATTGTGAGATGAAACAATGGAGTAAAGAAATTCCCAAAACTTATTCCAGGTACAGTCTCAATTGTAATAGAATATCTCGAGGTCATCCATTCAGCGAGTAGCTGAAAAAAACAAAAAACAACGAAACAAAACACCCCCCCCCAAAAAAAAAAAAAAAAAAAAAAAAACAACTGAACAAATACGAAAACTTGGTTATAATATATTTCACAAATCACAAATAACTGCGAAACGTTGGCCCTATTACAGCGGCGTTACGATCCTTCTCAGGTACATTAATTGAACACCAGACTGCCCAATTTGTTCCACACAACTTTCAAAAATTAATTCCTATGGGAATGATATTCTCAGTTTTAAATATTTTACATCAATGGAGCTTTTGCTGTAGCAGCGACAGCTTTTGTTGAACGCACGTTAGTGGGAAGGGAGACAAAGATATCGTCGTCGTCAACAGTTTGTTAAGGTCTTGGTAACAGTTTTAAAGCGATGTTTTAAATGTAGACTCAGCATGCATGCCCTAACAGTCTTGTGTTTATTTATTTATTTATTTTAACTTTGTCTACTCTGCTCAAAATTACCCTCATGTTAGATGACAAAACATTAAAAGCTCGTGACTATGTATAAACTGAGTCACACACCGTAGTATGTGATTATAATGTTTATATATTCTTCCACAGAGCTGTTTGCTAATTATCCTTTGGTTCCTCATCATTGCGAATGTTTTGGGGAATTTGAGCTTCATTATCCAGATTTTCACGAAAGTGAGTTAATATCAGTTCTATTCACCTTCCTGGCTATCAACATTTCAAACTATCTATGTACCTATCTTCTTTTTCTAGTTATATTATGCCTGCATACTTTTCTTTGTAGATCAGATGCAGTAAAAACTATACATGGCAAGAAACAAACATACATTTCTATTCTTAGTGTAGTCGAAAATTGCATAGTGAATACAATTTGACCAATGATAAATTAAAACACTTAAATATATAACATGTATATTCACATATTATAAACATTTCATTTTAACTTTCCCGTTCTACGCAAATATACTTACCTGTTACAATCCAGTTTTGATGTATGGAATATTGTCTACAATATCCAAACATAATAGTATTCCCTAATGGAAAGATGGCAAACTAAAAAATTATAACATGTTCTCATCCTGTAGAATAATATTTCTGATAAGAATCTTTAGTACTTGATTCTAGGAAGAGCTTTTGCTTTACCGTGTTCATTCTGAGATAGAAGTATAGCATATTAGGAGAAATATAATGACTCGTTTGCTATATCAATTGTTTTTGAAAAGCTATTATTTACACCTTATTAATGTGTAACCCTGTCAATTAAAATCAATTTAGGGGATAAAACAAATATCCTGACAATATATTTTTATCACGTAGAGAGCTATCAAGCTCAACACACCTGTCAAGATCAGGATCCGGCGTTTAAAAGTATGTATATTTCATAACAAATATATAAATACATACAGTAACTTACTTTACCATTTTCAAAAACATGTTGATTACTTGATGATATAGTTATTTTATTTCTCCATACATTTTGTTCATAATGAGTTTATGTCTATTGCATAGATGATACAGTACAATATATTTATTCTGTAACCAACTACATCTTGTTATAATCATTAGTCGTTTGCGGATTTTGGGCCACTTAGCCTATTCTAACCATTGTAAACCGGTTAACCAGTTTTAATCCACTTTACACCGGTTTTCAAAATGTTTTAACTAACATGTGAACATCCACCATTTTTTATTTTTGAAACCCCTAGTCCTCTCCCTTCTTATGGTCCAAATTGTTTTGGAAAACCCTAGCCCACTGGCCTTCAAAATAATTCCTATAACAACAAAAATCCTAGGTCACTTAGGTGACTGGCCTTCAAATTTAGTTTCTATAGCAACAAAAGACCTGAGTCACTTGTTTTCAAAATTGTATGACTCCTAAGTCGTTTAACCTTTGGCGGGTTCTGAGCCATTTAATTTCTGACCCTAGGCCAATGACCGTTACATTTAAAAAAAGGAGCACAAAACCTTCTTGGCCACTGACCTTCAAAATAGTTGTTATAACAACAAAAACCCTGGACAACGTCAACTACTGGCCTTCACACTAGTTGCTATAACTACAAAAATCTGTGCCACTGGTCTTCAAAATAGTAGTTATCACCAACAAAAGCTCTAGGCCACCTGTCTTTACATTTTTATGAAACAAAACTGGGTCACCTAGGCCACTGATCTTCAAAATAGTTGCTATAATAATAGGGCCACCCACACCGTCTATATACAAACAGCATAGGATACAAAGCCAGTGTCTATCCCCCAGTTTTATTAATTACATAGTTAACTGTGTTATTCCACTTACAACCTTCACATTTTATGATGAGAAAATAAAACGTAATAAAAGAAATTCAACCTAATGTTTAGGTAACTTTTAAAGTAACTATTAGTTCAGGTCCGGTTCTGTTGTTTCAGAGATTATATTTTTCATATACGTAGTATGGTATCTTAATTGGTCTTGTAAAGTATTCAGATATTTAATTAAGAACACAAATCCACCAACAGCTAGTACAGGCCATGAAAAAAATCATTCTTCTTCTTCTTCGTATTCATTTAATCAAATAAATTATTGAACATTATATGCACAACAAATATAGGATAAAAAAGAGTACCTATCCACAAATTTTATTAATTTCGATTTCTCTATGAATCCAAACAACTATGAGAAATTTTATATAAACAAATCATGGAATTCAGATTTAGAAATTAACAAGTAGTGCACCTAACCCTTGTTCTGCAATTAAGTTTAATGCACCAGTTGATAAATGAATGGCCAATAAATTTAGAAGGATAAATATATACTACGCAGTAAATTACTATTTTTATTTACATACCAAAAAACAAATTCAAAATGTACTCTTTTAGACTTGATAATGAAGATACATGTAATATATAACAAGCAGAGTGTGATATGAAACCTTGGAAAAATCAGTTACCCTGGTAACATCAGGATGTGGAATATCGTATTGAGATTTATCAGATAAAAATATAACAGATGTACTAAAATCAATATATAGTTTTCATATATACTTTATCTTAAGATGAAGCATATAATCCAACAAGGAACAATATACATCTCAATAAATTTGAAATAACTTTTAATAAAAGTAATATGTCATGACATCATGACTGCAGGTATCTAAGGGAGAAGACTCTATTTATGGTCTTATTCTGGTAGCCTATTATAAGGATCTTGGTACGACTAATGTCGAAATAAATATATTTGTAAAATGTAAATTTAACTAATGGTGGGATAGAGGATGGCTTGTGAGACACAATTATGATTTAATGCAAAAAGAAGAATATTGTCGACTTATTTCTTTCTTCCGGAGAGCAACGAACAAACAAAGGAAGGAAACGCGTGTCTAATCCAGAGTATTAGAGAATATATGATTTCTATTTTAGGTGCTCAAGCACAAATTAGAACACGTATTACACAGTCAGTTTCTACTGTTCAAGACACCGTAACAACGTTATTTGAATATTTAATTTTATGTGAACAAGTGTATGATTGAGATGAAAACATTACAGTGCGATTTCAACAATATATTTGAGAATCAAAAGTTAGCTTACACTGTGCTGTTGCTGTTGAGGGTGTATTCTTAATACCCAGTTATGTGGTGATGAAAATGGATAGAATAGTAGGTTATAATAATAGTTTACAAAATTCATCAGAGTCATTTATACTCGGAATTAATCCTACTGTAAATACTTATGTGGTAAATAATACAAGAGCAGAAGCTGATAAACATTCTGTAATAATTCGTCAGACAAGACTACAGTACCTAATGATATAAAATATATCGACCATGAAACAAATAACCAAGCTTGTATATGCTTGCTAGAGCTGGTGTACTCTACTTGGTAAAATAGCCAGTTAATCTTGAACATTTTTTTTTACGACAAATAAACCTTTTAGTGTCATTGGAAATAACAAGTTAATTAATGCAAGATTGAACAAAATGTCATTATCAACTATTAAAGAAATAATGTATTCTTAGGTTTTGTTTTACTCAATGTTATTAATATTTTCGAAAAGTTGTTTTCTAAAGCTGTTAAATGGCCAACTATTTGTGCCCTTTAACTTTCATAACCTAGTAATATCTCGTTTAATTTTGATTTTTTTTCTTCTGGATTGATTTTTATCTTAAACGACATCATCTTTTGTTTTCTTTATAATGTGGTTATTCGCGTCAAGATCTGTTCTCATCGCTAATCGTTTGATTTTAAAATATCAGTAGCACTACTATATAGTCTCAGTTATCATTCTTCTTGATTAGCAAACAACCCACGAATATTTTCTTCAATAGCCATTGATCTTTCTAGATTACTTTTTACTTTCCAACTTCATTTTTTATATCAATATTTCTCTTATTTAAATTCTCGTTTCTTTTTGCGATATCATTTAATGATTCTAACAAATCTGTTACATCAACACTATCTGTTGTCCGTTACCTGATTATATTATCTTTAAATATAATCATATCCATTGGATTGATTTTATCTTCTTACTCATTCCATAGTTTTCCTTCTCTTTTCCAACCTATTGAATCCAAAATGTTTATGTAACTTATACTTGTCTTCACTTAACTTAAACTTATGGATGATATCTTCATTGAATTCATTAATAACTAATGGTTGTACTTTTGGTGTAGAGGGTTTAGGCAGTCCATCTGGTGGTAAATTATGATGAATATGTATTGGAGTGGGATTAGGAGAAGGAACGTCAGAAGGAAAATCAGGAGTAGGATCAATAATACATATAAATAGCATCTTTGATGATTCAATTTCTTCCCTTTGATAGCATAAACGAATTATAAAAAGAGTTAACAGAAGACTACTTAACAACAAACGTAATTATATACCTTAGTGAGTTTTTATCTTTTAGGTTTGGAAAATTCAATTTCAGCATTAACTGATAGCTTGATAACTTTGAAGCGCATTAATTTTAAGAAGGAAACCAAGCAAAGATAACACGTTCTAGAAAACCACAACGAGATTAAACATGTGATATTCTTGTAAATCAATTATATCTGCCTGGTACTATTCATTGCGTAACTAACATAAAGCCTTCTATAATTGAATATTTTTGCTCTGCTTTTGCAATGTGTTAGTAGACTGTTTTACCAATTAATCTTTAAGTTCAGAATATTTGCTATTTTATTCTCTGCAAGTTTAATTTGTCTCCACAATTGAAACAATCGGACTTTTAGGCTTGTAGTGTATATCCCTTAAATTTTATTTTTTGTTAATGTATGCCATTTAAGTTGATAGGTTTTATTACCATATTGATATTATTTTTCTTGTTAATTCTGAGGTTATATACAGTATTAAGCACGTGTCTCATCGATTGGTCTGTATGTGCCAGAATTTACACCTGTCGCCCCAATTACCTTGGCTTTTCTCGGGAGCGAAGCAGTCATAGCTAAACAGTGCCGTCCTTTACTATCATAAACTCTCTCGATCCATAAATCATTCTTACACTAATACAAGTTTATTTTTATCTACCCAGAGTAAAAGTCATGTAGATTAAGCCCCAGTACAAACCAATCGATTAAGTTATTTTTCTTCAAGTTAATTCATATAGCGAAGCAGTTCTGACATCCCGAGCTATAATTTATTTTTCCAAGTCTCATAAATATCTTCAGGCATTACCTGTAGCTACATATAATACACATGTACTTACTATGCACCTGATAAAGCAAAACCACGGTGAAGGGTACCTACGGCATATGCCTGTAAGCAGATCAAGGTCAGTGCAACTATAAAGTGAGGTATCGATCCATAAATCTACGCAGAGTTTAAACTTAGACCAGACCATTCAAGATATAAACTAACTTCATGAATTTATACAATTTAATTATCACCTGAACAGATATATTTACACTATTTTAATATATCAAGTTCAACATATGAAATATACACAGCAAAGCAGTCCTGATGTTTCTGTATACAGGCATTTAGCATACTTTCATAAATCACTTTCACACATACTTGTAAGTGTAGCGAACGGAATGTCATGACTGATTTACTTGGACTGCTTCGCTGTAGATATTAGCTTTTTTTCTTCTTTTTAAATATTTATCTCATCCAGCTAACAGGTGGGAAGTGATTCAATTCCTCATATAGTTTGGAAAGCATATTATTTATTACTGAGTGATATGGGAAAATCGCTCTAAGCGTCAGACTGTAAAACCAAAGGTTGAGGTTTCGAACCAAGGTATCCGCCTAAAATATTGTGCACATTTATATCGAAAGCTAGCGGTTAAAAATCAGATCATAGTACCTATTCAGAAACAAGCTCCAAAAAATTAATAGTAAAAATAAAAATAAAAACAATATAGATAATGTATCATGAAGCATGACACAAAATCTCATGGATACATAAAATATCATGGCTAACGTATTATAAAGCATGGTACAGAATCTAGTGTTTTAAAAACAAGGAGCACACAATTTCGATACTTAAGAGTAGGAACAAATATCTTTAAAATATATATGGCCTCTCCCTGTGGGTGGTAACTGGTTTCTTTCCTATCTACTATCCACAGGAGAGGTCTTCGGTGCTGGATTGAGTCTATTGGAAAATATTTTCATAGTCAATTTCAAATCAATAAAATTAGGGGATAAGTGCTGGCTTTCTATAATATACATTTGTGTATCGAAGGTGTGGGTGGCTCTATTTTTATAACAACTTTCTTGAAGATTGATGGCCTAGGTGGCCTAGGTTTTTCATAAAATATTGAAAGGACTAGGGGCTTTGTTTCTTAAAACATTTGATTTGAAGAAAAGAGTCCCAGGTTTTGTAGTTATAAACAACTAATTTGAAGGCCAACGGATCAGGTGGTCCAGATTTTTCATAAATAGTTTAATGGTCGATGGCCTAGAGTCATAGTAAAGTGCCCCAGAGCCGCCAGAGGTTAAGTGATTCAGGTGTTGTAGAATTATTACGACTAGTGGCTCATTTTATTTTATATTTTATTTTTGGTTTTGATACTTATATTGGAAAGTTTTTGGCCAAGGCTGTCTTGGGTTTTCCATTACAATGTTGAGAATAGGAAGCTGGCGGACTTGGATTTTTAAAAACTAAAAATGGCGGGTGGTCACATGTTAGTTTAAAAATTTTTAAAACCGGTTTAAAGTGGATGAAAACTGGTGAAGCGGTTTCAACTGGATAGGGCAGGTTAAGTGGCCCATAACTCGCAAATATCTAACAACTGTAATTCCGCGTCGGAATTGATTTTAGTAACATTCAATGTACTTTTTACCCTACTCTCCTACCTCACTTTTCTCTGTATACTCATTGCAGACTACTGGCCTATTTATGAATTTTGCCAATAGAATTGCACCTGTATTCATCAATTTACCTGTGAAATGAAATGAACAAAACAATCTACAAATGACCTAAATTAACTCAACTGTATGCGGCTAGATAGCATTAGTATGGTATAAGATTTCTAAACGGGTTCTAATTTTAAGAAACTTTGCACATGAGTAAAACTTATAAAACTGGTAATCAACTGATCCATAACTGACTCACACAATATGGATGACTAATGTGTTGATGAGATTCATTTTAATTCTCCTATTTGACTCATCCAAAATCATTTTAATAAAAAATTTAGGCAAATGTTATATAAAGAATTTATTTTTGTCATCAGCTATCGAATACAGTGTAACTTCCCCAACTAAGAAATTGTTGTCTCCAAAACTCTCACCCATCGTAGAGTGGTGACCAGTATTAATAGTTTCGACTGGTACTATAACCTCCTATATGTTACCAGAGAAATTGTCCATTCTGCAAAGGAAGCCGGAATATAGGGGAGCAGGATAAGGGAAATTTCACTGCATTTAGATAGAAAATCAATATAAAGGAAATGTTCATTACTCGCGACTGTTATTTTACTATCTACATTAGATTATTTTTTCCAGACATTGTCCAACAGTTTTACTTACACGCAGATCCGGGTAATCAGAATGTACTGATTAGTAGGGGTCAGGGAGGGACCCATCATAGCGGTGAGTGTGTGTGTTTAATTTCATATTGTTCTTGTTTGATTTCTCAAATAAAAACAATTGCTACACATATCTATGTAAAGTCATATATTCTGGTCTCTTTTTACGAATTTATATTACCGTAGATGTTTCATATGTGCTACATGTATTGCAAAGTGTTTAAACAGCCCACGACAATGTCAGAGGAAAAAAGGTTAAATCTATAGCATGCTTTCCATATATTAGATTCTACAGTTTTGTTTTGACAAACACTTCTTTTGTAGATTTAAAGTTTTCATTAATTTATTTCTTGTTATTCTAGTTTGGCAAGTCCTATCAGAAGTCAGCTCTTCCGAATGTCGGAATATACTGATACATAATCTTGCATGTAAGTATATACATAATATAACTTTGATACATGCAATAGATACAAATGATACAAACATCATTAAAATTTTCGATTTTTCATTCAGTTTCCGTTACTAAGAAACAAAAGGTAAATTATATAATCGTAACACAGGAAGTCTAATATTTCTGGGAAGATTAAATGCAATGTTTAAACTTTAATTCAAATCAGTGCAAATATACCAAAAAGAGAACTTATATAAATTAATTGGATGATCTCATAATCACAGTCTCAGACGTATTGTAACTTGAATGGTTCAAATACTTCCGTAAAATATAACAAACAAGACAACTTTGTTATCCACAACAACTGAAGTCACTAAAAATGTATGACAATGCAAATTAACAAGATCAATATGATCGATAGTAGACCAGTTCAGTGACCAATCAAGAATACTGTTAGTCCCTACCCATGACAATCGCTGGTCGACTCAAACAGACAAACGGACACACATGCACTAAGATATACCAGCATCATAGCTACTAAACGTAACTAAACCGTTCTGTTCCGCTGTGCCTGTACCTTGTCTGAATTTCCCACAAATGAATGATCTCACAAACGCTGACATACTGACCACTTATGCCAGACGAATACCTTATGTGTGCTGCAGTTCTCTAAAATGTCATATATACAGTCCACTCCCAGCATCTCGTCCTCCGTCCTGCACTTTTAAGAAATCTGATGAAAACCCCGCTATGCCACTGTATCGATATAGGTTCCGATATATTGTGGGACAGTTTACCGTTGATCAGATATCATTTAAATGCAAACCTGTAATATAGGTTGAGAGGTTTCTTTTTCACAGATACATACGGTTATAACCATACGACAGTCACCTACGAATGCCAGCCAGGTAAAGTGTTAGATTGAAATATCCGAAGCACAATGCACCTACATTTGAAAACATACAGACTTTACCTTGATATTTAAGCGTTTATGAGAATATTGTATTTTGTTTATTTATTTATGTATTAAAAAATACCTTCGTATCAATCAAAAGAAAATTGAAGGAGTCTAAACAACTTTAAAGAAGTCAACATAGTCTATATCTGTAAATTTGTAATTGAGTTTCTAGTAATAATTTTTCAAACGTTAAGTAAAGATACTTTGCAGAAGGGACATTTTTTTCTATTGCAGGTATTCTTAACCTTTACTGTCAAGGGCCTTGTTAACAATAATGATTGCAAAATTTCATTATTCAGTGATTCAGAGCCCTTTCAGGGTTTGAATTTGTTTCTTTATCTGCATGCGTTTATTCAATCTCATTTCTTTCTTGGTATTGTATTAAGCTTATAAAGGTCTACCTCTAAATTTCTTTAAACAAGAGGTAGTTTTGATTTAAAAACAATAATTTTAAAAATGAGTATGCGTTTTGAAAGTGTACAGCAATCAGCACCTTCAAAGAGAGTGAAAAGTCATCATATTGTTTCGCCTGTTTAAGTAATCATTGCAAAGTTTTATACGCTTTCAATACATTTATAACCAACTTCAAAAATAAAATGATCTTATCAGGAATACAAAATAATAATTTGTTTCGATTTTTTCAAGTACCTATGCAATTGCATCCTTTGACACGTTCATCAACGAAATTCCATACCACCTCAACACCAACAACGACCTCGAAGTCGACGACAAAAGCAACTACCTCGATTCACCACATTTCACCTGTGCACGTGACTCCCATTCACACAGGTAATACTTATAATAGGACTTACGTCACTTCCACCCGTAAAGTTTAAGGATGTACGTAAATGCAACAAATGTCAAATATCTACTAAAATTTTTAGAAAGAGCGATAGATAAACATAGAAAATATCAAGTTTAAAAATCTTGCATAATTCCTTATCATTCAGAGCCCTAGTTTCAACATTTGCTGTGACATGATTGAAACTATGTGCTAAATATTTTACTATGACTTACAACCGAAATGCTTCTATTTTTCAAGTAACTACCCATTTCTGTCTGCAACAAGTTCATGAACAAAATTCAATACCACCTCAACACCAACGATAATGACAAAGTCAACGACCAAAGCGATATCCATTTTTCACCAAATAATCTCTCCAGCACAAGTGACACATTGTCACACAGGTTATACTCATAAAAGGCCTGACCTCACCTTCAATTCTGTTCAAGTAATAACAAAGAGAAAAGAAAATGCATGTATCTAGAAGCGTATAAGAATTTCAAATTTTACGTAAGTTATTAAATCACATTTCCCAAAGTCCGTTTGTATCAACAACCTACGAATGGATATATATATATATATATATATATATATATATATATATATATATATATATATATTATATATATATATATAGTTTCCACTAAATAGTGTAAATATACAAACCAGGTCTAGCTCTTCATCGGAAAGATATATTTGCAGCTAGGAGTCTACAGGCTCGCGATATTAAAGCACCTGAACCATAGGATACATATACGTAAAAAAAAGTAGTAGGGGAAGTAAGTTGTATGTTTATACTTTTTCTACACTTATTAACTGATATATTCCAGTATGATCTGTGGTACATTATTTCCTGAAGAGAAAGAAAAGTGATAAAACTACAAGAATATTATAAATCTAGACTGTCCTTACGGAAATCCTGCGAATTGTTCAAATTTAATTCTCAAATAATTTTTATTTTTAGAGCAGTTGTAAAAAAATATTGGTCAAGTTTTCGTTGTCACTTGTCCTTAATGATCTAGATTCCACCCCTATATCTTCAGCGACGTTTACTACTCGAACAGAAACAACAATGCAGACGACCACAGTGCGGCATACGACAACCTCTGCAACAGTAACTAACATACCTTTAGGTAATGGTTAAATCCCGATGAAATATATTCGACTCTTTTTCTGAATAGCTTCTTTATTTAAACAATTTCAACTGGAAGTTGGATCAGATTACTAAAAGTATTCCGAATTCCTATTTTAGAAATTGACTTTCTTACATTTAGCGTAAAGGGGCAAGCATGTCGTGCATCACGCTATGCGTGACCTCTGCGGATTTTATTTTACAGGCGCAAACGAAAACATAAAATTAACTGAGACGCATAACATCTTATCAATGATGGGATTACTTTTCAAGAAATATAAGATGAATATAAATTTTCAAATACACAACGATGACAGGCCAACTGAATTTTCGTAACGAATACATATATGTACGTTTTATCAATTTTAGACAACATATTTCTAAAAAAATGTCGGGTAATCTAAGGATTAGTATGTAATATAGACATTCAGAGATTTGAAGTTTCCTTTTGATAGAAAGGGCTATACAATGTATTTATAATAATAATAATAATAATAATAATAATTATTATTATTATTATTATTATTATTATTATTATTAGTGGTAGTAGTAGTAGTATTGCTTAGCTTGTCCTATTATCATGTGCACTCAATTGCATTGATATAAGATTTATAAGTATAAAACACAGTTATAGTCCGTTTTAGCATTTCTCAGTAAGGAAAGCGTCGCGTATGCGTAAAGTAACATGTCTGCGAAATTAAGCTAAATACGCAACAATTCTTTCTAAACTTTTAGACTTTTTTGTTTTCGAGGAAAGTCAACAATGATTAATCGTAGGTAAAATAATATCGATTGAATACTGTGGAAATTAGCATGGTAAATAACTTGATCAAAGACAACATCACACCTCAAAGGTATTGTCAGAAGTTTATATATCCTCCCATGTATCTTTTCAGCCACGTGTGACAAGTATAAATTGATAGACGATATCGCACACGAGCTGATTTTAAGTTCGTTATTAACATGCCCCTCCAAGGTTTTCAGCTCCGACCAGGTGCCTCTAACCTATTGCAATTCTTCGTCTGTAACGGCGACATGGAAACCGGGACCAAAGGTAAGCTGCAACCCTATTGTCAACATTTATTGAGTATGTGACGTCGCCTCTACTTGTGTGGCGAGTCACTTCAGAATATTATCAATTGTAAATAAATATTACAATTTGCATTTGTTTTATTTCAGTTTTATTTAATTAACTTGTGTCACGCGGTGTGATTATGTAAATGAAATAATTGATATATTATATGTATTATCATGAATGCCGATTGGCATCAAACCAAATGCTCGTAACAGTCGCACTTATATGAATTTGTGAGTACTTAAAATTCATTATCCATAAATTCCTTATCCAGATAAAATATTGGCTAACACTTTGCAGTTCCACATACATATGAATAGAAACAGAACACATGACAGGAGAGAGATATTGTGCAGGCAAATTATCCGACAGTATTAAGAACACAAGAACGTTATACATAATTGGTAAGATAAAGTTCTACAGTGGCTTCAGTTGTCTTTTATTGCATAGGTGTTTGGGACACAGACGTTGTGTGCGATTAGAATAGATTTACTGTTACATACTATCACATTTCTTACAAGGTTATGGACATTTGTCAGTCTCTGCCACATTTTACCCCGGTTGCTACCTTTATGGGTGAGATTTTCAATCCAATAACAGATATTGCTGGAGTTTTTCTTGGCTGCGCAGACAACGGCTTCAAGGTAAGTCGTCTTAAGTTAATAGAGCATGTCTCCGAACATATGCTTATTGAGTCATTGACGTCTTTCCCATCATTAACACATTAAATATCGTTCTGTGTTCAAAATTAATAGATTCTATTCTCTTTCAACGTCCACGATATTTAAATCCTAAACGAAGCTATTTATGTGACGGAAAAAGAAGCGCTACAAAATATCTTCTCTCGATTAAGCAACGTTAACTCTAATCTTTTAGAAATTACCTACATATGAAAAGGGCTTATCGAACTATCGGAACAATGAAGATTGATCCGCTCACTGTTTAGCACAACTATTTAATTAAATTGGGCATTTTTCTCCTGGAATAAAAACAGTACTGCTGGTTGACAGAGAACATTTAGTAAGTGGTGAACAATTCATTAAAAATTAGCGAAAGCTGTCACACATATATACAGATTTTAAATTGTACGTGCTAAATATTACAAGCCGCTTAGATGACCAACTGGAATTCGGGTAGACCGCTTGACCAACCCGGTGCTTAAAAAAAATGCGATGAGTGTGCATGGGCACAAGGCTGGGAAATAAGATTAGTCAGCGGTCTAAAGGAATTTCTTCTATGCAAAAGTTGATTGACAGCCGCCGCGCTAGTCCAATATATCATTTAGGTCTGGGTGAGGAAAATATTTGCATCTACGAGAAAAGAAAAGGCTCTTTACCGTATACTGAGTGTCTAGACAACTACACTCTATTATGTAATATAATTGTTTCTGTGTAACAAACAGATATAGTAAATGGATAGATCAAACTGAACATTAATCTCTGATGACGATGAGAGTCTCATTTATTAGAAATCAGACTTTCTCGCAAGATTGTTCGTTCTGATTCCCATATTAATGTCAAGGAAAGTCACATACGTTATTTTGGTTAAAATCTAAAAGGTATATTTCTTTTTGGTTTACAATGGCTGGTGTTACTGGTTTTTTTTTAGATTTCTGCAGCAGATAATGAATGGACAAAAATTAGTATTTTTATGCATCTCATGAAAATCTATCTATCTTTCCTGTGTTTATAATCATTCTTTGAGATGGACACAGGTAATTGACTACTTAGTTCTCGGAAACTGAACATTTCGTTTTCTTTCGCAAGAGAACAATCCTTTCAATCTGCCAAATTTAAGTTACTATGTAAATTTAATTACGGCCAAAGAGTCTATTTTTTCTCATTTCCTATTTGTATTTCGTTTATACAGTTTTAAATATCAATAAAGCCACGACGCATTTTAGTAAAGTTTGCAACAAAAATGTGACTTGTTTCTATAAATCTTGTCTAGATGCATTCAGAGTATTGACAGTATTTTTAGATTACTAGATTCATTACAATATATTTTCTCACCTGTCACAAGAAAGTCTAGATCCTAACAATTGTCCCTGCTTTATCATTAAAGTTGTACTCGATATTTTTGCTAGTAATTTTCATGAACAGAAAATAAGATAATAAGTATTACTTTCTGAAATTGGACTACTTGTCATTATACAAAGATTCAACCGAGCGCACCCGATGATATTTGATATTATCTTGTGAAGAATAATTTCCTTGTTTTAACAGAAAAAGTAAGTCACAACAGATAATACCCCCACAGCGGTTCCAAATCTTAATTATTCACTACTGTCATCCTGAAATTATTGTGCTTGCTATTTATTTGTGGTACAAGTGTGTTAAAGATAATACACATTATATAATGTAATATATCAAGGGAGAGATTTATGTGCATAGGTTGAAATTCGCTTCTTTAGACTGATTGTTTAGACATTTCTCTTCAAACAAAAAGTACATTACTAATTGAACAATTTCTGAAGTTATTTTATTAAATAATAAAAAAAGATTTTAAAATATTTTTTATATTATCAGAAGAATACACTTCCAAGTTAGTATATTGAGATTTCGCCTTTAAAACATAAAGCTGATACCTCCGTGTAAGCACACTATAAACCCAGAATCACATTGTGACCATTATTGGCGGAAGCCCAAACCACATAGCAAGTGAAAGGTGTTCACAAAAATGTTCATAAATACACGAGCATATACAAAAAATGAACGCAAGAGTCCAAGCCATCATATACATCATCCATACTTCCCTCCGTCATTCCATTGTCTCTTTATATATTCTTCCATTCATCACATTGATCTAACCATGCATACAACAAGGTTACGTACATGCATACTTGCATCCATACATACATAAATATATTCGTACATACATACATATATACGTACATACACCAGGCTACCTATATGCATAGTTATGTACATACATATATACATACACAAACCAACCTACCTACATGCATAGTTACATACATACATATATACATACACACACTAACCTACCTGCATGCATAGTTACGTTCATACATATATAAATACACACACCAACCTACCTAGATGCATAGTTACATACATTCATATATACATACACACACCAACCTACCTTCGTACATACATTTCACAGATTTCATAGTGTATGTTATCTGCTTTCATTATTTTAAATGTATTCAATGCGGAAAAAAGATATGCCAGGCAATATTAATTAAATATGTATTTGTCGATTACATATTTGTGCTATCTGTTTTGCATTTATGTTTTATACTTAATAATATGGTGATTTGTTTTGCTGTAACGAATCTCTTTACAAGAGTCAAAATATGGTCATTCAGTTAGTCATACATGCCTACTTACCTACCTACACAGATTTAATACATTGCTTTAAGGTTGCTTTCATTTATAAATAACGTGAAGAATATGTTTCAATACTGACATTTAAAATAGTTTTACCATTTCAGGCAGCCATTGCTTTTTGCAATTCGAAACTAAGTATTCAACATGTGAATGAGACCATGGCACCATTGTTGCATTACCCGGACACTTATCATGCGATACTGAGTTAAACAGATACATCTCACATTATGCTGTTTTTATGCGGTAGTAAAATAAAGAATATCATATTATGTTGCACTTACACTATATGGAATAAATTCAGTGCTTTTGTTTGTTTGGCTTCATGTTGTTTTATTTTGAGACTAAATATTTTAATTAAAAGACAAGCGATCAATTTAAAGTTATTTAGCTCTTACAGTTTCTTCCTTGTTATATCCCTATATAAATAAATGACCCTGTGATTTTCAATTTGTGATTTGCTGTGAATCCAATAAGACTGGTCTAAATGGAAGTCTTTTTCTCTTAACGTACAAATTTGAAATCTACCTCGTGGAAAATCAGTCGGTCTAGATGATGTCAACAAGGTCATACTGGCTGCGTGTGGTTGCTCAAGGACTTTCAGAAACGCTTGTGAACTCGTTAGACAGTCTCGCAGATATACATTATACAGGCATCCCTGTTTCGTGGAAGGAAGCTCACAATTTTTCCAATAGTAAAGTTACAATGTGTTTGAACTACTCCTCTTTATACACCCTTGAGACAACTTTATGGATAATAATATACTCCTGCCATTTCAAGCAGGCTTTACACGAAACGATTATACATTAAATCTATATATTACTTTTTTTTTCTTATGCACTTTGCTCTGTGAAAGAACTTACTGTTTGTTTTTGCATCACGACCAAAACGTTTGATCTTATTTTGTATAAGGGACTTATTGCTAAACTTAAAGTTACTGTATTGACAGAATACGTACTAAGCGGGTTTCTAAAGAAACTCTTCGTGACAGGAAACAACGTGTGATTCATCCGCCAGTTTTTAGTATGTCTGTAATTTTTTAAAAATAGCCGTATGTCAAGAGTCAATTTCGCCCCCTCTACTTTTTCTGCTGTATATAAGTTATATTGTCCACGATATAAACTCTAATCTTCGCTGTTGATGCCAATCTCTTCACAATAGTAGAAAATTCGGTTTCTGCAGCAGTTTGTGTAAATTCTGACTTAGAAAAAAAAAAACATTGCTCATTGGGCAATTCGTTGGTCGGTTTCCTTCAATCCGGCAAACCGAGTCTTTGTTTATATCTCATCAAACCTACAAGCCTCCACACCTACATTACAAACACACTCCACACACACTCTACACCCACAAATGCTGAATCACCAAATCAAAGAAGCAGACTTACACAATCATCTTGGCGTTTCCTTTACAAACGAAGCTACTTGGTACAAACATATAACTTAGAGAAAAGACAAGTCACGGCAAATGACAAGCAAATTGTTTCATTTCAAAATATAATGTAAAATACCGCGGTCATACGTAGTTTGGATTATTGGAATGTAATATGGGACAAATGTAGCCCCGCCGACAGAATTTCCGAGCCCCTGGGCAGAGCATTCATGGGACCCAAAACTAGTTTATTTTTTTATATATAAAAACCTGTGTACAGTTTTGCATATACAACCTGTAGTAATCTACCATAACGTAGACTCTTGCAAGAAACAAATTTTAATATTTACTGCAACCTTATTTTGCCACCTCCTCCTCCTCCCCCGTCGCACCGCCGCCCACCCCCTCTCTGTGGGCCTGAACAAATGTATACAATATGAGTAGACTAAATTTGTCAAATGTGCTAGGATCGGTACGGGTGCCAAAAAGTTAGTATTAATAGAGATTTTCAATCGAGAAGCATGGTTGTAATCCTTAGATTCAAGACCTCTGAATCATAAGCTAATGCTTTATAAACACTAATACATAATATAGCTCATCAATACCTCACAAGTCGTATCCCGCCAAGAGTTAATAACTTATTTCATTACGACCTATGAAATGTATACTATTTTTTAAACAAAACGTTTGATCAAGTAATCTCTAGTTCCCTCATTGCTTCCGTTGTTGATGAATGAAACAATCTGTCTTTTGAAGCCCATTTGAGTACGTCAATATTAATTGTTATTTTTATATCACAGACTGTCTTATTCTTAATGTAATGGCACCGAAATAGTACATCTAGCTCACAGGAAGATCTCAAAGGTACTACACACGACATTGTACTAACAGTAGTGCACTCAGTCACTATATATATATATATATATATATATATATATATATATATATATATATATATATATATATATATATTCATGACTGGCCTCCTTCTAGATGCTGCCACTGGGGATACACGAGTTCATTATTATTAGTCATAACATATGCTGATTTAGGATATGCTAGCGCCAAACATAAGTAAGAAAGTCTTGATGCATTTGGACTTATAACTAATGCACTGGATTTAATTAAAAGTGAGGACAAATTAAGAAAATATATTACAAACTTGATTAGTATAGTGACATGAGTAGCAGAAAGGGGAAAATCAATTTTCATAAGAATGCATCCTATATGCATTACTAGCCATTTTTAAAGATGTGAATGAACAAGGTAAATAAATTAGTTATGTGGTGCATATTTGAAGACTCCTGTGCTGACAAATATATATTTTGCCCTTTAAAGGATTGGAAACCCCAGACTTAGACTAGGGTTCTTTATTACAAATGCACTCTAATACACTACAACAATATTATATATGGTTGAATAGCTTTGAATTTATTGAAAACTTCACTTGGATGCAAACTAAACCTATAGAATGCTTGTTACTTTAATGTGTTGTTTTTTATTTCATCCCTGGCGCACTGCTACAGTGTGAATAGGACACGTGTATTTTGATGGGACCGTGGTAATTGTTTTCAGGCACTGGTACCATAAGCTTCAGTAATGCTTAATCTGTCTTGAAAAAAGTTACGAACGAAAGAGTTTTATTTGACACAGAGAACTCTGATAAGGAATACATTGGGGCTTTGGGTATTGGCATCTTGATTTCCAATTGTTAGAAAATAGTTACACTGTTGCGGATGGCTAATGTTTGAATGTTATGCCTTCATGGCCAAGCATTTAGTGAATGTATCATAATTAACCAGACCAAAAGCCCCAATGTAGTCCTTATCAGAGCTCTCTGCGTCATGTTGAATGGACAAATAAAACTCTTTTTCAGTAGATAATGATCAAGAAATGTCAGAGTTTTTTATTGTTGTCAAGATATACTAACCATTACTGCAGCTTATGGTACCAGTGCCTGTTAAAAGATTACCACGGTTCCATCGAAATGCACGTGTCTTATTCAAATTTACTCGTAGAAGTGTCTTCTACCTAGCTCAAACATCAAAGAAGCGTCTGATGTGCTAGGAAAGTGAGTCTTTGTGTCGGGACCTTAGATTTGTAACCTATGGAATCATACAACATTCCACTTCGACCGCTGCCTTGTAAGCTAATAGAACTCTGGAGAAAACCACACTGGAGTAAATACAACCATAGTTTAGTTATGCTTCAGTGTTGTTACAGATAAAAAGCATTGATTAAATAGTTGCATCTCGTTGCATCTCGTCTCTTCTATTGTAAGTATCATAACACTAATATTTTAGTCCCTAAGAAAACCGTTCATATTTTTTCTTCGATTTTTCCTGTAAAGTTTCCAACCAGTGAAGAATGTCTCTTGCATTCAGTAGAAAGCAGCATTAAAGCCTAAACAGAAATAAAATGTTTATTGAGTTCAGCGTGACGGTTTCGGAAAAGTCACTTGCACCATAAATTCCAGTTATGTCTCGAAAATGCAACTATTTCCAGAAAATGCAACATAGCCAATTCTGATTTTTAGATAGATTATGTCCATGTTAGGGCCTAATATAACTAAGATGGTGTTGGTACATCCAAACTTATAACTAAGCAATGAATTTTATACAAAATGTTAGAGAATGAAGGAAATATATATCGAAATTAATTAGTGAACAAGCACCTTTAATAGTTCTTCGTATTGTGCCTTGCGCTCATAACACAATAGTATGCACAACCTTTCAGCGGAGAGATATAGAATCTGACAGGCTGACATGATTTGCTTCATGAACATAGTTTAAACTAGTTTTACGTGTGCTTTAACTTTTCATCTTCTCGGGATTTATTTTAAAAATCTTCTCTGCTTTCTACCTTTCTTGTTACATCTACTTTTTCTTTTTATTTGTTTATTTCTTCTTTCTTTCATTTTGTAGACCGTATTTCATCAATTAAATTGTAAACCGATACTAAATATATACAATTGTATTCACTTTTGTTGATTAAAAACCCAATATTGTTGAAAATGTATCTTACGTTCTTTACCATACTTTTCGAAAGAGAAAACAAGTTCTAGAAACTTCACCAATATAATATTTCTCAACTGTAATGTCAATATTAATGTGTCGTTTTTCTATACATTGATTTTTTCTTCTCTCTGTCTCTTTATTTAACTATATCAATATTACAAGGCATCATAATGTAAATTTGCAATGAATAAGCTGATACTTACTGAGGCGCTCTTGTGTTAAGTAATTCATAATATGAATTGTATATGGACCGGTAGCCACAAAATCTAAATAAAAGTTGAAAGTGTCGTTGTATTACTGTAATAATATCCACTGACACATTCTGTTCGAATTGAAAATTTTATCCGCCATTATGTTGCTCAACTGAACTGTACATTGTGTAAGTACAAAAGCCATATTAAGTCCTAGACTTTTGTTATACTTCCTGAGCCATTTCATATAAATTTATATATCTCTGTGTACATAATACAGGAATAAAATATGTTTAAACCAAGAATCGATCGATTCACTTTAATTTTTTACTCTTATTATCTTGCATGCATGTATCCCAAAAAAGCAATGAATTTATGTTTCCATTTTTTCACATTTATGATTTGTTACAAATCCAAAAATTACTTTAATGCATGCCTGTGGAATCATACATAATTTATATTCCCATTTCTAAAATCATAATTAATTGACGCACAGATGCAAATCGAGTTGGACAATTAATCAAGTAGCACATTGTGAATGAACTGGCTAGATTGATAATGCTGACTAATGCTGAATAATAATGCAATGCCCACTGACATTCTCTATCCCTCTTCTTCCTATTGGTATCTCTTTATATCGCGAGACTATCACGAGAAAGAAAATAGTTTACTAACTTTTAGAGTTTTGTCCTATCGAAAGTTAAACGTATGTACGTCTTCCTACGATATTGATGGAATTTATATGCTAGAAAAGGTGTTAAATCTTAACCTGCAATTTTTTTTATTTTCGACGTCAGTATAGAAGAATAATTTTGACAAGTATGGGTTCAAAGTAATGACATTCCTGTCGGCATAGACTTTTTTCTCCTGACATAAGATCGTATTTGGAGTAGAATTTCTTTATCGTGGTATTATTTCAATATTCTAGACCATTTTGTGTATTTAACGAAATGAATGCTTAAGGTGGCCATTCAAAAACCGGCGTCATTTTGCTCGAAATTTAAGTGATAATCACGTTCAACCGTTATCAGAACTTTTCATACCTAGTTCGTAAATTGGAGCACCACTCTGCAGCTTATCGGTCTTGCCCTCTGAATACTGAAGTGACCTTTCCAACAATTCTCTTCTGAAAACATCAGGATCCACGACTAAGAAACATGGATTCAATTAATTTCTTCATTTGTAAGTATTAATTGTACAAAGGAGTTGTGGATGAATCATACCAGACGAAATGATTGGGTTCCCTCGCACACTGAAATACTTAAGTATAAAGGGTACAAGATGCGCATGATAAAGTTCAAGAGACGTGTGCCAGTTGATAACAACCATTGCAGTTATGACCCATAACTCAGATGTTAATTTCAAACTAAATGCTTTATTGTCATTGCTATTTTTAGGGGTTTTTTTCGGGTAATGGGGTGGGTTGGTGGGTGGGTGGAGCTTAAATGTATCGACGAAATGTGTTAAATTTGCTCCTTGTTTGGCCTTATACGTCGTGATGTATTAAATGACCAGCCGTAGATAGATAATGTGCTAATAGTAGGATTTAAAGTTATCTATTGAATTGCAAGTGTAATTTAAGTGCCTCTTTATCTGATGCTTATATAAATTATATTGGAACTTGCGTAATTTACATAGATGTTTATAAACAATGCCATGACAATGTTAATTGTTTTCGTAATCCTAACGTCTTTTATTGAACCATATGCTGCACATCTGGAAAGATATATGCTGACTTTTTATCACGCCTGAAGGAATACATTATCTTTCGTTACTCTTTCAATGTCCAATGTTTTCAAATTGTCGGTAAATATTTTGAAACCAAAAATTAAAATGTATAGGTGCCAGTTCATTCTTTCTCGAGGATAGTACAGATGATAGATGGATTGAGAATTTGTCTTTTCTAATTTCATCATATCTCCCCTTCATATACTAAATACATACATACATCTATTATATATATATATATATATATATATATATATATATATATATATATATATATATATATATATATATAATCAACAGATCATGAGCCCACACTCCAAACAATGATCAAACTAGGTCAAATGTAAGGGCTGGAAATTCTAGACAGCCCACCAGCTAGGCAAACAGAATTTAGCACTAGGTTACATAGCAGAAATCCAAGGATTTCTATTTAGAAATGCAAAGTATATACATGAGATTATAAATATAAATTGACACATACATACCAAACAGACAGGAAATCATTTATTCCTGGGTCCCATATTAGATACCGGATGATATGAACGAAATTTATACAGAATGACTCTGATCTAATCAAACATGCTAGAGAGTAATAAAGCAGTAATCGAACCCCTGCCGTACGTGATGGAATCTATACCTGGCTTGTTTCACCTGTGCTATAACCCTGTGCTATAACACCTGTGCTATAACCCACCTCGCTGAGAAATGCCTCTGACACAGCAGATAACTAGCATTAACCATATTAGTTAAAGTTCGGAACATCCGTACGTTTTTTCCTTGATGCTAAGCGTCCATTAATTTGGCTCCCTGCTTCGTATGCTCCCTGCTACGCACTCAGCTTCACAAGTAAATAATCGTTAGACACATATTTTACTAGTTACCGCCTATGAAACTGGTGTGCCAATTTAGGTTGGGTACCATTAATCCTTACCTACTCGACAATGTGCTCATCGCTGTAATATGATGGAAGATAGTAGAAAGTAGGAACTCGCAGTGCACGAGAAGGTGTTCGCTGCTGAAAGCAACTTTTAGCACTCAGTTATATGCTTTAAGGCACAGATATTCATGTAAATAATATAAAATTCTTGAATTATAGATGGTCATTATGCTCGTTTCCCCATATTTATATATTAGTTCATCACAATTTTATTAGACAATATCACTAACCGGTGTTTATATCTTTATGCCAACGGTTTTCAGTATTATTAATGATGGGAGTAAACGAAGAAAAATGTAGCTGTCGTGCGATGTTTTATACAATTGCCACAGGTTAACAATTAATTGCCTTTTTAACGAAACTGTAGATTTGCAGTAATTAATGTGTACTATTCTATTTCAGTAGCCATAGTTCTCATTCAAATGTATCGTTTTGGTATCCCAGCAATCTGCTTGGGTAAGTATGTAGGCTTTGAAAACTGTTTTGGCCATACGGTTCATATATGTATTACATAGGTTAGACACATGTTTAGCACACATAAAAATATACGAAAGCTAGAGCAAATATTAAACATATAGTCAACACATATAAAATATGTAATCCCTATGTGTCATGTCTCACTGGTTGAAACTTACCTTCTATATTTCTACATGTATGACAAAGCATATGGTCGGATATGATGATGCATATAATATGTGGAGTGGAATATATTTTACAAGTTGTAAATGTTTTGAAAGTTGCCTTAATGAACACGATAAACAATAATTGCAAAATCTATATTGATTGCTTTCTTCCATGCAAAATTAGAGCTATAATTGAATCATTGCAACAACAGGGACACGATTCAAGTCAATCGAAGATTATAGTGACCACAGTGTAGATATTTCGTTAAAGACAAGTGAGCAAATACAGGTGTCTATTCCTCGTTTTCCTGGTGAAGCAGCAATTACATCATGTACATAAGACTTTGACTAAATCTTATTCTCATGTAAGCTATCTCTAAGTGAAAGCAAGTGACAATTCACAAAGTACGAGAGGAGCAAACTATCACTTTTTAAGGCTTGCGTTTCCACCATTGCGTTACAAGACAAATTTGCATATATACTAAATATTTGTAGACACTTGTAATTTAATTGAATTGTCAACCTAAGTACAAATTACCGCACGATAAATCGGCCCAAGAACTCGAAATTACCACTTCCGCAAAATAAATACACTTTCATAACTAGAAGATATATACAAGTTTGCACAGTGAATTCAAATAAATTTGCAAGGAGAATATTACAATAACTACCACCTTAGATAACATGACTTAAAGGTCATATAGGTTCCTACTTTATATGAACGAGTCCTTCATAATTTTCGGTCAACGAAAAATGAAAAAAATTATGAAATTCACTTCAGACTAGCAGAAATTCTACTTCATCGTTAATTCTCAGTTGAGAATGAAATTGTACATTCAATGACAATAATTTTTGGTTATTAGTGCATATATTGTTTTTATTTTCGTTTTAATTAGCACTGTCAATTAGCGAGTATAGGGACGAATTACGACTTTAGCTTGAAGCTTCAGACGAGTCATTTAAAAATTACACTAAAATACACGGTCTAGATAAATTCAGTCTAATGAAAAAGGTCCAATGCATACAAAAAATATATACATAAAAACGAATATTTACATGCATGCGCGCCTAAGAATAAGTACAGATATATTTAAATATCAATTGTTTTATTTTGTGCTTTTTTAAGATTCGAGCTAATTTAGGAATACAGCTAATTACATTGTTTGAGAGAACAACATCATACATGCGTGTAATTAGGCAGAATTTCTCTCTATATTTGTTTTGATTGAATAAAAATGATATTTGGGGGCAATAGTGTGTGCAATTAATTCAGTATGTATTAATTCCAGAACATTTGTATCATTTACAACTATAATTTCCACATGTCTTATACGATTTAGACTATCAAATAGCTTGAATAACTTAGCACTGAACAATATTTGGGTTATAGCAGTCATTTCTAGCTTTGATTTCGCTACATATTTCTGTTGAAAGATGGCTTAAGGAGTGAATACCAATTTCAAACACATTTATCTTTGGAATCAAACATTATGCAAATATTCTGCTTGGTTTAACCCCTATATATATATATATATATATATATATATATATATATATATATATATATATATATATATATATGTAAGCAAATCCAATCGCTCGATTTAAAACTTAACGTTTCTTTTAAAAGATTTATGAATTGCTTTTAGTAGTGACGATGTTGACTTTGCTATCAAAGAGAAGTCTGTGACGAAATTCAGTTTCTATTCCATTCTAAAAATTAGAAGAAAGTTTATGAGAAACTGTTAAAATTATGTAAGCAAATTTTATATATAATTATTGGTCGAAGGTCAATCATTTCGTCAAGTTTCCAAAAAATTGTCTTTCGCTCGGATACACAAATACTTTTTTCAGCGTCTGGCCATTTTTCCTACAGTTAAGTAAATGCTTATACATAGCTTGTTATTCTGTTTCAAACACGTTATTTACTGCTTATCAATGGTAGTTACTGAACCGATTTTCCCTGTATGCATATAGTCGATAACTTTGGCTAATGCAATTTTATATCTTGAACACGAATTTGTCTCTGAGTGGAATACCTACTCTTATCATAATCTGTATTTGTTCTTTTATCAATATCAGAATCATCAGTACTAATAGTGGTGATAATGTTGACGCTGAAATTGATTATTGTTAATGGTATTATTATTAGTATTATTATTAATATTTTTATTATTATTATTATTATTATTATTATTATTATTATTATTAAGCAAATACAATTACCGGCGGCAGAGTCATACAATCAGATATGAATCAGCATGTTGAGCCGGATATGAACTGCACTATATACCGGCAATATCAAGGTAAAATTATCTGGAAACTGTTCTTAATGAATATTATATATTTATTATATATTTGATAGTGAGATATTGTGGCGATACCACTTTTATCCCCACAGTGGCGATATCACTTTTGGAACTACTTTTTTCCCATTTAGGAAATATATATGCCCTTATGTATGTTATTCAAACAAGTATTTCCGTATTTCGGCCTATTTCATTTTTCTTCTTCTGTTTCTTCTTTCTCTCCCTCCGTTTCTCTCCCTCTCTCTCCCCTCTCTCTTTCTCTCTCTATGTCTCTCTCTCTCTTAAAATGTGTCAACTGTAGGCATTCTACAGATTACATTTATGCATTGAACGAGATGCTATCAAGAAATGCCTAAAAACGAACTCCAAACTGCCAATAGTAGGTTTAAAGTATTAAATTTTTATAATTAGTTTTCTGCATGAATCATGGGAACTGTCAGAGGCAGAACTTACATGATTTGTTGCTATATACCAGCCATAGGGTTATACTCTGCGACAAAGGGTACACATTGTTAGACCAAATCACAGTCGTGTGTTTCAAAACGATGAATAAATCGGGCTTTGATTAGTGTTGATAGGAAACCGAAATTAAGTGACAACCGAAAATTGGATATAGCGTCTGCTACCGAGCTAGACTGCAAGCTTTCCAAGGCCACTCAAAAATGTACGTTTGAATGTAGAAATAAACAAAAAGAAGAACGAGTAAACTCACAATAATTAATATCTTTCGTTTAAAGATGTTACGCTCTGAAGTCTGTCAGATACAACCGCACTGTGATTGTACATTACCGCAACCCAACAGTATCAATCAGCGCATAAAATACGTTTTAACAAAAATAAAATCTCTTCATTTTCGTACGAATACAGTTATTATTTTGACAAAATACACAATTTGAAGTATGATATGTACAAGCTAAATTTTTTAAACGTCGCATACATTTTTTTTTTATTGTTGTTTACTTGGATATTTTCCAGTGGTATTTTTATTTTTTTTGTGCAAAATTATTGTAACATTGACGAACTTCTTTTTATAGATGAAGTAATACAGCTGTTAATCGCATTGGCACAAAATGGCAAAAACTCATGCAAAACGAAGATTTTTTCTTTACAAAATATATCATAAAAAGAAAATTTACGTTTTTTTAGTATATATACGGAAATATTTCACTCGGGAAGTGGAAACGTTTTGTATTGTCACTAGTGGCTTCTTCCCTTGTGACACAACAATGTTTCCACTTCACTCGTGAAATATTTCCGTATATCTACTAAAAAAAAGTAGATATTCTATATATATAATATCTACACTGCGCGAATACAGTTGAATATGGATGCAAATTGTCTGCCCAGATTGGATATTGTGGCTGAGTTAGGCGTTGATTATTTAGACTATTTCTACTTTGGCTGAAATCCACATATTAGGCGTTGATTATTCAGACCATTTCTACTTTGGCTGTAATCCACATATTAGGCGTTGATTATTCAGACCATTTCTACTTTGGCTGTAATCCACAGATAATGGTTATACAACTTATTTGAAAGAAACATATTGGACTTTTAATAAAGGCGAATTTGATCCTCTCATCTATAACGAACTATTTTTGCATTTATTAGTATAAAAAATATTCAACCGATATAACTAATGAAGAAAAACAATATTTAAATCTTAATTTAAAAAATTTCAAACCTTATCAGATATACATATATATAAATATATATATTGTTATGTATGATGTTTATATAATATTATAAATATTTTAGGAAATTATAAATGTTTCTTCACTTTAATATTTGCTTAAATCTTTATGTTTATCAGGAAAAACATGTTTAACTAGTGTCCTTGAATTAGGTTGTTTTGATCAATATGTTTTGTCAATTTGAAGGTCAAGGTTGAATTTTGTTTACAAGTAAAATTCCATTAAGATGACACATGTTCTAGAACATTCTGTCATGTGACCAATCTTTATATATGCCATGTTTGGTGGACATTTATTCAGTTTTGACATTACCATCAGTCTTGTAAAGAGCTATTACAGTTGTGAAAATTCATTCCAAATTCTAAGAGAGGAATTATTTTAAATATTCATTGGATTATAACAGGGCTCATAAACTTTTGGATTTTGGATTTTTAATTGATGATTTTGGAATTTATGTGAACTTAGTCAGAGATTTTGGAATACTTCATTTTGACATCAGCACATCAAGATTACTAGTACATCAGGACTTTGGAGACCATTAGCACATCATAACATTCAAGGACACAGCCGTGAATTCGGAACATTCTATATTTAGGACTTGTGATTAGAACAATCATTCTTATTGGATTATTAGGATTTCAAAACACATTACTATAAGTGACTTTTTTTGATTTTTCATTTTATTTATCTAGTAATAAATTGCTTGTTGATTTTTTTACTTGATTTGTTGGTTTCACTTTCTTTCTGTTACATTTTTCTTAGACCATAGAGTCGTAACAATATATATATATATATATATATATATATATATATATATATATATATATATATATATATATATATTTATATTCGTGTGTGTGTGTGTTTGTGTGTGTGTGACTGTGAATGCGTGATCGAAATAGCTTTAATTTACAAAAAAAATTTAATCGTTTGCCTTTTTCAGAGTTATGGCTCTTGAAGGATTTTAGTTACTGTACGAGAGCCGTTGACAGTAAGTGACCTCCTTATTATTCATATGAATATTTGTTTTTTTATTGTTGTTAATTTGTCCGTGCGGAAATAGTATTTTCTCTCTGTCATTAGAATATAGGTACCATTCAGAAAAAGGATCTGAAACTTTATTTATGATGTGATTTTCTCTACGATTTGAAGTCAGCGAACAAAAACTTATATTTATATATATATATATATATATATATATATATATATATATATATATATGTATATATATATCAGATTCTACAGGTAGATAGATAGATAGATAGATAGATAGATAGATAGATAGATAGATAGATAGATAGATAGATAGATAGATAGATAGATAGATAGATAGATAGATAGATAAATACAAGATTCTACAGAAAAGGAGTATCGAATAATTTAAGTTCTCTTCATATATTAATAAATGAAGAAAAATAGAGTCGCTATAATCAGCATACCGGTGTATGAGGTAGGGCGTAGACCAATGATATTTTATTTATTTATTTGGCGGGGGGGGGGGAGGCGGAGCTGTTTTTTATTTTTCTGTTCTTACACAATATCAGCTGAATCGAATCATATTTGGACCGCCTTTCTGCTACCAGCTAAAGAAAATTGGCTACGGTTAAATGGATTGGTCCCCTATGTCCGCTAATTTACTTCTCTCAAAGTCTACGTTATACAATCGTACGCATTTTATTGTATGTGTGTTTGCGTGCGTGCGTGTGTGTGTGTGTATGTGTGTATGTGTGTTGTTTCTTTCTTTCAAAAAAAGGAAACTTAGCACAGTATCTTTACTTACGAACGGACAAATTCAGATGTTTTGTATATCAGTAACAAGGAAAAGAAAAACACTTCGTGTTGCTATTTTTATTTCAACTGATTGCTGTAATCGTAGCTGTATGCTTTTTGAAGAACATATCGTTGCCTTCCAATCTTGCGGAGTTTATTTTGCTCTCACGAACTGTGTAGTGTTTAACCCACGAGCTTGGACTCACACCGCATGTATAGAAAGCGGAGTAAAGTTGACATAAATATGTATGTTCTCATCTCAGCAACAAACACAAATAAAATGCACGGAATAATGCAAAGATATATTTAAAATATTTCCACTTATAAAACAAAAGCAAGCGATAATTCGAAATTATTTAATTTGAAAGAACAGTAATGTAAATACTTTGCATGCCTCTTGTTAAATATTGAACCGTAAGCTTTGGTAAATGGAACAAAGCGTACACAATAATAAAAGGAGAGCTTGATTACTTTTCCTAGTTGTGTTTTGTAAGAGTTTAGAAATAACATTAGTGCATTCAATATATTTAATTCTTTTTCAAAGTTTGGGAACCACTGAACGAGTTACTAGGCAAACAGAATAGCACACACGATTGTGTTGCAAGCATAATTAACACAATGGCACGTAAGTATTAATGAAACAATATAATGCATTATAATGATAGTGTTTATGGGGTTATTATGAAACGAACATTACCCCGTATTGCGAAACCTTATCAGTTTAATCCATTCTCTTGTTGACATTGTTATTGTCATCTTTATTTGAAATTTACCATTCATTAATGTATTGTACACGATTATTAATTTATTAAGTTATTTGTTAATTACAAAGGGCGTTTGAATATTAAATTATACATTATAATAGTCTAAAGCACATGTGTGGCACATCTATATGCATACCCGGTAATGGACATAACACTTTCTCAGAAACAAAAATAACGTGTTATATTTTGAAAATCATGAGTTCATTCTTTTAAATAGTTTAATTTCATTCTCTTCCTTAAAACGTTCACTTCTGCTTCTGTCACAAAAAAAGATATTTGTCGTTTGCAGTAATACTCGATCTTTGGCCAGATTATCACGCTGAATGATTGATTACTATACTATGCTTGTACTGAAAACGAATTATATATTTTCTGTGACATTTCTAAACATACACGACTTTTCAAAAAGTCCCTTAAAAGTAAAGGGTTGAAAGTAGAAAACATTTACTTTCACAAACTAATGCCGGAGGGACGTTATATAATATTCTTGATAAGATAAACATTTGTGGCGAAATTAAATTGAAGCACATGTATATGGACATCAGAACGCTTTCAAATAGACCGCTTTGCGATGTTTTATGCTATTTATTAATTACATACGTCATTCAAAAACCTTTAATTCGGGAGGAAAATACTTTCAAGAAATGTGTCCTCGAATATATCACAATCATATCATGCTTATCTATCAGTGATCAAGATAAACATTTAATCCTTTTTTGTGCAGAACATTGGTTTTATTTTCTTACAAATGCTTAATAAGAAAATGTAGGAGCCGAGTGATTCGCTTCGTGTTTGCATATGTATAATCGTGTCAATCATCGTGGGGATATCTCTAGAAGTGGCGGAACGTAGGTATAGGATGAAAAGATAGGGGAAGAATAAAACACAAAACACCATGGAAAGATTTTGTGGGGGTTTCTTTCTTTTGTAGATATATGGCTTATAGAAACAGTGAACGTTTGCATGGTATCTGTGAAGCAAATCTGTATTTTGATAATACTTCAATATACATTTCAAACAAATTATGATCATTAAAACAATTTGGAGAGTACAATCATGTGTTAAATTCATTTCAATGTTTTAAACATAATCAAAGGAACTATATTTTCAAACTGCAGTATTAATTAAGAGTTTAAAAGGTATTGTTCATTCACCTTTTTTATTTTGAATGGGTAACACTTTACATCAGTTTATACTATGACTTTGGATATAGTGTGCATATTAAAGACAATGCTGAAATATTCCTTTTTTGTGTAATGTCCATAAATAAATCCTCATAAAATATGTCTATATTAAAATAAAAATTTTAAAAAATTTAAAAAATCTTTATGCTCCTTGCTCTGTTGACCAAAATGAAGAAAAATGTCTGATTTTATTTCCTTTTTTGAAATTTCAAACCACTTTCAGGTCTTTTTTCACAGTCTTCTCAGAACCAGTGCACATGCACACCGGGTTTGTTTCACCTTCCTTCGCCGACTATACACTACAGTACGTATCCATTAGTTCTAGATATATTGAAAGTGCTGAGTAGTTATACAATGGTTCATTCAGGGCCATGTGACCACCGCCATTGATCTCTAACAACATCTGCTGAGCCCCGAAGTCTGAGCAAAGAAGGTGAAGAAGCCCTTACATCATCCTTTATACAACTAGATGCTTCTGCTGAGTTAATCGTTCTATATACATAAATACATGGTGAGACAGACATGCGGACACTACCTAGTTCTCGGCATACGAGTCTCTTTACTTTATCTTATCTTAGTTCCAAAATGCTTTGAGAAGTTTTATAGTTATATCCCAGGGGGACAGAGACACATAAAACGTGCATTATTTTATTGAGTATACATACTCTATGTTATAATTATCAATGTAACGACGGGCGACATGTATTTGAGGTGTTTGCATGCATACCGTATTTACAATATAACAGCATAGTGGCTTTTATCGAAAGAATGATTCATAACCTTTCGGTGGGGCCAGTGGCTCTTGAACAGTGGCCTGGGTTTTTAATAAAAAAGAAAATCAGGATGGGAATAGGGGTAGCATAGTGTTTAGGGTCAAAATTAGTCGGTTGAAAAATGTGTGCGAAATGTTCCAAACATCTGTCAAACGACAAATTATGGGCATTCAAATATTGATGCCTCTCGTTGGAGGTGGTGGGGGATATATCTTAACACACTAAATTCATGTTTTAAAGATGCATTTTGAACTGAATGTCATCATCACTGTGATATTCAGCATCCCCAAAGGCGATATGCCGGACGGTTCCCTGTCCGCGTGCACAATACACACCTTCAATGCAGTATTAATGTCAGTCATTATCGCTCATGACTAGATGTCAGACGGCCAGATTTGCAATTGTGTACACTGCACACCTTCGGTAAGGCATTAACACTGTCATCGTGCCTCCCACTAAACAACAGTAAAAGTAGATCAGCACATCTTTGCATTTTTATTGTGTCAGAAAACTACGCCATTGTTGTCGTTGTTGCCATTTTTACAGGTAATAAGTCTTCAAACTAATCTTTGTAATAAATATAGTACTTTTTACCTTCAGGCCTAAACTATAAGCAATTATCTTTCAGGTTAATAGGTTATTTATTTAAAATAGATTCTTTAACAGAGAATACTATATACCTTGCATATTCTTTTGTTAATGCTGATACAAGGCCATTGAAACTATTTCTTTCGAATGTGCGAGCAAATTAAATGATAGTTTTCCGGAAATAGCTTGTCCTTTGTGCCACTCATCTCGTGCTGGCAATATATAACATACTTAGGCAGATAAACCTTCTCATCAAAGTATAATATCACTGCAAAACCATTCACATTTGTATTTGTCCTAGAATTGTTACGTGTTTAAATTTAAGACCATCCAGTTTACTTATCCCTTTAAATGATTCGGATTAAAAAGCTTAGCGATCTTACCCTCAAAAAATGAATTTGAAAAAAAAATGTATTGGTGTTGATTCGTTCAAATTTTGCATCTGTTTAAAGGTTCAACTTCTAATTTGCAAATTTAATATATGGAGAGATTTGTTTCTTAAAAACCTTTCCGAAAAATTGAAAGCTGCATGTATTCCGTCACCATCGCCGATCAAATCTTTGTGTTGGACAAATAAGGAAGAAGTAAAGTGACCGACAGATTGATTTAGTTTAGAACCTTTGCTTTGCTTGGTAATTATATATCAAGCACCTCAACGTAAATATATACAGCGCATGACTTTTCAGTCCTTAAAGAGTTTCGCATGCAATAGTGTTATGCATCGGTTTATTGTTTTCTCCTTACAAGCGAGAACCAGTTTCAATGTTATATATACATACATATATAATGGGAACAAAGCTTTAGATTCTCTGCTTAAACTACATTTAATGTTTGTCATGGGTATTTCCTATATTTGTCTTTAAACATTTAGTTCATTTCTGTCACAGCTTCATCAATTTTATCTTTTAATCTCTCAAGTGAATGCGTACTATGTTAACTGTTCTGCTGCCTTTATTTCCTTGCTAGTACGAATAATCATATCTTGTAAGCTTCCAGGTAATTTTAGCATTTTCACATTTGTCACATTTAGGTTGTCTGTGTGAATCAATTTAAGGTCGTATAGGTTAAAAATTGAATTATATTTGATACAGACTAAATTTATGAACAGTTGTATTATTCAATAAAAGCGTGCTGACCATTTCGAATACGTACCATCAAGAGATATAACTCATATCGCTAACATAAAAGTAATGCAGTTGTGAATTACCTTGTGCATAATAAAGTTACAAGAAATATCTGTTAGATTAAACACACATATGAAAAATAGTGACTTTTATTATTAAATTAAGATTTGTTTCTCCTGAACCTTATAGAGTTGTCACAGTTGAGATCACCTTATTAATACTAATGTCATCATTTAGTGTCTTAATTTAGTGGCATACGCTTCCTTAACACCATCATAAGAGGCTTAATCTATGTCACTCAGAGTGTATTAAACGTTTCTGTTTTCAAATAGGCATCAGTAATAGCTGAGCAAATCCTCAGTTTTCTGATATGTCTATGTTATAACTTATGATATTTTCCCAATATGATTTCCGGTACCTTCTTCTCTCCACAACAGACACACTTAAACCGGTTTGAGCAGAATACTGAGAAGATCCCTATGATCATATATCACATGCTAATTTGTTACAGATTTTGATTATAGCATTATCTGTCTGGAAGGTTAGACTATATGTATTCAAAGCATATGCTTTTCTCTCAATTTTGTGTAAACTTACTGTAGCACCCTAAAAAACAACGATTCCGTTTATATGTTTCGAGTTCTACAATTATCGTGTCAATTCTTAATCAGCCTTCATCAAAATCAATAACTTCAATTAATAGGTTTGCTTACTTTTAAAAATACAATTGTAGCATTGTTTCATCTCATTTATTTTTTGCAAGATCTCGGATGCGGTTGACCCTCTCTACCAGTTGACGCACGATCGTTACTTGATTCCGTGCAGTATATTTTGCACTCGACGAGATAACAATAAACACTTAATACAAAGTACATTTTGTGTCTGCAATTAATTACCAGTTGTATTAGAATCAAAGCACTTAACCATAAACAAAGTACATTTTGTGTCATTAATTAATTGAATGCTGCATTATAATCAAAGCACTTAACCATAAACACGTAATACAAAGTACCTGTTGTGTCTGCAATTAATTAAAGGCTTTATTAGAATTAAAGCACTATACAATCGTGCGGAAGATGCTGCAGACCATATAGCGAATATATAATTGTAAAACAAAATACCAAGTCTTGCAGCTGCAGTGAATATTATATTTTTCTTGCTGTGTAAAAGGATGGCCTTGAGTCATATGGATGCGTCAAAGTAGTTGATACATAGAGAGAACATAAATTTGAACTTCTCGATGTGTTTATTCCAGATCCCACTGTTCGAAATTTCCTTATAATTCAATAATTGTTTTATTTAGATTCTTAATGCTCTCGTATTCCTATATGAGTTGTGATACGCAGAGGTATCTAGTGGTCCAGTAATTGTATCATGATTTTAAGAAGTCCTAAGTATTCTGGTCTACTGTATTTTGCTTTTTAATTATGATTTTAACGCTCTATTATGAATGGACCAATGTTCTCAATACTATTCCTTCTCGCCAATACATGAACCTTCACACACACACATACAGACACACACACACACACACACACATATATATATATGATATTAAAAGCAGGCAAGGAAGCAGACTGACATTCAAGATATAATTGAACGAGAGAGGGAGAGATAATGCAACAAAATCAAAGTAGCGGACTATATTTCAGTTCTCAGAACGGTTTTTTGATTCTTCATGCTTCGCTCAAAAATGTATAACAGCACTCTACTTAAGTTTTATTTGTAATTACATTTCTCGAGTGAAAATAAAAAGTGAACTACATGTCTAAATAGTAGAATGAAATGTATAATTTTGTTTGAATCTGTAGTTAGGGAGAGGGGACATTTCATATTTATGAATGATTCTTTTAATTACCTGTTGATACTAGTTTATAATGCGATGCGACCTATTTTTCTAGCTTTAGTTTGCTTGTTTATTTGCTAGATATATTTCTGACATGTGATTAGCAAGCTGACTAAATTTCAAGAAAATGAAATTACAGAAACAATTAACAACTCATAAACTCAGGTGAAAAAACTCATGCCTGTTTTTGATCAGATATGTCGTAGACAAAAACACATATATGGGGGAAACTTAATCTATTTAAGATGACCCGAAAAGTGATGTAGTTTAAAGATAATTGCCTTACAACATTTAGTATCAGTATCAATACACGAAGAGAGATTGCAAATATATTATTGTGGTTGCTTAACATTATTTGAAGATTCAACGTGATAGCATGGAACTGTTTCATTTGTGACGATATTAGAAGTTCTACGAAATATAAAAGTAGTATTGAGTATAGCAATCTTAGTAGCACAGACACGATGTAGTAGCTGTAATAGTAGCAGTAGCTCCTGTTGTAATTGCAGTTGTTATTGATGTTGTTCATCTAGTACATGGATTAGCAGTGGAAATGTTGCAACTATCACATTAACGCTGTTATTATGGTGCTAGTGTATTTAAAGTAATTCTTCTCGACTTACCTTTGAGCATTTAATGCAAAACATTAAATGAGATGTCTTTCTTTCATTTAATAGCATTGCCTCCTATCCTTGTGGGTAAAAGAAGTTTAACTGCAGGTTGGTATTTACCTTTGTCACGCCGACTTAAACATGATTTTTGAACACAGCATGTTCCCCTATGGCTTCTACGAATTACGATGTAGTCTCTTTTGGGTCGTTTTGTGACTCACTGTCTTGGTCTGTTACAGCCTTTGCCTGTTACAAGTATTTTCATGGAGACTTTGTTTCTGGCACTGTGAACAATCCTTACAAGCAATGACAAAAACGTATTATAAATCGATCGAATATCAGCATAGCTGATAGAAAAGTGAAACATTGTTATGAAATGACTGTAACATACGTTTTATGTGTAAAGTAAATTGCCACCGTATATAAATAGCTTTAACACACCCTAGTATTTAGTTCTATCGAAAAAGGAGAAGAAAGGCTTAACACTGGGTGAATCGATTAACAGTGACTTGAGCTGCAGTCGAGGTAAAAAGTACAAACTAACAGCTACTTAACAGAGTCGCTTTACAAGACACAAACTCAAAACTAAAAAAAGAACAGATTGGTCACAACTGAAAACATTTCATTTCATGAAGACCGGTTTCAACAACGATTCAATATCATGTCTGATGCTATTTACACGTGGCGAACAGGAACACAAAGAGCATGTGATATGCCCAATATACAAAAATACTTACACTCAAATGGACTGAGGATATACAGCGAGATGGATGCTTTGGTGAACAGCGTGGAAAAAATGAACAAATCTCTTTTGGAGTATAAAAACACAAAACCATAGAAGACTATTTGAAAGAATTATCTAATGTATTAGGGTCTACACCCGGGGAGCTAAAAATAAAACACACAAGAAAACCATGTTGACACAAAATTTACTGCTTTCAACAGCAATATAACAATTAATAGTAAAACACTGTTAGAATTGCTGAGAAAAGAATGATTTTTGCGAAGAAAATCCAAAAAGATAGAGAACAGCAAAATCAAATTAAATGTGAATGAAAATATGATGCAAGCAATGAAAACAACTTACAATTTATGTATTCCATATTTGAGGGAGGTCGAAGCGATAATAGATATAACATGTCAAGAGTTTTTTAAAACAAGCTACATGCTGGGGTTGAACAACAGATGTAAAACAGTCGTCAAGAACTGTTTAATCATATCGGCATGGCACATGTGGTATTAATGAAAAAGAACCCCAAACAAAATAACTTTAAAAATCTAAAGTACATACAATTTACTTCCATTTAAAGTTAAAGATAAATATATGTTTTTTTTTTTATTTTCATTTCTCCTTCAGATTCTTACCATTGTATGGAGCAAGATTTGTCATTTAAAGGTGAATATATTTTATGGTACTCAACCCTCTTGGATCTACTTTAATATCAAACATTTCACGCTTTTCTTGATGGAACTTTCTAAAATAATGTGTCTTCTAAGTCCCCAGCAATATATTTAAATCTCCTGTTATCATCCGGGATTTACTTACTTTCAGCGTGTTGCTGCGTCTCTTTGTATGCATGCATGTATGTATGTATGTATACATGTATGTATGTCTATATATATATATATATATATATATATATATATATATATATATATATTGCAGTTTCTGACTCGTGCCTGGGACGAATTGCTGCTACAGTAAAAAAAAAACACTGTTGTGCTTTCCACTACTCCATAAGAGTAAAATTTTGAGCGAAAAATTGACAAACGCTTAACACGTGAAGACGCAACTTAATGATTATATTTTAAGACACTTTCTTTCCCTTTAGAATTATTCTTACCAAACTAATACATTCTCCTTTTGTTGTCAGTGCTATTTTGTCCATTATATGCAATTTGTATTTAATATATGTCATTCGCAAAACCCTTAGGAGATGATCAATTCGGTTTAAATTTACCTCTGTTAGATTGTCATTATTTTCTATTTCCTTTAGATATATATCAACAATTGTATGCACATAAGAACCCACAACATCCCAATGTAACAGTACAAGTTGCTCAAAGCTCCAGTCATCATCATAGTAAGTTATATATGAATATGTCTGTGTGTGCGTATATATATATATATATATATATATATATATATATATATAGAGAGAGAGAGAGAGAGAGAGAGATAGAGAGAGATAGAGAGAGAGAGAGAGAGAGAGAGAGAGAGAGAGAGAGATAGATAGATAGATATACAGAGAGCGAGAGATTTCCTAATCTAAGAAGAAACAAATTCTCGTCTAAAATTCAAATTTAAAGGAAAACAATTTACTATACATTTTATATTGGAAATTGTGATCTATGTTTGAATGTACTGACCAAAACGGTGTAACCTCAATATGAGGCTAGCCTTGTCTGTATTTTCGTATGTGAGCTCAATGTGTGGCATAGCCGTGGACGGAACAATAGGTAAGAGTAACTTGCGCTGGAGAAATTTTCAGTTATATGCGTAGACGCTAGTGTCTAACATTTACAGTGTTTACTTGCACGTTAGATATCTTAATTTGCTTTATTGACATACCTTATCTTTAGAAGACATTACAGAAAGACAAAAATGACATATTTGTTGTCTGAGAACAATCATGTTAACATTTATTGAGTCGTTGTATAAAACATCAAGTCGTTTGCGACAAGAACATAAATTAAAAAGATTGATTTAGAAATAATCGTTTCGCTTCAGTTTATATTTCATGTAAGACATATTTTCATTAAGGTGGACCTTTTGAAAGGCAGCCAGTTTGAAATTAGTCTAAAAGAAAACGCTTTATATAAAGTTTGGATATTTGCTTTCTGTACTCTTTTTAGTTTGGTCTATACTTTCTATGGTCCATCACCTGGATTGCCGTGACCAATTAATTAAAGATCTTGCAAGTAAGTAAGCCTGCATTGTTATATATAATGCATACATACGAAACAATGATACACGATTTACTGAAAAGATTGGATCCCTGATCTATCCATTCATACAATATATATACATGCATGTACAGACATACAAACATAATACCTAATTAACTGAAATTACAGAAACCTAATCTGTCAATACATACATACATACATTCGTACATATTCTCTGTTCACATTTACAAAATTGTTTGGATTTTATATATAAGGTGTGCAACCTCGAGTATGACATTAATTATATGCGGTGCTGTTTTCGTCGTTAAATTTAACATTTGAGTAATTTTCATAATCTCAAAGAAATCTATTTGCCATAACTTTAAAAAGCTTTGTGTTTACCTTCCTGTATAAACAGTATCCATTTTTTTTATAAAAGTTTAAATATATCCCCTAATTATAGCACACAATTTCTTTTTCTTAATTCTACGACATACGTATCTATTGAGCAGCGGTATTTCAGGTATGAGTAAATCTTTTTTATGTACCAACGCATCATTTGGAAACTAGAGTACTATAACTCTGCATTAAATGTATCTATACATTAATTATAAATCATGTCCGCATCATAGATTCAACATTATTTTACCCCTATAGCAAATATATAGTTTGCTGTTTTTATTAAAGAATATAATCGACAAATTAAAATGAGTTCAACTGGATCTATCTATTTATTTCGGTTCTCTGAAAATTTAAGTCTAGGCTTTTTCTAATACCCGTGTATTTACGAATCCTGAACAACATACTGTATTTTGACAAACCTTTTTCGGTTTCTGAACACTGCTGGAAAACTTTAACCTATATATACCATCAAAAACGGGTGATCTAATGTTAATGAACTCACTCTTATTTGTTATCATTACTGACAATGTACAGCGTAAAGAAGTAAAGCAACTTTGACTTTACAAGTTTTGTGGATGTTGCCCAAAGTGTTTATTTCAAAATCCAATCACTTAATATACAAGAAAACATAAAAGAATAGAAAATGATACTTTATAAAACTACAAAGAGAGAATTCAAGTGAAACTACATGAAACCGTATTTTCACTTTGTTTGCTATCTTCATAATTAGTCCAAATTAAGAATAGTTCTCTTTTTTAACGATTATAATTGATACAAATTTGAAGATATGTGGAAATTTTGTAGATTGATATATCTTGCCTGCTTCGTATGTACATATGATGAAGAAATTGTATAACCACTTCATCATGAAAAGTAGGTCATTCGAAACACAATTTAATATATATGGATACTTCCGTAAGTGAGAAAGATGAATGCATACTTAAAAGGCCATGCCCATTCATGAAGTGGTGTCAAGGGAACAGAGATACGCGTAAGAACAAACATTTGAAATATCCATAACATTATATATTTGCTATTTCTTCCTACGTGTCTACATGCAGCGATTTAAAATGTGAACCAACATATCAAATTTAATTGCGGCATATACAAAAGAGTCTGGGATCAAATGAGGTTGAAATATAGGTCACTATGACCTAATTGTGTTGATAGGTAGAAGTACCATCCAAAGAGAACGTGCCATATAGTTTCATGTTTGTAAATACCATAATGTAAAAACTACCCTAAGCTAAATGCAAAACAAGAACAAAAAATAAAAAATAGAAAAAAATAAAACATAATGCCATCACTAGACCGCAAAAGTAGGTAACTGTGACCTACTTTAAGAGGTAACATTACACTGCATGCATTGACCCAATCGACTATTATTACATTCATTTGTAGTACCCACAAAAATGAAAAACATTTTTTCTACTTTTTCCATTAGATTTATGAACTATTTTAGATAGTTACTCGCTTTGAGAGCTTAACTCTATGTAGTATATATATATATATATATATATATATATATATATATATATATATATATATATATATATATATATATATATATATATATATATATATATATATATATATATATATATATATATGCTATATTATATGGCAAGTCTCCAAATATAATAACGTTGATGGCGTATGAAGCTACAGTATTGCACCAGATCACGAGCGGGGGGGAGGGGGAGACGTAAACACACGGGTAAGACACTTGTGGGTCTGTGCACATAAACGAATTACCAAAACTCTCCTTATGGAGCAATTTATAGGCTTCTGTTCCACGCTCGGTATTATTGATATTGTTTTCTATTAGCATGTCACAAAATGAACATTTGTATTTGCAGTAAAAGAAGGCTATCTGCGAAGTACGCTCGCGAAAGTCACGGGCAAGGGCGTTGTACTTTGTGTCTTGGCCCATACGCTAATGTCGGCAGGTCGGCCGACACAGACAAGGTTAGTAGGGACCGTTTCCTTGTGCCAGACCCCAGAGAGAAAGGTGCAATCGTCCAATAGATAAGGCGTAGTCCTTTCCTAGAACCTTTCAGCAATACACAAATCAGGTCATCCAGATCATAGCCATCAGGGTTGACAGAAATATTGCCTCGTATGTATGCAGGGAACCCACGGTATGTGTTATATCTTGTTCAGGGGTATAGTAGGGCAGATGATGCCGATACAATCAATGTGGCCTTTAAATGCCGATTTGAGTAGTTCGCAGGCAAACACGCTCTTACCGCAGTCGGGGCGGCCGACCAATATGACGCAGGTAGCTGTTGCGCTATCAAAGATTGCATTGCAGCTTCGTTCAGCGTCTTACTTGTGCTCACTTGTAGGTGCCCGATATGAATCGGCCATTTGTATATTGATCTGTGTGCCTATTATGTTGCATAAATACATGTTCAACACTCCTGCCGTGTGGGCATTTTTTTGTCTCCAATTTGAAGCCTTATACCTTCGCTCGCTCTTTCGATGCGTCTTCTTGACCCGTGAAGCGTGTGGTCTTCCGTTGGCCTCATATCGATAGCAAAGTCAAATCTTGATAGACTTCCTCGCCATTATTTTGAGGGTTCTTCATCCTTGTATTATCTATCATAAATCTGGTTTGGGATTCCCTCAATCGTCCCCAACACCTTGCGAATTAACGGGTTGTAGAAATACTCATTATCAAAGAGTAAAACTATCACCTTACGCTTTTTGCCGGCGTGTTCAAGTTGATGTTTCACGTATCGTCTTTTTTATTCACCACAATCTGCAATGTACTCCTGCCTGCTTGTGCGTGCGTGTCCTGCTTGGATGACAATGTTGTACTTCAGAGCGATATCGCTGATGGTGAAGCTATCCCCCTTATTAGTGCAGTGCATCACCTTTTCCTGGCCTTTAAACGTCAGCTCGAAGGTGAGGTGGTCTGACAGACCAGACTGGTAGCATGGCATATGGCCAGTTTAGCAGCTCAAAGTCGAAAGCCACAAAGAAGCGGTTCACCAAATGCGGCAGCGATGGACGCATCCAGTTGGGTATCAGCGACGGCATTGCCAGTGCCGACACGTATAGCCGCAGTGTTAGCGTTTTGTATAGCCTAAAACGCAGCGTTTGTCCGCTCTTTTCCCGTCAGCTAGAGATCCTTGTAGACGCCCAAAACATTGACATCTTCATTACAGGCCAATTCGTTTCCTTCAAGCTTTACTCTGGTCGTTATGATGATAGTGCGGTCCAGGTTATTTTAATATTGTACTGTTGACATTCTGCGCTGGTGAACCGTCGCTCAAGGCAAATGTGAATGTCAGACAAATGAGGCCGGGAACTATGACAACGTTGCTGATGAGATTTTCAAATCGGACAATAAGCTGCTGGTTTTTGCCTATGGTGGTACGGACTCCATTTATTCGAAGCGCGCAGCTGAGGGAGCGAACTGGGTCAAGTTTGCTTCCGTATTAAGACATTTAGCATATTAAAGTTCGGGTCTCATTTCCTTGCTAAAGAGCTGATCAGTTAACGGTTGAGTTGTAAGATGGCTAGAAAAGGTTCAGATGTTGAAATAGCAGATTTTAGTAGAAAAGGCACTGAAGAACAAGATGAAACAGTGCATACTTCATTTATTATTATTATGAGCTGATTGAAGAAAACAAAAAAAAGAAAGAAAACAAAATCACAAACCGACGATATCTTTTAGGTAAAGAGGATAAGTCAAAAGTCTGTTTATCCAGACTTTGTTGTTAAAAATTATATTTTGACTCTCCCGGAGGTCTAGTATCCATCTCGAATAACCACCTCCAAAGGCAGATGGAGTGTAGGCATATATGATCATCCGACCATAGAGAGAACACCAAAGGTTAGCAAAACTGATGTCAATGCAAGAAGAGATCCCCACCGAAACAAGCAGGTTGACAGATATTGAGCTACTTACTGTGTCGGAATCCGAGGATACAGCGCTCAAAAAAGAGGTGATACATGTACTTGACAACCTCGAAGTGCCAGAGATCATTGGTCTCATTAAAACATCTCCAATGTACCGTGGTGCACTTTCGATTACTCCCGCTAGGACTGTATAGCTCAATAATTGCCAGGACGTATAGAAGATAAAGCTGACCGAAGCGGAAGGCGAAACTACGCGGCTGGAAATACGAGACCGCAATGCAGATGTGGAATTGGAATGCGAGAATAAACTAATTATAGCCAACGATTAATTACGGGCACTTCGCAACCAATTCACAGCCGTACGGGAGACCATCAACACAATTGTCCACGAGGATACAATTCGTGCCGAGAGGCTGCATTCCATGAACAGGTTATTATTATAGCCTCGATTTGCATGCGCTGAGGTTCATCATTAGTACAAATGTGCTCATAATCATAGGCCGAGACGGTGCCAGCCACCTGTAGCCTAAACCTGACCCTTCGCGTCTAGCGAACACAAAATAATAGGTAAAAATGCAGCTGGAGCGGCTACCCGGAATGCTTAGAATGCACACAGAGTAGGCACTTAAAATTGTAATTCTCGTAAAAATCAGCTGGCAATGCCATCCTTTGCTTTCTCCACTCTCATATTAGCATATGCAGACATCAGAGCAAGCACTAAGTCAGCGCAGGACAGTAAACCAAATGGCTGCAAGTACCAACGCGGTACCACCCACGTCTAGAGCTGTTTTATCGGCAACGTGGTCTTTGGCTTCTTTTGATGCATGCACCTTTTGAATGGTGCTAATTTATGTCGTTGTTCCACAGACACGTCTTGCATGTTTTGGTGAAGTCCGACATAGTCATATTTTGTTAGCTGCGGTTGTTATGGTGTGCTTTACATTTTTGCGGGCATCCTTATGGAATTAATTTCGACGTTGGTGCCTATTGCCATGTAATCGTCAGCCATAATAAGTTTGCTATTATATCCCTCAAAGGTGCCAACCTTAAACTCCATGTCAGTTGGAGTCATATGTAGGCAGCCCCGAAGGGCGTAATTTAGCTTGCTTCTGGTGTGTCCTAGCAATTCCTGTAACTTATTGAACAACTCGGGGGCGTTCTCTGCGCGGGCTGCCATATCTTCTATGTTTGCAATAAACTGTGTTGGTACATTAAAGGTCTTTTGTTATCCCCCTATCGATCTAAACATGATATCCCAAACATACAATAGGACGTTAATGGCTGCATTAAAAACATTTCGATTTGTCCCACATAAAATACACAAAGTAGTTTATAGTCCCATCCTCCTGTGCGATTTGTTGAACGTGCCATGCTACTCCAGTGCCGTGCCATGCTACTCCAGTTGTCGATCATGTAAACGAATGATGAACGGAGTCTCATCTGGCATGAATATCTATTGTGCCCAAGCTGTTGTTTAGGCCGAGTTTTTGCAGCCAATCTGTTTTTTTATTATCTACATTACACTCGTTACAAAAGCACTCGTGGTACCGTATCAATGCTGTTTTCAAATCCATTAGAGCCTGTTTCGCCTGGAAGAGGACATCACATCTGAGAGAAAATCATTCTCACTTGGTAGTTAACATGGAACCTATAAAAGTTGTACACCATATGTGGCAGCGCTGCCTCTGCTGTTCCTGTAGACAACATGTGGTCGTAAATGTTAACGCACAACTGGTGGTCACGCAAAAACTGCATTTCGACGTCTGCCGTTTAAGAATTCCAATTATTCACGATATCAGCACTATTGCTGATTCTGGTAATTAATGTTGTATTGACTAATTCCCAAGCTGGACCAGTAGCCCTAGAACAGGAAATCCGTTCAGTCCTGCGTGGTACTACCATGCGGTAGACCTGGTAACAACATATTTGTAGTGAGAGCGACACCAGCCATCAATCCGTAAGGGTCACCATTCAAGGTGGTATTACAACATAAATACGCTCAAAAAGATAATGCATATTACCATTCCTTGAATGACTGCTGACTGCAACGCAAAAACCGGCCGGGTCAGCATCACGATCACTGACCTAAACTATCAGCTCTATCTGGACACGCTCCCCCTATATTTGGATTCGACTTATCTGGGTTTTACGTAGCTGGCACACTGATAGCAGCAGCCAATCTCCAAGCTTTTATCAAGATCCCGCTAATTTATGTATACCTCGAAGGAATAAATTAAACTGGAAATATTGGTGATACAACAGTATCCTCTACAAGTTATTCGTGTGGGTGGAGAGTCGTGTGGGAAGTCGCGTCCTGTCGTCTATATAATGCCACTTTTGTATGGACTGCATGACGGCGACATCCAGGAGTGCTCGATATGCATCTCAGACGAAAGGCTTTCGCCTGTTAATATTCTAGAGTGCATTATCACCCTTGTAATCAAATAAAAGTCAGAAAAGTACTAATACAATATGAACATACCCGGTCCTGGTTTCTTTAGTAACAGCGCTGTCAGGGTCTCTGAGTCATGGACCCGTTTAATGTTGCCCTAGATGCTGAAATTCTCTGCCGCGATGCAAACATAGCTAGTACGGCCTGCATAAGCGCGGACACTGGTACCATCTTAATTGTCGGTATCATGTCAGTCAGCGGAATTACCGCCATAAGTGCGTTTGAGTTACTATCGCTGGAATTCAACGCAAAGCTTTCGAAAAGATTGTGATTTTACCCTCAACAACAACAACGACTCTATCACCGTCCAAGGCGCTAGATTGTATTGTATTAACCTCCATGGAAATCATGATGATAGAACGATGCAACGCTTTCAATCAGTGTAAACGAAGTCATAAAGACAGCAGTCATCAGTATGTCTTTCTCACTAAAGTCTCACACGAAAGCTTTAAAACTAGCTTTGCGTCTGCATTTGCCGCTGGAGACACCATCCGGTGCGAGAGTCTCAACATCATTGCACAAGCATCGGAATTTTCAGCTACTCTAAGCAAATTTGGCTATCGCAATTAGAACTCGCACTATATTTAACTTAAAGGCAAAAAAATAAAAACATTTAAAACAGACAAGGAGCCACGGGGGAGCGACCGAACATAGGGTAGGAAAGCAAATCAATTGGTACTGCCTGCCAATATAAACATCGACGACAGAGTATTGTGCAGCTCGAGCAAAACGTACATGACATCGACAAGCAATGCAAAACTACTGGTGAGTAAGTATCTGTGCCTCTTTGGTATTGACACGTACCGGTTTAGATTGGAATGGAACGAGGATGCAAAACATGATGTGCATCGATCATGGAGGTTACCCAAACCATCCTAGGGCAACATGCGAGCATATAGAGTTAATTGTGATTTCTTTGTCGGTATGACAGACAAAGAGTACTGATTTGTATGGGTCACGGGAGCAATTGCTACTACAATGACAATATGGTATTTGGCGAAAAGGCTTCGGACTTTCAATCACTCATCAAAGCCGCAGAAAAAGAAAGAAAGAAAGAAACAAACAAACAAAAAGCCAGTTATATTTGACCATGACGCACACTGCCACATCACAGTAATCGGCCAGAAAAACAAACAGTCGGTGAACCTTCGAACAGAGGACATGGTATTTGTGACTCTTGGTGAGCGTGTTGGCGAGTGCGTTGAAGATCGTGTTATTTCGGGAGGGAGGGTGGGGTGGGCTGGGGCAGCCGTTGTATCTCTATATAGGCTACCCAACAGACGAACACATTCTTTAAACATACCTAGCTATTGTGTTGCTGGTGGAAGGATGTGGTAGAGACGAGATTTTTTAAAAGTACAGTTGTGTACGCTTTGGTGGTTTGAAAAGGTGGTTTTTGGCGAGGGGGGGGGGGCGAGTTAGGAAGGGGGGGGGGCTTTATATATGATCCGGTCACATATCATGGTGCTATTTTTGCAATGATAATATAACCTCATAATCGTACACAAGAAATTATATCAGGAAAGGCTTGTCGATCTATGATTATTGACTGTTTCCTCAAATATTAAATGTGGCATATATTTCCTTGCACAGACACATACGGATATCACCATGGCCAAGCAAATTACATCTGCACTCCAGGTAAAGACCGCAACCATATCGTCTCTACTAACCACTTGCAAGTTTTTGATTTCACAACATCTCCTTTAACGCCTAACTATACAATATCAAACACTTTGTCTGAATTAGTAAGGATATGAAAGAGTTGAGCAGTTTGCATGTATGTGTTTTAATATCTAATGTTGGGATACTCAAAAATAAAGAATCAATTAGACATTACTGGGAAAGCAAGACTTGGAAAAAGATTGAAAATGAAAGTGACTGAACCACACATATTTTTATGTATCATCATCTGTTCTACGGATACGAAAACACTCAAAATTAAAAATGTAAAAAAAAAACAAATACTGTTCCATTCAGACTCTGAATGCTATCAGTGATTACAATGTATACTGTTGTTTTCTTATGTTACATATATATATTCCTTTTATTTGTATTATTTTTCATGTATTTGCATTTGACATGGGGGGGGGATTTTTTAGATGGTTGTTCAGAAAAATGTGTACTTGAAAGTTTTAAAAAATTTAAAATATATTCCTTTATCAATTTCGAATTTAGTATATGTAGGGGTACCTTCCATTTTTATTTTTTTAACCCATTTTATATTCTTTTCTTAAAACTTTAAATGGAATTTTAAATGGCTTAAATGAAATTTAAACCGGTTTAAATAAAATACAAAATAGTTTTTACTTTTATTTTTTTTAAAATATAAAATGTTTTAAATTTGTCTATTACGTTTGATTTCTTCCAATTTTATAATGAAAAATTGTGATATGAATTAGGATGGAAGATATAACTGATTGAATTCCTTTCTGTATCGTTCTGATTCATTTATATATATTTTTCCCACTAAGCAGTATAAATATGCAAACCAGGTCTAACTCTTCATCAGAAAGATATATTTGCAGCTAGGATTCTACAGTCTCGTGATACTAAAGCACCTGAACCATTGGATACGTATAAGTTTACAAATAGTAGGGGAAGTATGTTGTTTGTTTACACTTTTTTCTACACATATTAACTGATATATTCCAGTATGATATGTCGTAAATCATTTTCTGTAGAGAGAGAAAAATGAATGATAACACTACAAAAATATTATAAACCTAGACTGTTCTTACGGAAATCATGAAAATTGTTCAAATTTAATTCTCAATTAATATTGATCTTTAGAGTGGTTGTACGAAAATATTGTTGATGTTTTCGTTGTCGCTTGTCCTTGCTGTTCTAGATTTTACCACTATATCTTCTGCGATATCGACTACTCCAACAGCAACAACAACGAAGACGACGAGAGTGCGGCATACGACAACCTCCGCACCAGTAACTAACCTACCTTTAGGTAATGGTTAAATCCGTGTGAAATATATTCGTCTCTTTTCTAAAGAGCATTTTTGTTTTAAAAATTTCAACGGGAGATTTTATTACATTACTAAAAGTATGCTGAATTCCTGTTTTAGAAATTGACTTTCTTATATTTAACGTAAAGGGGCAAGCATGTCGTGAATAAGACTCTGAGATTAAATCGGCAATTCAAATCGCACGTGACCTCTGCGGATTGTATTAAACAGGCCAAAACGAAAACATGAAATTACTTGAGACTCATAACATCTTATCAATGGTGGAATTAATTTTGGAGAAATATAGGATGAATATGAACTTTCATGCGCACAATGATGACAGGTCAACTGAATTTTCGTAACGAATCAATTTTTGACAACGTATTTTTAAAACGTATCGGTTAATCTAGGGATTAGTAATATAGACATTCAGAGATTTGAAGTTTCCTTTTGGTAGATAGGGTTATATAATTTAATAATAATAATAATAATAATAATAATAAATATAATAATAATTATTATTATTATTATTATTATTATTATTGTCATATTATTATTGCTTAGCTTTTCATATAATCATGTGCACATAATTGCCTTGATATAAGATTTATAGTATAAAGCACAATTATGGTTGATATTAGCATTTCTCAGTAAGAAAAGCGCCACGTACGGGTAACGTAACATGTCTTCGTAATTAAGCTGGATGTGCAACAATTCTTTCTAACATTTTAGAGTTGCTATTTGTTTTCGAGTAAAGTCAACAATGATTAATTGTAGGTAAAATAATATCAATTGAATACTGTGGAAATTATCATGGTAAATAACTACATCAAATGCAAAATCACACCTGAAAGGTATTGCCAGAAGTTTATGTATCCTCCGATGTATCTTTTTCAGCCACGTGTAACAAGTATAAATTGATAAACGATATCGCACACGAGCTGATTTTGAGTTCGTTATTAACATGCCCCTCCAAGGTTTTCAATTCCGACCAGGTGCCTCATACTTATTGCAATTCTTCTTCTGTAACGGCGACATGGAAACCGGGTCCAAAGGTATGCACAACCCTATTGTCAACATTTATCGAATATGTGACGTCGCCTCTACTTGTGTGGCGAGTCATTTCAGAATATTATCAACTGTAAATAAATCTTATAATTTGTATTTGTTTTATTTCAATTTTATTTAATTAACTTGTGTCACACGGTGTGATTATGTAAATATATTATATGTATTATCATGAATGCCGATTGATATCAAAACAAATACTAGTAACAGTCGCACTTATATGAATTTGTGAGTACTTAAATTCATTATTCATAAACTCCTTATGCAGGAAAATATTGGCTAACACTTTGCAATTCTACATAAAAATGAATAGGAAAATAACATATGTCAGGACAGAGTTATTTTGCAGGCAAATTATCCGACAGTATCAAGAACACGAGAACGTTATACTTATTTGGTAAGATAAAGTTCTACAGTGACTTCAATTGCTCTTTAGTGCATAGGTGTTTGGGATACAGACGTTGTGTGCGATTATAATAGATTTACTGTTACATACTATCACATTTCTTACAAGGTTATGGACATTTGTCAGTCTCTGCCACATTTTACCCCGGTTGCTACCTTTGTGGGTGAGATTTTCAATCCAATAACAGATATTGCTGGAGTTTTTCTTGGCTGCGCTGACAACGGCTTCAAGGTAAGTCGTCTTAAGGTAATAGAGCATGTCTCTGAACATATGCTTATTGAGTCATTGACGTCTTTCCCATCATTAACACATTAAATTTCGTTCTGTGTTCAAAATTAAGAGATTATATTCTCTTTAAACTTCCACGATATTTAAATCCTAAACGAAGCTATTTATGTGACGGAAAAAGAAGAACAACAAAATATCTTCTCTCGATTAAGTAACGTTAGCTCAAATCTTTTAGAAATTAACTACATATGAAAATGGCTTATCGAACTATCGCAACAATGAAGATTGATCCGCTCACTGTTTAGCACAACTATTTAGTTAAATTGGGCATTTTTCTTCTGGAATAAAGACTGGGATTCTCGTTGACAGCTTGAGCAACCCGGTGCTTTGAAAAAAATGCGATTAAGTTTGCATGCGCACAAGGCTGGGAAATAAGATTGGTCAGCGGTCTAAAGGAATTACTTCGTTTGCAAAAGTTGATTGACAGTCGCAGAGCTAGTACCCAATATCAGTTATGTCTGAGTGAGGAAAATACTAGCATCTACGAGAAAAGAAAGGGCTCTTTACCGAATACTGAATTTATAGACAACTGCACTTTATTATGGAAGATAATTGCTTCTGCGTAACAATCAGATACAGTAAATGGATAGATCAAACTGAACATTAATCTATGATGACGATGAGAGTCCCATTCATTAGAAATGATACTTTCTCGTAAGATTGTTCGTTCTGATTCACATATCAATGTTAAAGAAAGTCATATACATTAGTTTAGCCTAAATCCAAAACGTCTATTTCTTTTTCCTTTGCAATGGATGTTGCTCTGGTTTTGTTATGTTATTAGATTTCCACAGCAGATCTTGATTGAGCAAACATTCGTATTTTGATGCATATCATTCAAATCGATCTGGTTTTCCTTTATTCATAATCATTCTTTGAGATGGACAACGGTAATTGACAACTTAGTGCTCAGAATCGGAACATTTCTTTTTCTTTCGCAAGAAAACAAACCTTTCACTTTGCCAAATTTAAGTTATTATGTAAATTTCATTATGGTCAAAGACTCGAAGTAAACATGAAAAAACAAAACGCCTTTTTCCTCATATTGTCCCTGATCATTAAAGTTGAGCTCGATATCTTTGCTAGTAATGTTTGTGAACAGAAAATAAGATAATGAGTATTACTTTGTAATATTTGACAGTACTTGTCATTACACGAATATTCTACTGGCTGTGCCCGATGATATTTGATATTGTCTTGTGAAGAACAATTTCTTTGTTTTAACAAAAAATGTGAGTCACAACAGATATTAACCCCCTGCAGCTATTCCAAGTCTTAATTATTCCCTACTGTAATTCTGAAACTATTGTGCTTGCTTTTTATTTTTGGTCCCAGTGTGCGAAAGATAATACACATTATATAGTGTAATATATCAAGTTAGAGATTTATGTGTATAAGTTGAAACTCGCTTCTTTAAACTCATTGTTTACACATTTCTCTTCAAATAAAAAGTACATTACTAATTAGACATTTGTTTAAGTAATTTTATTTAAATAATAATAAAGATTCTAAAATATGTTTTTATATTATCAGAAGAATACTCTTTCAAGTTATTATATTGAGATTTCGCCTTTAAAAAATAAAGTTTATGCCTTAGTGTAAACACCAAAACAAAATCACATTGTGACCATTATTGGCAGAAGCCAAAACAACAATTAAAGTGAAAAGTGTTCACAAAAATGTCCATAAAATACACGAGCATTGCAAAAAAGATGAATGCAAGGGTCCGCACAAACATCTACACCATCCATACTTCCCTCTTTCATTTCATCGTCTCTTTATATATTCTTATATTCATCACATTGATCTAACCATACATACAACAAGGTTATGCACATGCATACTTGCACCCATGCATACATAAATATATTCGTACATACATACGTATATACATACACACAAACCAAACTTCCTACATGCATACTTACATACATACATCTCACATATGTCATAGTGTATGTTATCCGCTTTCATTAATTAAATGCATGCAGTTGTGAAAAAGATGTGCCAGGCAATATGAATTAAATATTTGTTTGTCGATTACATATTTGTGCTATATCTTTTGCATGTATGTTTTATATTTCATGATATGATGATTTTGTTTACTGTAACACATCTCTTTACAAGAGGAAGCAAATACAGTCATTCAGTTAGTCATACATGCATACTTACTTACCCACACAGATTTGATACATTGCTTTAAGATTGCTTTAATTTATAAATAAAGTGAAGTATAGTTTTAATACTGACATTTACAATATTTTTACCATTTCAGGCAGCCATTGCTTTTTGCAATTTGAAACTAAGCATTCTATATGTGAATGAGACATTGGCACCAATTTTGCATTACCCGGACACTTATCATGTGATACTGAGTTAAACAGATACATCTCACATTATGCGTTTTTGATGCGGTAGTAAAATAAAGAATATCATATTATGTGGCACTTTTACTATATGGAATAAATTCAGTGTCTTTGTTTGGCTTCATGTTGTTTTGTTTGAGACGAAAAAATTAATTAAAAGAAAAGCGATTGATTTAAAGTTATTTAGCTCTTATAGTTTATTCCTTGTTATATCCCTATATAAATAAATGACCCTGTGATTTTCAATTTGTGATTTGCTATAAATCCAAAAAGACTGGTCTAAATGGAAGTCTTTGTCTCTTAACGTACAAATTTAAAATCTACCTCTTGGAAAATCAGCCGGTCTAGATGATGTCAACAAGGTCATACTGGCTGCGTGTGGTTGCTCAAGGACTTTCAGAGCCGATTTGTGACCTCTTTAGGTAGTCTCGCAGATATACATTATACAGTCATCCCTAATTCATGGAAGGAAGCTGACCTTTATTCCAATAGTAAAATTACAATGTATTTGAACTACCCCTCTTTATACACAATTGAAACAAATTAAGGGATATGAATATACTCCTGTCACTGCAAGCAAGCTTTACACGAGACGATTATACAGTAAATCTATATATAACTTTTTTTCTTATGCACTTGACTCTGTGAAAGATCTTACCGTTTGTTTTTGCATCATAAGCAAAACATTTTATCTTATTTTATATAAGGGACTGATTGCTAAACTTAAACTTACTGGATTCACATAATACGTGCTAAGCGGGTTTATAAACAAACAACGTGTGATTCATCCGCCAGTTTAGTCTGTCTGCAATTTTAAAAACGCTGGCGTACGTCAAGAGTCAATTTCGCTCCCTCTACTTTATCAGCTGTATATAAATTGTATTATGCGCGATATGAACTCTAATCTTCGCTGTTGATGCCAATCTATTCGCAATAGTAAAAAATTCGGTTTCTGCAGCAGTTTGCGTAAATTCTGACTTAGACAAAGTTGCTCATTGGCCAATTTGTTGCTCGGTTTCCTTCAGCCTGGCAAACCGAGTGTTTGCTTATATCTGCTCTAACCTACACGCCTCTACACAAACATTACAAACACACTCCACACACGCTCTACGCTCTACACCCACAAATGCTGAATCACCAAATCAAAGAATTATACTCACACAATCATCTTGGCGTTTCATTTACATGCTACTTTGCACAAACATATAGCTTTAGAGAAAAGACAAGTCCTAGTACATGCCATGCAAAACACTTCATTTCAAAATATAATGTATAATGCGGTCTTACGTTGTTTGGACTATTTGAACGTAATATGGGACAAATGTATATAATATGAATAGACAGAATTTGTCAAAGTCCAAAATGAAGTTACTAGGATCGGTACGGGTGCCAAAAAGCTAGTATCAATCGAGATTTTCGATCAAAAAGAAGGATGGGAATCCTTAGATTCAAGACCTCTGAATCATAGGCTAATGCTTTATAAACACGATTACATAATGTAGCTCATCCATACCTCACAAATTTTATCCCGCCAACAGTTAATAACTTATTTAATTGCAACCTATAAAATGCGTACTACGTTTCAAAACAAAATATATGATCCAAGTAACCTCTAGTTCGCTCATTGCCTCCATTGTTGATGAATGAAACAATTGGTCTTTTGAAGTCTATTTGAGTAAGTCAGTGTCAAATGTTATTTTTATTTTATAGAATGTTTTATTCTAAATGCAATGGCACCGAAATACTACATCTTGGTCACTGGAAGACCTCAAAGGTACTACACATGACATTGTACGAATAGTAAAGCACTCAGTCACCATATATATATATATATATATCAACTATATATATATCAACTATATTTATGACTCGCCTCCTTCTACACGATATAATTATTTTTGTGGTGAGTTTCTGCATGAAGAACGACTTATAACTCTCTAGTTTTTGACAATCAATTATATTATTTCTCAGATTTTTCCTGAAGATTTACTAACCAGTGAAGAATGTTACAATAGAAAGCAGCATTCCAGCCTAACGAGGACATACAATGTTTATAAAATTAAGCATCTTGGTTTTCGTGAAGGATGACAAAGCAAATAAGTGTTATTCAGACGGTTTTCGAAACGTCACCTGCACTACTAATTGCAGTTATCTCTTTCAACTGCAACATAGAGTCATAACATATGCTAATTTAGGATATGTTAGCGCCTAACAAAAGATAGATAGTCTTGATGCATTTCAACTAATAACTAATGCACTGGATTTAATTAAAAGTGTAGAAAAATGAAGAAAATAGATTAGAAACTTGATTAGTGTCGTGACAAGAGTAGCATAAGGGGGAAAATCAGTTTTGATATTGATGCATTCTCTATGCATTCCTACCCATTTTATATTCACGTGAATGAACAATATAAATAAATCAGTTACTTGGTGCATATTTGAAGATTCCTGTATTGAAAAATATATATTTTGCCTTTAAATGATGGAAACACCAGACGTAGACCAGGGTTCTTTATTACAAATGCACTCTAATACACTACAGAAATATTGTTAATGGTTGAATCGCTTTGAATTTATTGAAAACTTTGGTTGGATGCAAACTAAAGTTTATAGAATGCTTGTTTGTTTAATGCCTCGTTATTTTGTATTTGATCACAGGAGGACTCATTCGGTGTGAACAGGTCATGTGCATTTCGATTTGACTGTGGTATTGTTTCATTCACTGGTACCATAAGCGGCAGTAATGCTCAGTCTGTCTTGACAAAAAATACGAACTCTGACATTTCTTGATCATTTTATATGGAAAAAAGAATATCATTCGTCCATTCAACATGACACAGAGAGCTCTGATAAGGAACACACTTGGCCTTTTGGTCTGGCTAATTATAAGGCATTCACTCAATGTTTGGCTATGAAGGCATAACATTCAAAAATTAACCATCCGCAACAGTTTAACTATCTTCTGTCAATTGGAAATAAAGATGCCAATGAGTTTATGACATTCTTTTTATTCGATGTTTTCCATTTCCTTATATGGTCCATGGATCTCAAAACCTCTTATATTTCGCCTTTGGTACACACAAGTGATATACTTTCTATAGATCCATTTATTGAGAGGTTAGTAGTACAATTTTGAACCTGTTGGGGGCATCTTACTTCAAAACAACCTCGATGGAGATTTGGGATACAGATGGTGACATTGTATCATTTGTGTATAAAATGTACATATTTAACATTTAAATATTTAATATTTAAATTTAAATTTAAATTGAATAAAATTGATCTCGGCAAAAGTAATAATCATTTATTTGTAGAAGTGTATTCTACCTAGCTCAAACATCAAAGACGCGTCATTCTGTGATGTGCATGGCAAGTGAGTTCTTGTGTTGGAACCTTACATTTGTAACCTACGGCATCATACAACATTCGACTTCAACCGCTGCCATGTAAGATAAATATAAATATGGAGCAAACCACACTGGATTAAATGCAACCAAAATTCAGTTATGCTTCAATGCTGTTGCAGATACAGCAAACGTATATTGGTTAAATAGTTGCATCTCTGCTCATCTCTTGTAGGTATCACTACACTTATTGAGCCAATCAGATTTTTTTTACATCCTATTGTAGTCCCTAAGAAAACAGTTCATAATATATTTTCCCCAATTTTTCCTGCAGATTTTCTAACCAGTGAAGGATGTTAATTGTATGCAGCAGAAAGCGGCATTAAAGAATAAACAGAAATAAAATGTTTCCTGAGTTCAGCGTGTCGGCTTTTTCCTATGATGACATGGCAAACAGATGTTATTCTGACGGTTTCGAAAAGTTACTTGCACTATAAATTCCTGCTATTTCCCTAAAATGCAACTATTTCCAAAAAGTGCAACATTACCAGTTCTGGTTTTGTTTGGGTAGATTATGTGCATGTTAGAGCCTAATATAAGTAACAGAGTCTGGGTACATCCAAACTTATAACTAATGCACTGAAAGTCATAAACAAAATGTGGGAAAATGAAGGAAATATATAAGGAAATCCATTAGCGTAGAAGCACCTTTAAATATATAAGGAAATCCATTAGCGTAGAAGCACCTTTAATAGTTCTTTTTATTCTGCCTTGCGCTCGTAACAAAATAGTATGTACAACCTGTCGAGAGATATGCAATCTTACAGGCTTTGCCTTATTTGCTTCATGAACATGGTTTAAACTAGATTAACATATGCTTTTATTATTTCTTCTTTCACTTTTCTTTTTCTCAGGATTTTTTAAAAAATCTTCCCTGCTTTCTATCTTTATTGTTACACTTCCTTTCTCTTTTTATTTTTTATTTCTTCTTTCTTTCGTTTTGTGCACCGTATCTCATCAATTAAATTGAACACCCATACCGAACATATAAAATTGTATTCACTTCTGTACATTAAACAGCCAATATTGTTGGAAATTTATCATACTTTCTTTACCATGCTTTCCGAAAGAGAAAACAAGTTCTATAAACTTGACCAATATAATATATTCTAGCTGTAATGGTAATAGTAATGTGTTGCTTTTCTATATATACATTGCATTTTTCTTCCCTCTGTCTCTGCCTCTGTAACTATAGCAATATTTCAAGGCATCATAATGTAAGTTTGCAATGAATACGATGATGCTTACTGAGGCGGTCTTATGTTAAATAATTCATAATATGAATTTTATATGGACCGGTAGCCATACAAAACTTTATAAAAATTGTCCTTTTCGTTGTATTACTGTAATAATATTCACTGGCATATTCTGTTCGAATTGAAAATTGTATCCGCCATTATGTTGCTGAACTCTTCATTGCGTAAGTACAAAAACCATCTTAAGTCCTGGACTTTCGTTATACTTGCTGTGTCATTTCATAGAAATTTAGATACCCGTATGTACATAAGACAGGAATAGAATATGTTTAAACCAGGAAACGATCGATGCACATTACTCTTATAATCTTGCATGTATGTATCCCCCCAAAACTGTGAATTTATGGTTTGATTTTGCCACATTTATGATATGTTATAAATCCAATAATTTGCTTTCATGCATGCCTTTGGAATCATACATAATTTATATTCCCATTTATAAAATCATGATTAATCGATGGATCGATGCAAATCGAGCTGGACAGCTAATCAGGTATCAGATTGTAAATGAACTGGTTTATTTGATGATGCTGAATAATTAATCCGATGCCCTCTGACATTCTGTATCCGTCTCTTTCCAATTGGTATTTCGTGGTATCGTTAGATAATCACTAGAAAGGAAATAGTTCACTAACATTTATAGTTTTATTTTATCAAAAGTAAAAATGATGTACATCTTCCTCCGATATTGATGAAATGTATATGCCAGAAAACTTGCTAAATCTTGACCTGCTGTAATTGTAATTGTTCGCTGTCAGTATAAAAGAATACTTAGATAAGTATATGTTCAAAGTAATGAAATTCCTGTCGGTATAGACTTTTTCTCCAGATATAAGATCTGACTTGGAGTAGAATTTCTCTATCATGATATTATTTCAATATTCTAGACCATTTTGTGTATTTAACGAAATGAATGTTTAAGATGGTCATTCCCAAACCGGCGTCATTTTGCCCGAAATTTAAGTGGTAGTCACGTTCAGCCGTTATCAGAACTTTTCATACATAGTTCAAAATTAGAGTTATACACTCTCTAGCTTATCGGTCTTGCCCTCTGAATACTTCTTCTGAAAGCAACAGGATCATCAATTAATTTATTTATTTCCAAGTATTAACTGTACAAATGAGTTGTGGAGGAATCATTCCATACGAGATGACTGGGTTCCCTCGCACATTGAAGTACTTAAGTAAGAAGGGGTACCACATGCGTGTGATAAAGTTCAAGAGCCGTGTGCCAGTTGATAATAACCATTGCGGTACTTGGCCTTAAGAGGATGTATATTTCAAACTAAATGCTTTATTGTCATTGCTATTTCTAGTTCTTATTTTAGGAGGATGGGGTGGGTGGGTGGCTGGAGGCAGCTAAAATGTATCCACGAAATGTGTTACATTTGCTCATTGTTTGGCCTTATACGTCGTAAAGTATTACATGACGAGATGTAGAGAGATACTATGCTAATACTAGGATGTAGATTTATCTACTATATTGCAAGTGTAATTTAAGTTATTCTTTAGCTGACGCGTATATAAATAATATTGGAACTTGCGTAATTTACAACGATGTTTATAAACAATGCCATGACAAGGTTAATTGTTTTAGTAACCGTAACGTCTTTTGTTGAGCGCGCCTTCCCTGCCTGTATGTCATATGCTGCACATCTGGAAAAATATATACTGACTGTCCTTCACGCCTGTAGAATACATTATCTTTCTTAAACCTTTTCAATGTCCAATGCTTTAAAATCTTCGGTAAATGTTTTTTTTTGTTTGTGTGTGTGTGTATGTAAAACTTAAAATGTACAGGTACCAGTTCATTCTTTCTCGAGGATAGTACAGATGAAAGATGGTTTTTGACTTTGTTTTTCTAATTCCATCATATTTTCCCTACATATAGTAAATACATACATCTATCATATATATATATATATATATATATATATATATATATATATAGTGGATGCACCGGTGCCATACATACCCATCCTAGCCATGTACCCACACTCCAAATAAGGATAGAACTAGGTCAAATGTAAGGGTTCGAGGTTCTAGAGGGCCCACAAGCTTGACATAAGGACTATGTTACTTACAGAAATTCTGTGGATTTCTATTTAGAAATGCAAGGTATATACATGAAATTATAACTATAAATTGACACATACATACCAAACAGACGGGAAAGCGTTTATTTCTGGATCCCATATTGGATACGTGATGATATGAACGAAATTTATCCAGAATGACACTGATCTAATCAAACAGGATAGAGAGTTATAAAGCTGGAATCGAAGCCCTGTCATACGTAACGGCATCCATTCCTGGCTTGCTGCACCTGTGTCCTAACCTACTTCGCTGAGAAATGCCTGTGACACCGCAGATAACAGCATCATCCATGTCAGTTAAAATACGGAATCTCCGTACTTTTATATTTGATTCTCCATGCTCCTCAATTTGGTTCCCTGCTTTCGTATGTTCCCTGCTACGCACTCTGCTATTCAACTAACTAATCGTGAGACACATATTTTACTAGTTACTGGTCTATGAAATTGGTGTGCCAATTTAGGTTGGGTACCAGCAAACTTTACCCACTCGACCATGTGCGTATCCCTGATGTTCATATACCGTCTGTTTATGTTAGCTTTCGGTATTTTTTCATGTTACTTCATCCTTAAAATTAAACATAGTTGCTAACAATTATTTATTTATATTACTTAAAATACATATATACATACATATATATATATATATATTTATCATCATCATAGTATTTTTTATTTATTTAGGTATCTGGCGAGCTCTTCGGCATGTTTATCCAGGAGTGCCTATCCACTGCTGTGCATTTCACCTGGGGCAAGCCATGTGGCAAAAACTGCAGGAATTGAGGTTGAGAACAGCCTACATTCAAGAAAAGAGTATTCATCAGTTTTGCAGGAAGGTAATAATTAATACCGGTACTCCAATAAATTTGTTAATTTGTATTTTGAATAATGTGTTTGTCATAGATTTAGTAACTTTTCATTGTATTATCTCCTATGTTTTTTCTTTTAGGCTGCCTCACTTCTACAAAACTTATATTGTGTTATATCTTATTAAAAGTTGTTTTCATTATGTGTCTCTTTTTCAGGTGATGGCACTAACATTTCTGCCTGCAGAACATATAGCCCCTGCCTTCACCTATCTTAAAGAACAGTCCACGAGGATTCCCGTTATACAGTTGGGTTGACTATGTCGAGTCAACCTGGATTACGAACACAACAGTCCCAGTTGAATCATGGACTGTGTTCAGAAGATCTGTTCGAACCAACAACGATGTATTGGGTTGGCATCGTAGAATCAACGCAAAAGCGGGCAAAGCCAATCTTCCTTTCTATGTGCTAGTTAGCCTCTTATAGGAAGAATCCACTGCAATTGTTATCAAAACGGCGTCATCTCTTAAAAATTACTGAAACGTTGCAGCAGCATATACGGCCAGACAATTGACTGACAAGGCAAATTAATCGCATTATTATACCATCATTAATATGTTAACACTATACTGATTACTGGTTTTATTTTATTTTTATCCGAAAACAAAAATGCATATAGTAATTCTGATTAATTTTTTTCTAAAAAATGCGTGGCATCTTTTGCCATGCCAATGTTATCTTCATGAATTTAAAAATTAAATTAAATTTTTTAACATTAAATTTAATTTTCAGCATTGTATCAGTCAACTTGCATCATGATGAGGTCAAAGATCATTGTTTAAATTCTTACACAGCTTCTTTGGCCTCATTTTCATCCTTTTATCCTGCTAAAGTCCAAATTAGGTGGCTTTTTCAAGAAATGTAGGAAACTAATTTTGGCACAGATTGTACCCCAATTTGTAATGTTTGATATGGACCAAGACTGTAAAGTCTAGTGGTTATGATGCTATAAAGTTTAAGTTTCCAATATCTGGCAAATAACATACAGTAAATGCTCACAGACTCAGTTATTTGGTCTTTAATGAGAGGATGGAGATAGACAACATTGAAGTGAGTCATCTCTGTCATAACTCCCTGTGCATTTGTAAAGATCACTTGTTTTCTGAACCACATGTAGTGAATGCAGAGAGAATTAAATGTGTGAACAGAGGTGTTTGCAAGGGACATGGAAAATATTTTTGATGCCTACATCATATAAAGATGTAGAAAAAATAACAAACGTGTCATATTCAATTAAAAACATTTATTAATAATGATACTACTTTTCATGCAGCAATATAAAATTCATAAATATATGAATTATCATCACATTGAAACACAAATTAATGAATTTTAACTTATAAATAATTCTAGAAATATTTAAAATGTTCATAATGTATTTCTCTTAAAGAGTTAGTTGACAATAGTCCATAAGTAAATGTCCTGTCCACATAATTGTCCATCCTCACATTGAATAGGTGTGATCTGAATTGTGCATTCCTTGAGAACTTGTTGAGGGTGTTGGATTCAACTGTCCCATACTGTAATCTGATTGGCACCTATTTAACTGCTTATATTTCAAATGTTCAGAAATATTATTTGCCTGCTGAATAACTTTCATTTTAACAATATCTGCTTTCTTTTGATAAGTCTTTTGATATTCATCTTCCCTATCCATTTAATATAGTCCATGTTTTACCTGCGATGAAAATTCCACACCAGAATCTTCACATTTTGTAATAGCTGATGTTCCAGGGTTGTTATTCAATCTGTAAATGGTTGGAGAAACTCTTCCAACCATATTCCTAGAATAGTTCACATTTTTTTGTAGCAAAACACTCAGTGATCTGTTAAGTGCTTTATATGGAAGTTTGGGACTTTGTACTACTCCGCGTCGTCAATACGCATTATGTCTGAGAGAGAACTGCTCAACTGTTTTATGTTTTCATAAAGGTTCTAAGCTTACTGTAATACAATTGCCTCTTTGTTATGTTTTGCCTACTTACTTCTTGTTCGTTTATCCATGGGAGGGCCTTTTGTGGCGTACATTTTCCTTACAAATGTTGAACTTTTTAGAAAACATAATAAAGCTAAACGTTCGGCGGTATATCTCCCACAGTATTTGTTTGTTTATTTTCTATTTTAATGTATCCCTCTAAGTGCTGACAAGGATACAGTTACCACTAGTATCAAGATGGAAATACATCCCTGCCAAAATGACATTTATTTAGCAAATACAAGTTCCATTGTTATGCAAATATTGCTCAGACTGTTACTATTTAAATCAAAGTCTTAATTGCTCACATACGTTACTCACACACTAATCAGCCGTTGCTGTTGTACATGTACACATTCTTGATGAGATATTGTAATACAGCACGATAGTCAGTCTTTAATATACTCAGTCCTGTAACTATGCTTACAATTATAATTGGTAAATTTATATATTTTTCTGTGCAGTCACAGTCTGCCTAAATCTGCATTTAATACTAGTTTAAACGGCATTGTTTCTTCTCTTGATATACCTCTATCTAAGTTATTTGTAAAGTATCATGGTCTGTTGTGTCAAATGCTGCGGACAAGTTAAGGAGGGTGAGGACTGTAATCTTTCCACTATCCAAAGCAGAGAGAAGGTCGTTAACATCTTTCAGAATGGTAGTTTCGGTACTGTGGCGAGGGCGATATGCTGACTGTACATTGCTAAAAAGACTGTTTGAATTCAGATGAGATACAAGTTGGGACAGAACAACTTTTTCTAAGATTTTTGACATGAATGTGAGGTTAGAAACTGGGCGGTAGTTCTTTAAATCGTTATGGTCAAGTGTTGGTTTCTTCAGCAGAGACTTTACAATGGCAGTTTTTGAAAAATGATGGGAATTCCCCGGATGAGAGAGAAGTATTAATAACATCAGTTAGTGAAGGCAATATTGGATCTAAACACTCAAGCAGCAGTGATGTCGGAATCGGATCAAGTTCACATGACTTTGAGGCACTCTTCATCACGATTGTACGTACTAAATCCATAGAGACCGGTCCAAATGCTGCTAACGGTTGCCGCTGAAATTCTGTATCGCAACTGTATGACGACGATGAGTCAGTTGAAATTGTGTTGTCAAGCTTATCTCTAATGGTTTGTACTTTGTCACGGAAGAAATTTGCAAACTGGTCCAAAAGGTCGATTGGAGAGAAGGTAGTTGGAAGTGGTGTACATTTGTTCCTTGACATTAGCTTGTTAGTAATCTCGAAGAGCTCTTTGAGGCTGGAACTTTCAGTGATCTTAGTACTGTAGTGGGCTGATTTCGCTGCATGGACTATGTTTGTAACATTCTTCTTAGCGGCTTCATAAATTTGCATATGAATAGTGAGTCTTGTGGAAAGCCAAAGCCTCTCAGCCTTACGGCGGTCTCTTTTAGCAGTGCGAAGCTGGTCCCTAACACTGCTATACCACGGAGAACATTTTTGAATTGATACACTGCACTTGGTTGCTGGGGCATGTTTGTCAAGCAATGAACGCAGGGAGTTATCAAGTTGTTCTGCTGTAGGAGGTAACAAAGTTGTTAGGATTGCTTGGATGTCATGCATTAGGTTGGTTCTATTTATCATACGGAGGTTTCTCTTAATAGCAAATACAGGTTGAGGGTTAGGGACTGATACGTCAAGATGGCATATAATGCAGAAGTGACCGGATGCAGGTTCGTTATATACCAATGAAGACTGTAGAATATTATCATCAGGTCTATGAAGAATCCAGTCTAAAATGTGACCATGTTTATGGGTGGGATGGCTAACTGACTGTTTGAGGTTGAAAACGTGAATGGAATCTAGGAGTTTGATGTGTATGGGTTTCCAGGACAATCAAAGTGTAAGTTGAAATCTCCAAGAATAATCTGATTGCCACCTATCGAATTTCCATACTCCAAGAGATTCGGAAACTGCTCCAAAAAGAGAGATTCAGTCAGCTTGTTTTTTCTACTAGGAGGAGGGCGGTAGAGGCAGAAAAATGGACAGACCTTTGTTCCAGTGTGAATGTGGTTTGGACTAGTTAAAACGATGTGTGGTAGAAATTGAAGGTTGTAGTGTGATTAAGACGGTTGATGATGGAGTACTTTGCGATGACAGCAATTCCACCTCCGCGGGAGTGGCGGGGGAACGACTTGATGGAGTGACCGGGGGGGGGGTTAGATCCGCTCACTTGGGCTCATCGCCTGATGTTTTTAGCCATGTTTCTGTCAGGAAAAAGATGTCGATATTCTTATTGTTGATAAAATTAACTATTTAAGTGCCCTTGTCCGGTGGTCCTACTGATTGGGCATTGAATAATGCGATGCGCAGTGGTATCTCTTGGATAATTGACACAAAGGTTGACGATCTCAGACGAATTTGAATTAAGTTATTAAAATTAACGGCCAAGTTTTCAAATTGTCGTGCCGGAAATGGCGAAAGGGAGATAACTGGAATTCTTCTTCCTGTTCTACGCCGGACAGCTTTGAAACACCGTTTCTTTTTTCGCTTCCGCTTACATTTAAGTAATGATGAATGTAGTCCCAGGTCGTTTAGTCTAATGCACAATGTTGTGTCGAGAGCCAAGGAGTGGTCATTTAAAGCAATTAATGAGGGTCCATCATAGCATAAACGGGTGGACTGGCGAGTATCACGTGATGGCGGTATGTCCAACAACAAAGGTAGTTGTAGCAGTGGAGCAAGAAGGCTGAGAAAAAGTATAATAGTTCTCATTTCCAAAACAAGAAGATGATGAAACACATTCCAACAGAACAGCCAATGCATGATGAACACAATAACGTAGACAAAGACAGACAACAAGCACATAAATCATGAAAAACGACATAAAAATCCGGAGCAGCTGCCTCAAGCCTGTTAAGCGATAGCGGCCATCTTTGATTATACCAACAGGGAAATTGATGATAAACAAAATATCTTATAGTCAGTCCCTACCACATCACCTTCTGCCTGCTCATTGTTACGCCAACGTGGCAGTCTTACCCCAATTATCTCACCCACCTCTGTCTCTCTGTCTCTCTGTCTCTGTCTCTCTCATTGATATAAGGGGGTTCCAAAATGAAATGGTCACTCACACACACATTTAATCATGACACAGGTGACTAAGATTAAGAGGTTAATTTTTGTATCATTGTCTGAAGTATTTATCACTGAAATATTCTTACGTATTATCGAAGTCAGAGCGATTCTTTCGTACACTTGTAAAGACAACCGTTATTAGAGCTTTTCATAACTTGCATTTAAAGTACAGCTAACTTCTGTCGACCTTATCGGAATTACTGTCCCCTTATACAGACGTGACCTTGTCAAATACTCTCTTCTGAAAACAGTCGGAAGCACGACTAAGAAACATGAAATAATCAATTAATTATTCCATTCGTAAGTATTAATCGATCAAAAGCAATGTAGATCAGTCCTACTAATTGAGATGATTGAGTACACTCACTCATTGAAGACTCAGGTAAAAAGGGTGAAACATATGCAGCGTCAGGATTCAACAATGCACAAAAACAATTCTAATGAACGACCGAATAAGTATAAACTGTACAAATAAATTTCATCGTGGATGACCTAATGTGATTTGTACACATTGAAAACAATGCAATGTCTTCTTAAATGTTGTAACACCATTTTCACTTATTATAACGTTTCTTCTGGCCAGATAATCTCACGAAATCAAATATATACGCTCGATCCAATGAAATTCCTGTCGGTATTGATATTTTTCTACAGACATTATCTTTGATATCGAGTGAATTTTGTTTATAACTGCATAATTTTAATTGATGATTCGTGAACTTGAATGCAGTTAGAGTGTTTACTTATGTCCCTTTTGAGTAAAGCCATAGAGTAGTAGGCTAAAATTTCAGCTTGTCGATTCTCAGTAGATCTTTCCGAAGGAAAGCCTCATTAATCGAGAAATAAATGACTGCTTACATGAACACCACATGTCGAGAACTAGAAGGCTGACTGTAAGGGAGACAAAGTGTGTACACCAAGCTAAAGGATATATTAAACAAATCGGTATATCAACCATTTGTTTCTATATTGTCATGATAGAATATTGTGAAAGTGGTCATTTACTCACATACATCATTTTGCTCGACATATGAATGGTAGTCACGTGGCGCCGTTATCAAAACCTACGAATTGCTATTCAAGTACAGCTAACCACTCTCCAGATTATATCTTACTTCTCCGAGTCCAAAGGTGATCTTTTCAAACATTTTCATCTGAAACAACAGAAAATACGAATAAGAAACATGGATTCATTTAACTTCTTCATTTGTAAGTATTATTTCTACTATGTCGTGTGTATGAATCCTACTATCGTAGATGATGTAGTTCTTTCGCAGATTGAAGTTCTCAGGGGAAAGGGGAAAATATGCGTGGGGTTGACTTTGAAAACTATTACTCTCGTTCTTGATCTTTAGCAAGTTCTCTTGTTGTGTTGTATCCAAACGTGTTTTACTTATATGGTTGGCGTCATACGTCATAATGCATGCACTAATATGCAAATACTAGGATATACAGTTTAATTGTTTTGGGAAATTGAACCGACGACATGCGGATTTGTGAAGAATTATATATATATATATATATATATATATATATATATATATATATATATATATATATATATATATATTAAGGCAGATAACTACATGTTAATTATGAATTCCTTGAAAACATGATTAGTCATGATGATCGTTTTTCGGCCATAGTTTTGAAGTTTTGAACCTTTCTATTCTGCTCATTGCAATCATAAATGCCAATATTACGTCCACTAAATGCTATTTGTATCTTTGCGTCAAATGTTTTGCATATTATTACTTAATAACAATGGATTTAAATGAAAAACAAAAAACTGTAACTGCTGTCTGACATATGCAACCTTTATCAGAATGGTAACTGTAGACTGAGAGAAATCAATTTTGTACCATTCAATTTCAGTAGCCTTAGTTCTAGTCCAAATGATTAATTTTGGTACTCCAGCTGTCTCTTTCGGTAAGTATTTTAGTTTTGCTAGTCTTCTCATATCTGCAATACACAATGTTGCCACATGTTTGGCATATGAATTACGTAAGTTAAACTTACGTTGATCACATACGCAAACATGTAGAATCTGACGCACATGCTCAACATATAGTCATCCCATACAAACTATAATATATGTGTATCATCTGTCACTTGTACACACTTACGTACAATTTCTTTATCATGTCTGATGTCGTATATATTTTTCAAATCAGTATTATTTGTAAAATTGACATTTGAATTAAAATACATCATGAACAATAAATGCGAAAAGTGTAATGATTGCTTCCTTCCATGCGAAACTAAAGCAATATATATTACTCATTGCAACAAACGTGTGGGAGATGTAGGGTTTTCGTTAAAGACCAGAAACTAAAGAGAAGTGCCTGGACCGTTCTTCCTGGTGAAGCAATGACATCGTGTACAATAAGTACAATTGCAAAACTAATGGGAATACATGCGTTTCCACAATATGTGGAAAAAGTCTGCAAAGGAGATTTCTTTAATATTAATACAACTGATTTTAAAATTGAGTTGAAAAATATACATTTGCTCATATGAATTTTTGAGAATAAATCTTTGTATTGAGTTGCTTTTTTATTTAAATTTGTCATGTCAATTCAAAATTATAAAGAAGAATCAGATTTTTTTCTTATATTTTTAATTGATCTAGACATTACGGAGCAATACTTCGATCTTTGTTTGAAGCCAGAGAATAATGAGTTCAATACCTGTGAATATTTCATGGACACTATATAAAATATAGCCATTCCAACTATGTTACTCCCTTATTGAAGTTTAGCGTTTCAAGTGTTGGAATATACAGCCCAAAAAATGATGTCAGGGTACATGACGTTTTTGTGTGTGTTTTTCATCACACAGACATTGTACTTTTTGTGATATGGATTAAATTGGTGACAAATTAGATTAATTGTTTAAAGATCCTCTAAATTATCACGTACGAAGTTTATAGCTCAAATATACTTCCCAAGACTAAATGTTATCAGCTTTCAAGATTTATTTTCAAGCAATAACCCACACTATTTTATCAACATATGTGCATCATTTTCAACTTTTATTGTGCAAATTTAGTACATAACTTCCATACATATGACAATAGATATTGACCCACGATATGTCCCTGAGAGCAAGCTGTAATTTTACCGTTGATAAATGTATCTTTAAGAAGACAGTTATTTAGTCTGTCCCCTGAGTATTTCGAAGATGAAAATAATCAATCAGTTGCACTGCAGATTGGAGCATATAACGTACACACTGTAATAAATCAAACACCACATGAATCGAAAAGCAATATAAATATGTGTTTTATACTGTTGCGAGTCCTCTAGTAAGCAAAGAATGGACACTTGTGTACAGTTTTGAAAATGTATTATGTGTGCATTGGGGCGGCAATCTAAGATAATAATGGTTCTATTTCTTTGTCAAATAAAATCACTATCTGTTTTGTTTGTTTTTTTGGGTTTTTTTTGTTCTTTTTTTATCTACTTCGACTCCGGATGTTATGTACAACTTTCGGTTTGGTCAGGTCGCTATTTGCATCCGTATTGCTGTGGAAGATTTGGTACTTTAAAAACTGGATCGTTTAGTATTAAATTTTCCAAACCGTATACTACTTTAAAAGATATAAAATAGCTACCTTACCAAACCAGAAGTGATATCAAACATTCGAAGTTAGAGTAGATACAATAAAGGAACTATAACCCTATTGAAAAGAAACATTTGCTATTCTTCTAGTTTACTCCTAACAAACATAAATTACTACCTGCTTTCATTAAAGGCAAGATGGATGTATGTGATATACTAAGTGAATAAATATTATGTTTGATCTTCTTATCTTATACTTGTGTGCATCGGTTTATTCTCTTGTTTCTTTTCCTTAGTTTGTGCATTACAATATGTTATGATTCTCTTCTTTTTATCCTCTCCTCAAACCTTTACTCACGTTTTCGTTCGTACATTGTTTCGTTTCCATCTCAACAATTCCTCCGTCTGTTATGTGGTTCATGTAGAGGTAAAATATTCTTATAAACGATTAAGCCAAAATAGAGTAGTATTTATGGTCTTCATGCAATATTAATGAAAATACAAATATAGCATTCTTTTCCATTCTTATTTATACGGTATCAAATCGCTCAGTCGAAAATTTTAACAATGTTTTGATTTATTTTATGCTAGCATGTGAATTAGTGGATTTTCCAATAGAAATACTTCTGATAATTCACTGTTGTGAAGTACTACAAATATTTATTTTTCACCGGTCTCAATAGAAATCGATACCGTTTTAATCATAAAATTGTATCCGTCGTTTTGTCATTTGCTTGGTCTAGTAGTAACAGCACCAAGTTCAAATCTCGCACTTATATTATTTGTTTTCTCAAGCTTTTATTTATGTGTTTCTTGCTTTGAGTTATGAAAGAGAATTATGTTACTTGTTGGCGTGAAACAATACACAAACATCTCTTCTACAGCAGAACAGCTGACATTATCGCACAGGTAACAATAATAAATCTGCTACTTCAATCTGCTTTAAATATTGATAGCCAATAGTTTTGACCATAAAACTAAGAAGAAACTAGTATCGTTCCGAATGAATAACGGATATATTTCATATAATGGATGGAAAATTAATGGAATTTACTTGTGGCTTCCACACTAGTGAACATACAGGGTTTCCTCCCACTCGAGGAAATGTATCCATTATTCACTCGTTACAAGCAAATATCCTCTATATAACTCATATGAATAAAAAAGGCATTAAACAAAAGTTTATAGAAATTAAGTAATTTAAAGTAGAAAATATATTTTAAGTTACAAAGTATCATTTTGATCACATTTGAAATTGTGGGTTAAACATATAATTTCTCTTCAGATGGTCACACTTTCGTGACCGTCTCTATTCATGCATTGGTATATTTTTGTTCATTCAAATGTCATAACTTGTCGATGACTCACTCATTTACTAATTTATTCATCATTCAATCTGTTGATACATTTATTTGTTAATTGGTTTAATCGTGCCTTTCTTCGTTCGTACTCTCTCTCTCTCTCTCTCTCTCTCTCTCTCTCTCTCTCTCTCTCTCTCTCTCTCTCTCTCTCTCTCTCTCTCTCTCTCTCTCTCTCTGCGCCTTGGGCTGGTACAATTCTCCATGTCTGTGAAATCACGCATTAACATACTAGAAGTGAAGAGTAGCTACAATGGGAGGAAACAATATACAAGGGAACTAATAATAAATTAGTTAGGTTGATAACCATATAGTTCATATTATACTCACCAAAACATGTTGGAGTTTTTAGAGTTTGAAATAAAGTTCAAGCGTTCATTATAATTGAATCTTCAAGAAAGAATGTAGTATGGAAGAGATTTTTCGAGTGTTTATCTTTTCTTAAAGATTGCTTTGCCAGAAACATTGCAATAAAAATACCTCATTATTACATTCGCGTATTTCTTGCCGTTTTATGAAGAAGATGACATAATATATATATATATATATATATATATATATATATATATATATATATATATATATATATATATATATACTTCCCTTTAAAAATGTTTGTACATGTATTCCTCTATTTGCTTGCCTGTTTGTTTGTTGTTTTTTTTTTTTTCTTTTTTGTTTGTTTGTTTTGCAGGTTACTTTATTAACTCTTAATTATTTCGTTTTTATTTGAACTTTTCCTTCTAAGTATACTGATGCAGAGAAATGTACTGTTTGTATCAAAATATTAATACAATTTCTGCCTGGCTGACATTTATGTTCCAAAAAACATGTTCCTAGAGCATACTCAGACTATTACAATTTAAATTTAAATTTTGATACCTCCGGAACATTAGAGTATTTCCTCACAAACAGACAAGCTGTTGCATATGTACATGTACATATCCCTGAAGACAAGGCAAAGGGCCTTTAAAGACCACTGTCGGTCGATACCGTACCCAGTGCAGTAATTATATGTACGACCGTAATGTATATACTGAGTTAAACCGGCAGTGATTTTGCCACTGTAGACTGATTACAAGGAGAGAATATATGTTAATATCGTTCCTTTCGTACGTGCTGATATATCATAAAGTGTTTGACCTTATAAGGTGCACGACGTCAAGAATGACGTTGGATAATGCATAAATAGACTGATCACGGAAAATGTTCTTAATAATACAATAATTGAATCCATGCTTAAAACGCTGACCGATCCACATAGAACTCCAAATTATGTGGCGCCTTGTTTTCGTTTCGCTTAGTCCGTTTCTAATACATTATATAGCGATGAAAACCGAAACATATAGGCTAAATAAATCAATACTACATAGCCTACATGGCTGAACATGAGTGAATTGATAAATAATATTCTGCTCCTTACAAGAACAAGAAAGCAGACTAAAATGAAGATGATCTCAGTTATAAACTGCAAAAAGAGCAATTACACAATTACAACAAAATAATGGGCTAACATTCTGAATAAGTCGAGATGTTTGCAGATAAACCAAAACAGCTTACAACTTTTGATATTAATGCTGCAATCTGAATTTTTCATAAGTATTGTCTTATCTCTCGAGAGTTGCACGAGTTTAGATACTTGTACTGAAAGAAGCATAGACACCAAAAGCCAGCATCATATGCTAAAACACATAAACTCAGTCCTAAACTGTTATTAATGTTGTTTTTCTTTTCTTCGCCTGGTCCCATGCTGATTGATACCTTCCACTCTAGGTTGGCCCGATGATAAATCAGAATTCAACAGAAATAATCTGATGTGTGTAAGTACAAGTTCTTGGTAGACGTTTGACGTGGTCTTATATGAAAGGTCGAAAGAAAGAACTAAATCGTGAAGCTGGTATTAAGGTACCTCAGAAATTGTAAGACATAAATTTGACACAGCATATTAATAAATTAAACCATCTCAAAATTTTAATAAAAGATGTCAATCTACCAACAAATATGACTGTCTAAACTAGTGATAGTAAAGACCTATATTCTTTGTTGCTTTCTTTCTGAAATTGAGACAAATTCATAGGAAATGTGAGAAAATTAATCCTAGTATCAAAGTTTCATAATCTCTACCTATTAAGTATTACTATAAATTAATTAAAAAAGCACAAAATTTAAATCACTTGAGCTTACTTTCCCTTTATCAGCTTAATTAGATTTTACACAAAATATCCTGATTAAAAAAGCAATTTTCGATTTTACACAGCCGATTGACAATTGAATATGCTGCATTTATTAAAAAAAACATATATAAATGAATGTACTCTCCGGGAGAGAGATCATCCAGGCATCAAGTAATGCTAACCGAAACAAGAACTATACAAACATTAAACCTGCTTCTCAAAATCGTTTGAAATAATTGGACAAAGAGCGTTTTTATAGGGACTTTTGTGTAAACACATCCAGGTCAGCGTTTCTTCTAGCATTCCAAACTATGTTTGCAATTTGACGGGAAAGTATCCTTTACAACTGTGTTTTAAACAACATTTTGTAACGGTTCAATGTCCCAAATTAATAATTTAGAAGATTTACTAATTTGTGTGTGTACTTGATGCACTGTTATTTCCAATAAATTCAATTGCCCAGGATAATAATTCCTTCTTATCATCTCATAAGAAGGTGCGTCAAGTCCAGTGACGACAATGGGAGTGTCGTGGTAAAGATAGTAAAACTTAAATAGCACCCAATACTTCCCGTCTCCGCTTGATCGAGTTGTTCTAACATGTATCTATTGCTTCTCAAATTGCAAAGCCTGTAAGTAAAAACGGCAAATTGTTTTAATTAAAGCTAAATTGTGTGCAGAAGATTGATCCATTTCCAAAGAAGACATGTAAACAGTTACTAACATTGCCAGCTATAAGCATTTACGACTTTTGGAACATTTCTCTGTTCACATTTTCTCAACAATACTTTCCGTGAATATCTCCAAACATATTGATGAAAAAATAACAGCCTTCTAAACACGCAACCAGTCGAAGAATAAAAATGAAAAGAAATAAAAATCACATCCATAGTGGTGCACATAGTTTAACAAATTGAAAAGTGTATGGAGAACATAAACCATTTTTTTTAAAACATAATAATTTATCTATGACATAAAACCATTTCTCATTTTCATCTCCAGATTCGTCTGTGTAGAGAAAGATAACTTTGTAAGGCGAGATTCGATACATTTGATGCATAGTCATACTGAAGAGAGAGAGAGAGAGAGAGAGAGAGAGAGAGAGAGAGAGAGAGAGAGAGAGAGAGAAAGAGAGAGAGAGAGTCCTGTGTTACGAAAATGGTTTGTTCGCTTCTATAGGAAATCTTTCTACATGGGAGGTGCTAAATGCCCATGGACATAGTAGAAGAGATGTTTGTGTATTGTCTCACGCCAACAAGTTTACCCTAGGAAAACAATAGTTCTTTGTCAATAACACCAGAAAGAAATTACTTGCGTATGTATGTGACATTTTTGTGCGATTTGTCAAGGTTTGTAAATGCAAAGGTTAAACCATAGTTCTGTTATTGATTTTAGTTGTTGTTGCTGGGTTGGGGTTTTTTTGTTTGTTTTTTGCGGGGTTTTTTTTTCGATTTCATTATGTGCATAACTATTTATAATCATAAGAATCGAACATCGTGTTGTACAGAAATCGAGTACATATTGTGCAGGAGCGGTCATCGCTTCGCAATGGCCGCTCATGTTTGTAATCGATTTTCAATCTCCATGATTTCATGAATCCTGTAAATTATGAGTTCAATTCTTTAAAAATACAACAAAAGCAATGTATTCTAAAACAAGAAAAGAGGGAATAGATGTGAAAAATCGATTGCCTTTTTGAACATATGCAGATGGCGCCAGTACAAATAGTTCTGTTTTGGACGTGGGAAATAGGAATCATGAAAATATATCTATATTCACTTTACAAGGGTTGAATACTCGTCCCAAGAAATCATAAAAGTTTTCACTGACATCCAAAATTGTGTTTTCAGAATAGAATGAAACGAATTCATGCTAAGAAATGTACCTTCACTAATCACAACCTTCATTTTGTAGTTACATCAATATCAGCATCACCATTATTCATAATAATGGTAATGTTCATGCTGCGAATGGTTATTGTTATTATTATTATTATTATTATTATTATTATTATTAAGCGAATACAATTATTGGCGGCAGAGCTGTGAATTCACCAGTACCACCAATAAGTCACAATGTTGGGCCGGTTATGAACTGCACAATATATACCCCTTATAAAGGTAAATCCTTCTTGCAACTGTTCATAATGTCTGAAGTTCGAATCATATTTTCAGTTCGTTAGTTAATACCGTGTTCGTTAGTCATTCTGACAGCTAGTTAATTGTTTAAAAAATGATCACCAGTAGACAGCAATGATATGACACAATCTTAAATCATTTTCTAGCAATACTGTCTTACAGATTTGCTGAAATATTTCAAGTTTCATAGACTATATATGAACAGTAGCCTCACGGAGATTTTGTAAATGTCTTGTATAGTGTTTTATATTAATTTAAAAACAACTGTATTTGTCATGTTGACTTATCTGAAGACAAATAGGTAGTTACAACTTGTATATGTAATTTAGCCACTCTGAAAAGAAGTTGAAACCCTACCATGTCATGATGTGATTTGCCAGGTTAGCAGTTAGCTTGTACTTTCTCTTTGGACAATACGTCCCGAATAGCTAATTGTATGTATTAGTCACTAAGGAAACCTGGTGAGCATGTAATATTCGTCGATAATCTGATAGCATTCAGGAATCTGCATGGATTAGGAAAGTTTGAAAACCTTCTGTAGAGCTGTTTATAATAGGGATGAGACCTTAATTAATAATATGTACACATAACACAATGATATGTACACATAACACAATGCTATGTACACATAACACAATGCTATGTACACATAACACAATGCTATGTACACATAACACAATGGAGATAATGTTGATACAGCTTATTCAACAGAAATGTATCGATTTCTTAATAGCGAAGAGTTTTGCATGATTAGTATCGCAACCAATAACAAACCATACAAATTAAAAAAATTATTTTGAAAATCGAAAAAGAGAAATGCTGAAATGTCAACTTTTATACATAAGAGATGTCAAGAATTTAAATTATTATATGATGGTTTACTCTTAGTAAGTGTTGGAAGCAAGATATTGAAAATCTATTTCATACCATATAAACCCTTCCTGACAGCTGTGCCAAACTCGAATATCCACACACATACACATACACACACACATATATTTATATATATATATATACATATATATATACATATATATATATATATATATATATATATATATATATATATATATATATATATGCACAGAGATAGCTGAAAAGCCTTTGATTGTTAAAGAAGGATATATTTTACCGTTTCAGAGTTATTACTTCTGACGGAATCGGATTCATGTTTGAAAAGAGCTGTCGACAGTAAGTGACCACGTATTTTCATTCTGATAACTAAAAACTAATTTTTGTTTTAGCACTTTTGCTATTTTTTCCGTGTTGACAAAACGTATTTTCCTTTCGTTGGTAAGATATAGGTGCAAATCCGAAAATTGCTCTGAATAATATTATATTTCCCCACGATCTGAAGTCATAGAACAATTTAATTTTAATTTGAAAAATACTATTATCGCTCTCTCTCTCTCTCTTTCTCTCTCTCTCTCTCTCTCTCTCTCTCTCTCTCTCTCCTATTTCGCTGAAAAGATTCCTCAATCACTCTCAATTATTAACGTTAAAACTTCAGTCCCTACAATCACAATACCAGGTTGTAATGTGGTGATTAGACTGAAAATATGTCTTTTAACGAGGAACTACTAAAAAGAAGCATGCTTTTGTTTTTACGCAACACCCGTCGAGTAGAAAAGAATTGTTTTCAATATATTTTATTATTTTTCTTAGTTTGGGAACCGCTTAACGAGTTACTAGGCACGCAGAATAGCACTCACGATTGTGTCACAATCATAATTAGCACTTTGGCAAGTAAGTATTGATTAAACTTGGTAAGTTATGACAATGAGACATTTTATCGTGCATTAGGGGTCATTGGGATATAATAGCTTTCCCAGACGAAAATTGAATGTTACTTTCGATAGGATGGAATTCCTACTCGGAATAAGTTTCAATCACTTGAGTGTACATGTGTTACTTTTATCTTTTATTGTATATACTTTTTAGAGAATTCTAACATTTTTACTTTTCATATTGTATCTTGTTATTCTTTGTGTTTACATGACACTATTTAATAACGAAATTCGTTTCGATTTTTCACATTAAATCTATTTAGTTATTGCTTCACTCAAAAAATAAATGTTGTTTGCAATAGCACTCAATTTGCGACCAGAGCGTCATGCTATAAGTGTATGCCAATACTTTGGCTTGTGTCGGAAAATAATAAAATATATCTTAGCCATTTATAAATGTTCGAAGCATTTCTGTGTAAAGGATGATAAGATAAACATTGTAGTGGAAAGCTAATCCAAGTATCCAAGTTCCAGTAAAGCTTTATTAGTCATCAAAGGTATCCAAATTAACAACTCTGGATAGAGAATTGCAGTGATTTGGGGCCAGACAGAAACTAGAGACGTCATTCAAAATATTTGAATCGAAGAACAAACCTTAAACCTTAAACATTTCAGGAAGCGATTTCTCCGAATATAAAATTTATTTTCAGTAGTTTGACTTTTGGTGACCGGATCAACGTTAAATCACTGTTGTGCATGAGTATTGCGTTTATTTATTTTGTTTTTTGCATTTTTTTTTTTACAAATACCTTTCGGGAAACGATAGAAACCATGTGATTCTTCCTTGCAGGTGTATGTTCGTGGGCTCATAAGGCCGCCCTAATTCCTATACATTTTTGAAATTAGAGACTTTAAGGGTATATTGAGGATGTTCACATCACTCAATTGTGTTCTTGCAATTAGATGTAGTGCTATTAGTCGGGATGGTGCAACTTGCGGATGGGATGGATGGACAGTAAAAGAATACCAGGAAAAACAATGGAAATATGTAGCTTTTCGAAATATATTTGATTTTTATAAGTAAATTTAAACCTCATTGCTAACATCAACCCATTTGGTTTCCTTATAAAAGACACTGTTTGGTTTCCCTATAAAAGACACTGTTTGGTTTCCCTATAAAAGACACTGATAGAAAGATATATTTAGCTTATGTAAGTACCTCTTTTGAGACCTGCACGTGTCTGATCTAACATTCCGACACCATCCCATGAGGTGCGTAACAAATGGTTGGGCGCGACGCTCGTAAATTGCATTAGTTCAATAAGGTGAATCGATGTTAGGAAGTAATAGCATGCATGTTTGTCATGCTGAAATTGAAACAAGGACTTGAAAAAAATGTATCCATTTCACAAGTGAGCGATCTGGTTTCAGCATTACAAGTTCTTACATTATCCCATTTCATTGGCGTCTTTGGTGAGTATTTAAAATTGCCGCATCTGAAACCTGTATTTATCTATTGACATAATTACCTCTTTTAAGTCATTATTTCTTACAATCATATTTGTTAAAAAATGGGTATTTTAAAATACGTTGTTTGCATATTTCGAAGTTAGTTTTCATTTTTAAGCATTTTTCAATGGGAAAAGACATTTTGAAATTTACTTTCTGTTTCAAATCCACATTTTGATGTTACTATACAACAATATTTTAATTCTTCGTTAGAAAAGAAAACATTTGTTTTAAAGCCATATTATAATTTAAAAAGTTAAGGTATTGTTCAATCACCTTCTTATTTTGAAAGAGCAAAATGATCTCTTCAATATTTTCAATTACAGACAACTAACGATATATGGTGGTATATTAAATACTGTATTTAAAAGAATGAAGGTCTCTGATTGGCTGAAAATAATTACTGGAAAAATTAACGTAATTGTTCAGAAGAAGCCTACGTATGGGTAAATTCGATTTAATAGTAGGATTGTACCTGAATCCATTTTCATTTTATTGCTGTAGCGGCACATATATTACTGTATATACAATGGCAGATCTCACTGATCGGATTTTATAGTGGGTACCTACAAGATAATGTTTCTCCAAATGAGCATAGCACTATCTTGGATACAACGTTGATAGGATGTATATGTTTGGCTTGCCTGTGTTACCACAAAAGCATAGTAATGTTGTCAAACATTACGGTATAGTGCCCTTTATGAGTTATTACACCACGTACTTTAGTCCCATAACTTCAAAGAGTAGAACAGAAACTATACATTGTAATTAATTTTAACTGATAGGAGTGTTTAGATTACAGCATTGTAATTTCAAATAGGTAAAATTCTTAATCAACTGAAACTTAAACAAGCACTTTAATGTTTGTATTTCATAACTTTTACCAGAAAATGACAGACTCTAAAAAAAAATACAAAACTATTTTGAAACGACTTCTATCCATGTACATGAGGGCTCATGTACAGGCGTCTTCACACCATAGTGTTCATATATTTAAACCTTAGTGGTCAATGATATTACAGGTGCATAAACTCAACTTCACAACTATTTGTTGAGAAGGTTAATTCAAAACTAGATATGAATTTTTTAGACTTTGTAAATTTTTGGTGAAGATTTGAAATATAAAGTTATAATTAAATGGCTTACTTGTTCTAGTGGCTATTGATTAACTATATATATATATATATATATATATATATATATATATATATATATATATATATATATATATATATATAATTACAATAATGTAATGTAATATAGGCAAATATATGCATACCTATCAGCTTGAATTAATTACATTGTATATTTTTTGCTATGCACACGTGAAGCCATATGGCTGAAACACATGGTGTAATTACAAAGAAGGGCACATAAACCTTAATATTAAGTTCTGTGTGAATTGGACAGTTGTATGTGCCCATATGTACATATTGGAGAGAAGTCTGAAATGTTTGTTTGTTTCTTCCATCTAATTTACTAGGTAATGTACCTCGCTATAACATACTGATGTTTCAGACCATTCTACTGTCGTTTTTTGTTGGCAAAAAATAAAGCAAAATTACAGATTATTCAGATCAAGTTAAAACACTTTCAGGCGTATTCCCACATTCAGCAACGCATCACTGCAATTGCACAGAACACTGGTTTCATCTTCCCGGTCCAAACATGTCATACAGTGAGTATCTAGTATCTCAAATGTTCATCCAATTTTCCACAATTGTCTTTCCTACATACCTACCTCCATCGGCGCGAACACATACGCACACAATCATATATATATATATATATATATATATATATATATATATATATATATATATATATATATATATATATATATATATATATATATATATCACATTCCCAAGTCAGTCCTCCAGGTGAATGAAAATTTAATTTTCTGATTCATAATTATTCTTTTGCAACTTATGCGAACTCTTTACCTTCACATTATCGATCCCTATCGCTCAATGATCACATAACTGGTGGTTGTTTATATTAAAATGATTTTGCTACAGTACCGTCATATTTTTCTTGCTCTAATTATTTAAAAGTGTAACTGTGTTCTTTGGTAATATCCTATTTGGCCGATATATACAGTTTTTACACACCTTTTGCAGAAAATGAAGTAAATAAGTCCAACTTATTGACAGTTTGTATGACCTTTGATTTTGTATTATTTACCTACCATCCCGTTAAAAGTTTGTATTTCATTACATATAACATACTGCACAACCATGCTCACAAGGTCTACACCCAATGACTTTTTTAGTGTAACAATGTAGGCTGTTTCTTCTAGATTTATGTTGATATCTGCTTTAAAAGCAACAACTTGTGGATTTGGCAAGATTCAATTTAGCCACTCTGACTGGCGGAGAGTTGTAGGTGATTCTTTAATATTGTATGTACATTTGGTAGATCTTTAGATAATATTAGCACAATTGGCAAACGGTCATTTCTGCCCTTTAGGTTTGTACTTCAAGAGATCACTTCTACCCAATGCATAAACTTTTTCACTTGTTAGGCTAGCAATTGCACAGGATCGCCACGTTTATCCATAGTTTGCATTATCTCGTCCTGACGTTTTTTGTAACCAGCATCATCCAAGCGAATCTGTTTTATCCATATTTTACGTCCGTAAGTTACATCTCGTCTCACAGCGTCTGGATTACTCCATATAACATGCTGAAATTCTTTCCAGCGGGTTTCCTAAAAATCTGTGTTTGATAAAAGCGTTATATCATAATTCCTTATTCAAATTTAAGGTTTCTGTGAAATACATAAATAAAAACATTATCTCGAAGTGACCATCAAATCGTCTTATGTGATTGTACTCGTACAAGTCGACGGTAACATTTCTTCCCAGCATATACATCATCATGTACATAAATAATATGATTAACGTTTTATAATGTACATTCACAGTTGTTTATATATATATATACCGACTGGCGCATTTGAACCAATTAGCAAAACGGTTTACGAATTTCGTAACTTTTAATCCTCAATTTCTGAAAACAATGTTTTATGCAATTATATCCACAAGGCTGAAGAATATATATATATATATATATATATATATATATATATATATATATATATATATATATATATATATATATATATAGGTAGTAAAGGTGGCCGATCCCACTTTAATTTGCAGAGCGGTTATTTTGTCCATGCATTACCTAAATCAAAGCAGATCCCTTCTCAGAACTTCTTTTTTATTATTTTTTTAAAATGTAAATAACACAGCAAAACCAGAATGTAAAGTATGCACGAAAATTTAATAACTTATTACTTTGTAAATATATCTGTAAATTTCCATAGAACCAATTGGAGAATTGCGAATAATTTCCATGTAACAAGATATATATAATTATGGTACTGGAAGTACTGTAAATCATGGTCCGTCTTAAAGTGCCATGACATGGTTAATTCTTACATGTACCCGAAATATGTGTGCAATGTTATTTGTATCCATGAATTTATCTTGATTTTGTTTTAAAGTAATTAATCAATTCATTCAAAAGTCTTATTATCTTAGCTACAGCTTTGCAGTAGATATCAAACTTCATCTTGTTTTATCATATGAAAACCTAATTTAAAGCAACAAAAAAGGATCCAACAAAAATACAAAAAAAAAAACAACCAACCAAAAAAAAAAAAAAATAGAGCAAAGAGACTAAACGATATCGTTTAAAAAGAGATTGACTATATTTCATTGTCCGACCGCGGCCGAAATTAGAAGTCATTTAATCCACTCAGAATTTATCAGTGAGCAACAAGTGTTATTAGGTAATGTACATTGCTTTGTTCTTCTGGTTTATTTTGTGCATTTTGTACCGGTATTGGTGGTTGCGGGTGTCGTAAATGCTACATGAACACTATGTATGTATCTATAAATGAAAAATATCTAATGTCATCGTTATTCTTTTCAAATTAAGCTTTTTAGTGGATATCTTTATTCAGCGTTACAAAAGATAAATCTATAAATATCTGTAAAAACCGGTGAATCATCGCAACAGGGAAGATACTATTTTAGTGCCATTTTGACTTACTTAAGCAGAAATAGAACACATACCCTTTCTGCAATAAGAGGTAACTGTAAATAGACTTTGTTCTAGCATATGACCATACTGAACTTACTCTAGGACCTTACTGTTTTGTATCGACTACGATCAATCCGAATCGGTAGTATATTGTTACGGAATTATGTATCATCTTTTTAAATTTTAATATAGTTTTATTTGGTTTATGACCTTTGTATTATAATCTGATAGCCGTTGTTTTTGTATAGTGCACATATACGGTATTTCAATGTGATCCAGTACATTGGTCCTGGTAAAATCAATAATATATCGGGTAAGCATGAGTCATGTCACGTGATTAGCGCGTGAGTTGTACTTTTGTTCTGACCTGGATTTCGCAATTCAAAGAATGATTCATTTGTTGATCAGAAGTTAGATTGTAAGATCGTAATAAGAAGATGTTTATTTAAGACGGAATTAAGAAATGGGTTTTATTTGTTTTAAAGGAACAATATAGAATACTATAAAAGAAATGTAATCTCTGTGTCCAGAATTCTTCCTAATTATATCAGCTTGAGAGGTCATAAACGAGAATGGTTCATTTTGTGTGATTTTCTACTTCAGAAATATTTCCAGACTACATTTTTGGGATTAAGTACTGACATTTAAAGATTTAAGAATTGTTCAACTCCGTTGGAATTATTGGAAACTTGTTTAGAACTTGTGCGATATTCTACATTCACAAGGATTTATTTGGAAATAATAAAATTTGGATATAACTGATTCTTGTGAGTACATCAGCACAGTGGTGTTTTCATTCGGAACATTCTTCATTCGGAATATTTTGGGTAACTTCCGGATCAGTGAACAATAGAACAATTTAGGAGTATTTAGGAATTTCTAAACTGTAAGTTATTTTTAATTTTTTCACTTTGTTTGAAATATTTAATTTTTGAAGAAATTAAATTTGTTTGTAAATCTTGAAAGCTTGTTTGAGTAATTCTTTCTTTTGTTACATTACCCCTAGTCGTAACAATATACACTACTGTCCATTATGTAGAAAGAAAGAAAGTTATGAAAATAATGTTAAGCGTCACCAAACACAGCACAGCCATGTTTTGTGGACCCCATGTCATTCATTCTTCTTTCTTATTTTGTTATATCGATGCATAAATGTGTGATCTATAATACACTATCTCTTAAGATATGTATATTAAAAAAGAACAGGGATGGATTGGAATATCTTTTAAATAAATACATATATCTGTATATATCTCTGTGCATCTGTTTGCAAGTTTGTCCATCCCGTGTGCTTTCTTTTTTTACTACACCTAACTGAACCATATAGAATGTGATAATATACTCTCCTAAGTTATGATATGCTACTAGAGTAAAATTATGTTCGGTTCCACACCTTCGTTATTCAAGGGAAGGGTTAAATATTCACATGCCCCAAACCAGTAAAGGTAGTGAGAGGTGGAGATATTAATGGTAATATAATTTTAGTTAAAAATGTATGTGTAAAACAAGTTTTACTAAAAAAGCCATAATATACAACATCTGCTTTTTTTGTCTTATAAGGTGTTAAATATTAGAACCTTTTTAGCATCTCCATCATATTCAGGTGTTTTAATGTGTTATAATCCTTTCTTCTCAACAATAAGATTACACTAGTAGCCATATTAACACAAGAGAAGAGACTGGCAATTTATTATAGTTGTTGCCTTGAAATAGTTGAATATTCAGCGGTGGTAGCATTTACTGTAGTGTCATCAGTAGTATCAGCAGCAGTACTATCATAATATCGATACTATTATGGTGCAAATGTATTTGCTGTCATTCTTTTCAGTTTTCCTGTATACTTTGCATGTATAATATCAAATCATATGCCTTTCTTTAATCTAATATTAAAAGATTCTACGACATCGTCAACTCATCTCCCGACTGTGCCAAGCACAGCATTCAAATCGACGCTTCACTACACAACGACAGTGTTGTCAGTGACCATAGCACCGCCACCTCGCCCTTTGGGTAGAAGAAGTTTGGCTGCAGGTTAGTAGTTTACATTACATACACGGATAATATCGTCAGTTCTTCGAAAATTGTAAGTGTGTTACATTCGGAGGCAACACTATATCTGCTGATCTGACTGGCTATCGGCCATTGGAAACTGCTTGACAAAGTGACTGACAGATGACGCTTAACACTCAGTTGACCATGCCTCGGAGGATTGTGGGGGAGCTAATTATACCACTATTCGGTACACAACGTCACTGACCATTACTTGTTTTCTTATTGCCCACCATTTGTTTGACATGGTTGAGTAACAAAGTTCTACTTATTCAGCCAATTATAATTCATACATGAGTAATGCTAACTAAACCGTACTAACGACTGACCGGTTTCTAGCACCTGCATTGACGAACGCAGAACGTGTACTGACGTGTCCACAACATCCAACTTAGAGGTAAATGATGACAAGTACATGAGGCATTAAAGTGTGATCTAAAAATATGCAATAAAATCAATTATCTGATTTTATGGAAATAATATAATTATCAATTAATTATGTAAATTTTGAATTTGATTGCTTTGCAGCGTAAAAATCAAATAGATTCACAATTCCACCTTATGCAAAGAGCAGTTAAAATGTGATTTTCAAATAGAAACATATAATGACCATAAACTACCTTACATTTGAGGTTAAAATATCATCATTTCATTATTCTCTGGGTACATATTGTGTAATGGAAATAAAACTGTTTGCAATCATGGCAGGACGTCGGAAAACGAGCTTTCCAAAATTTAACACTAGCAAGGATATCATACTTCACATACGACTGGACGAGGAAAATAATATGTAACCAGGAAAAGTCTTGAAATATAAATGGCTTTCCTTTGATTTGAAATGTCAATGGAGTTACAGCAAATGTTTTAGAAGCAAAAGTTATGTGTAACTTCCTCACCAAAATTGGCAGCGGTATGAACAACCTGCAAAATGACTAAAGGCTGATACAAGAACGCTCACCCGTAACTATTAATAATGAACTGCGTTGCAGGTACTTCCTCATTTGTTATGTACTAGGTTGCTTTCAATCAGAGAAAGTAATCGATGGCTGTTCAGAAAACTGAATTCTCTTTCCAACAACCTGTCAATTACGCTGATAAATTCGGCTCATGTATCCATCTAAACAGGCGTTTGACAAGCAGATAGCTGCTTTGAATATTGACCTCTGCATGACATTTCCTATAATCCAATGAAACACTGCGATTGTACAAATTTCCAAGCCTTATTCGCTGACACAAATGTTCATTGACTGATAAGGTTAAAAAAAAATTATTGTACTATAATATACCACTAACTCCTACAGTTGTATTACAAGTACATACGTTCATAATATCTACAACTGTTGTTTTGCATGCGTAGTTGACTTTGAGATACATTACGTCTCACTTGAATTTAGTACAAGGTAAAGATTGGTATGTGCAGAATTAGTTACAGACTATTATTTAAGTTGTAATTTAATGGCTGATCAGCAAGAAAGAAAAACGTAACTCCAACGCGTTCTAAAAGTACAAATATCATCTGTTTATATATGTACTGCACCATCAAGCAGACATACATGTAGCTTGCACGTAATTTATATGCATACTTATACTAAAGGCAGCCATCCCTTGGTCAAGAGATTTATGTGCATCTTCATTTTATAGCTATTGTGTCGTTTTGTTTTCCGCAAAAATGTGTACATTCCACAACTTTATCTTAAATAAATCCGTTTTTAGGTTTATCATTTGATAGGTTGTATGTAACATTAATAATCCCAAGTCTAATGCAAATATTAAAAAAATTACGCGGATATCATTATCTTACAGATGCAGGTACAACCATCATCAGTTGCATGACTAAAGATTTAGCATTTAAAGGTAAATATATATTTTGAAATATTCAGCTCCCTTGGAGCTATATCAATATGCAATATTTCAAGCTAATGGTGGTGGAACTTTATAACTTGATGTGTCTTCTGTAATTCTATCTATTGAATGTTCATTTCTTTGCATTGTGAGTTCCTTCTGACGTTTGCGTTGTTTGTGTGTATCAATTCTCAGTTAGTGACTGCTATCGTACTTATTTGTTTTGTGGTTTTTTTGTGGTTTTTTTTATTACTTTCTTTTTAATCAATACTTTGTAAACGCTAAACAGGCGAAGGCGATTTGTAAACACTATTTTTCTTTATTTTCTTTATATAACTGTATAATTAGCCTTACGAATGTAATGCATTCTTCTTTTGCTTTCGACAATATCAGTTCATAATATACAATTTGTATTGAATATGTGTCATTTGATAGCACACAGGACGATAATTCAAATTTATCTTTGCAAAATGATCATGATTTATTTTTCCTCTAGAAATATATCAACAATTCTATGCACACGAGGACCCACAATATCCCAGTGAAATTATACATTATGCTCGCAGCTTGAGTCATCAGGATGGTAAGTTATATATGTGTATATATATATATATATATATATATATATATATATATATATATATATATATATATATATACCATTGAATTCTGAACGGAAAAAACACTGTGCAATATCGGCACAGCATTTTCCACATTGAACTTATATTTAATAAAAACTCGTCAATCATTATAATTTGATTTTACAGCTATCAACAACAAAATAAACAAAAAAATCAATTTTCTATATTCAGTATGACTACCGGGGGGGGGGGGGCACTAATTGATTTAAAATAGTTATCAATATCCGTAATTTAAATGCAAATAATCAGAAAACGGTTAGACGGTATCCTGGCAACCAGGCACAAACTGACCCCTGCTTACTTATATCATCATATGTACAGCCTGCAGAAGGCAATAAAGTCAATTTAACAAAATGCTATAGTGGATAAAAAGCAAAGGATTAAAGCTTAGAATCATTTTGTTTCCCTATATTTACCGATGTCAAAATTAAGGGGTTGCAGTAACATACAATAGGGTACAATTCTCGTACTAAAAATTGAATTATTCTTTTCAGGTCGTTCAATATATATGACTCATGAAAATTATATATGCCTAAACTTAACAGGATCTTTTTTGCAAGGTGAGAGAGAGGAGAGAGATGTGTATGTGTGTATTGACATGAGACCAAAGCACTAAGTGATATATATTATCAGAATTAATCACCAATCTTTGTTGATAAACGTTGATAAGAAATCTCCGTAAAAGGCACAAAAAAAAAGTGGCGTGCTTGTGATTATTATAAATCTGGAATGATTTCTTTAAAGAAAAAAGTAAAAACGAGTCATCAGATGAAATAACAAATCGAACTTAGGTTTCACTCCTCCTCCTCTTTATCGGGGTTTACTGACCTTGACTTCCTTTCCAAAACACACTCAGCACTTGATTTTTTTTTAGTTCAAATACTTATGAACCAAAGAGATTAAGAATTGCATGCCATTCAGATTGTTTGAAATCGCAATGAACAGAAAAACTATATATATATATATATATATATATATATATATATATATATATATAGAGAGAGAGAGAGAGAGAAAGAGAGAGAGAGAGAGAGAGAGAGATACACATGCACACACAAATATCTCCAATGGAAAATATAAACACATTTCTTTCATTGTAATTCAATTCTGAAGGGAAAAAAATTAAAATGGACACTTACATCAAATTCTAATTTAAAATTTTGATAGACGGATTCATGGTCTGACCAGAATAAAATGTGTAACCCTCATGATGAGGCCATCTTTATAAGTATTATCTCTTGTGATTTTAATCTGAGGTATGGTCATGGTCAGATAGTTAGGTAAGAGTCCGTTGAGCTGATGAAAACATTCCAGATAAATTTATGAACATTAGTGTTTCGGTTTTTTAGTTTTTAAATGTGCACTAGATAGTTTTATTTACTTATTCATATACGTTATGTTTAGAAGACTCTCGACATATTACCCACTTGTGACCTGAGAACAAGTCCAAAATTAGTTTGCTCATTTTGGGGATGAAGAAAACATGAAGAATATTTATTTAGGATCATTCGTTTTGCCTAGGGTTATTTTCTATATACAAAATATTTCCATAAAAAGACTCTAGCATTGCAATACCATCAACGTGATAATAATTATAAATACATATTTGAAGCAATCCCGGATTTATCTAGCGTGGATATTTCCATATTTCCAAATAAATCATGATCATTTCCTTTCTGTATTCTTTTTAGTATGGAATAGGCTTTCCAATGTCAATCATATGGACTGCCGTGATCAACTGATAAAAAGTCTTGCAAGTAAGTAATCCAGCAGTATAGGATAAGCATACATGCATACATGCATACATACATACATACATATTCGTTATGCTTTTTTTCTTCATTGTTTTGCTTTTTAAAAGTTGCCGGTCATAGACGGCAATTTTGGGCGTGGTCGCCGTCTTTATCGTGTAAGTTATTTTCATATTCATAAAGAAAAATTTGTGCCATATCATTAAGAAACTTTTTCTTTACCTTCCATGACAAAAAGAGTAGCTTAGTATTCTTCATAATGCAAATTGGCCCTTTTAAGTTACTTGCCAAGAGTTAAATATATCCCTTTAATTGTAATATCTGTATACATCTATAGTACCCGATTTCTTTCTTTACTTCGACAAATTGAGTAGTGATATTTTACGTATGCATACATCAACACATACATAGTTGGAAACTAGAGTAATATGATCTACTATTAAATTTCACATAGATAAAACATTATGTGAAACATTTAAAGCTGGAGCTAAGTAGAAAATAGAAAAAATAGAATTTTGTGAAATTGGTTTTGGAGAGTTCAATATTGGCTGAAATCTATGACAGTGAATGACTTGTGAATTAAAACTGGTTGACAAATGAATATTCAAGAAAATTTTATTTCATCATTTATAGATTTTTGTTACACATTCACATTAAGGCCATTATTTCTGAAAATATTTAGCCTTCGTATGTGGAGAAAAGAATCGAGTCATAAATATGAGATTTGTTTATATACGTATGTTGGTTCTGTAAACATTGTTGAAAGTTAAAATCAGACACTAATTTAGACCGTGAGAAATATGGAACACTATTGTTTGTTTTGTTTCTGTTTGTTTGTATGGGTGTCTTTTTTGCATGTTTTTTTTTTTTCTTTTAATTGCTTATATCAGCAACTCAGCTTAGTTTCTGTCTTCACAAAACATTCGGTGTGCTTAAACTCTCACGGTTTTTATCACACACAACCTGCAGTACCGAAATAAAAAAGCAATACTGAATTTAATGACCAAACACAAACTCTGTAGAGTTAAAGGTAGAATGATATACAGATTCAAAATGTTCATCTATTTACTAGTGATATATTGGTCTGTTTACTCACTTGCTTTTCAATGAAGTTGTATACCGTATCTTGTTATTTGGGTCTTTGGGATTTGCTATTATCTTAAATAATTTGTTAGCTTTTTCAGCAATGTTTTGGTCAAATGACTAGTTTCTTTTGTCTTCTAGATTTTCGAAATAGTTGATTAAACTTTATTAAAGAAAAACATGTTCAATACTGTAATACAGTATTTTGAAAGTGTCTAAAGATGCATTTATATTCTACCTAAAAAATTAAAAAATACATTATCAAATACGCTGATGTCTAGCTTTTATACAACAATATTATATATATATATATATATATATATATATATATATATATATATATATATATATATATATTATATATGTTGATAATATTGCACCATCGCACCTGTTCCTGGTTTATAGTAGATACATTACACACTATCAAAACTGTAAGAGAATTAATTCATGTATATATAGATTGTTGCAATACATTCTTGATTTTTTGCAAGGCATCAGACCTGCAGATATTGTAACAAAGGCAACATAAGAATAATATCATTTAAACAGCACTAGAATTATATAATCTAAAATGTTGTACAATACAAGCACTTTTGATGAACATCTTTAAACATAATTAATATGTTAAAACTTTCATTTATCTTATCTAGCTTGGTAAATTAAATATATTTTTTCTCTTTCACTTTATTTTTTATTTCGTCAATTGAGTCAATGCCTCTTCAGTTGCACTTGTATCGGCTTTAGGACACCTATCCCCTAAAAAATGTTCAACTCAAGTTGTTGAATATTTTCTAGTTTTTCTTGTCTCTGTTACCCTGATACAAATTATGCTAGATTAAGAGACTTGGATTCATCTTTACCATTAGGATGTTTCCTTTTAACATGTCGCAAAGTACTCCAAGTGTCTATTGATGAGTAAAGGCAGTAAGGGCACTGTTTAGGCATTCTCCCTATTTACGTAGGGAAATAGTTGATAAAAGTTACTTAGGTATGCTATAAAGGCAGCTAAGGTATACACGAAAAGTAACTCAGGTGGATGTAAAGTAGGCTCTATGCACCATCCTGCATGTCGTAACGGGCGACCAATGGAGGCAGGAGCCACGGCGGTTCAGTGTATAGCGTACCGGACTTGTGACTGATAGGGTATTATTCGAATCCTACCATTGGATCAGCCCGGGTTGGCTACCGTGGCGCGTCCTTGGAGAAGACACCTTATATGAATAACCTCGACAGTAAATAATCTCCTTGTGTTGCTAAGCCGTAAAACATCACCCCTCCCTCCCAAGAAAAATAAAAATAATTAAGTACCAGACAATTGCAAGACTCTGTGTCACTAGAACCGGTACTTGCTTACTTACTAAGTCACTTCGTTTCCTCCTTTCTTGCTGCATACTTCACAGAATCTCTACAGTTTTACTGCCATTAGGGAAATGCTTCACATGTAGAGAACTGAAAGGGTGCGTTCTATCTGAACGCACCAGTCTGACGTACATATCATAGATTTCATGTGCTAAAGAAGTAGTTACTATATATATATATATATATATATATATATATATATATATATATATATATATATATATATATATATATATATATATATATATATATATATATAAATGTATATATATATATATATATATATATATATATATATATAATATAATATAATATAATATAATATAATATAATATAATATAAAGGATACAAATCATATGGCGAATAACAGTCCTTTCAAATGCACTGGATCCATCGGCTTTTTAATGTAAATTGGTGTAGCCGCAAATTATATCCCGGTTATTTCATGCCAGTAATGACCACGTCAATAATAACATAAGAAAGAACTACAAAAAGCAATAGTAATTACAGGTGCGTGAGTGAGTAATGAGCAAAATGAAGGAATTATTTAATTGAAAAAGTGGTGGCTGTAAACAGATGATGATTTTATTTGTGTGTGGTTCTCCTTTTTCTAGTCTTCTTGGTTTAAGCCGCTTGGTTTCACTGTTCTAAGGCGGCGTATCCAGTAAGATTCCTTTTCTTTCCTGATTTGGGATAAAGACTCAGTTAGAGTCGAAAGCTCTCAGGCTGGTTAAAAAAAACTAGATTTGCACTGTTAGTTGTCAGTTTATTGCATTTATATATATATATATATATATATATATATATATATATATATATATATATATATATATATATATATATATGAGACTGTATGTAATGTTATCATATGATATTCGTCGTACGCAAGACATTTATATCAAGGTAGATCGTCGATTTACGATTCTTTCATTTGTTTGCACAATCGTCAAAAGAGAAATATTTCGTCTAACTGCTTGGTCCTTTCACAGATACGTACGGATATAATCACTTTCAAGCAAACTACAGCTGCAGTGCAGGTAAGGCCGTAACTATATCTTCTCTATTAACCACTTGCCCGATATTGATTTCATAACATCTCCTTTAGCGCTTTACCGTACAATCTCAAATATTTCATCTCATTTTACGTCGAGTATTTTTACTTAAGCATTTACAAAAGTTTTATTTTAAAGTTCAAATATACTCATGGCATCACTTGTGATGCTAACCCTGCATTATTTTAGGAACTGATAGCTGGTTTGATTACCTTCATTTTTTAATTAATGCCTCACTTATATAAAATGTACAAAAGAGTTGCTAACTTAAAATAGCATATTATAAAATAAAAACGATTAAGATATTACAGTATAAAATCTTGCATAGAACATTTTTTCTTTGCGACCATACTGTCCGTTGCATGCACGATCGAAAGAAAAAAGTGGTAATCGAGTTGATACGAAAATCGTTGCAATTATTAAATAAACTTTCATGATTCTAAACAGCTCAAAGCAGAGCAGAGAAGCTATAGGGGTCGAATATAAATACAACTGCAAAAATACTAAGGTATTAAGGAGTTTTATACGGGATAAACACATCTTCGAATAAAATACTTGGCTAAATTGCATTATCTGTCATTATTCTTCCATACAATAAAGCACACATTCCCAGTTCTTTCTACCATGCCGGAGAAGTTGTAAATTGTGGATCAAAATATAAATAGTACCTGCAGTTCCTGTAGAGATACAGTTTAAGTTTGTTTCATTTGTCATATTTCAATGAGTCTTAATAAATACTTCCTAATTCAAGGTAAAACAGCACATACAAAATGAAGAAAAGAACGTATATGTACATTGTTGGATTTGACCTTGGTTCGTCTGTATGCGAGGCTGCCATACTTACCCCTAGACCAAGCAAACATCTAAAAGTTGCTCAGATTTCATGGTCATAATGTTATTGATGTCTAATGACGAGGCAGTGAAAAATATATTTCTGGAATATTTCTGGAATTCCTCTCCAGTACATTATCAAAATAATTTCTTTTGGACGATCCAGTAATTCACGGTCTAGCATATATATGTGTGTATTTGTATAAATGTGCGTATATATATATATATATATATATATATATATATATATATGGGTGTGGATGTGGGTGTGGATGCGGGTGTGGTGTTGGGGGGGGGGGGTGACAACACACTGTGGGAAACCAGCGTTGTCAAAGGCAATTATTTGTTTTAATTCATTTTCTTCAGTTATATGGAAAAGAAATCTACATTCATGAAAGACAAGAATTATTAGGTGAAAACTCCCGAGGTAAAAGTATTAAATCCAAGATGTTACCACTTGTTGTTTCAATCAAATACAAAACTAATTTCCTAAATGGAAGTTATAAATCCTTGTGGAAAACGTCAGACTAAAATTATATTGCGAAACTCCAAAAGTTTTCAAAATATAGGAATGCATTATGGTATACTAAACACTGCATGATGAACGATGCCAAAAAAAAAACCAATTAAACTGTTAACGAATATATAAATCAACATGCTATATGTATATGCAAACCTACAGGCCGTAGCTGATTATGAGACCACTCCCACTTGCATATCACCTATTCTTCGTAGTTAGGTAATTCGATCAACTACGTATTATAAGGTAGACATTTTTTTTTTAAGTACAAATATGAGAAATATCATGTAACATTTGGTTTTCTATACTTATTTAGGTGATAATTCTTGTGTTTTGAGCGGGTTGTAAGTGAATAATTGCTTTTGACAAATGGATTCGTAGCTAAGGCTTCTTTTACACATACGTAGGGATAAACGTCAGTAATGAGGACATGCAACATTAGCCGGTCAAGAAACACTATGCGATTATGTCTAATATATAAGTATCTGAGTGTGTACTTACACACACAAGTAAAATATAAATAGTGAGTATGAGTACTGTCTTGATTTTTTTTGAGGCTTGGTGAATATCCAGAGCAAAAATGTTGTAACATTTTGAGGGTATCTAACATATGAACACAAAAATAAGATCCATTGGTCCTTGCAAAAAGGCACACCTTTGCGCATATCAGAAACATAAATGGTTACTAATTACTTTTTTTCCGTCTGCAGAACGGAAAATACATTCTACAAGAGTTAAAATTCAAGTATGATGCACAAGGTGGTGTTGTGTTTTCGAAACCTGACGCATTTGTGCAAAACAATAATGGAGAGCTAATGCACCAAATCATACTGGATTGACGTGACATAATTATATTGTTTAATGGTATCAGAAGATCATGAATTTGCGCTCTGAGGAAGTTATTTAGTTGACGAACAACGTTTGTTGTGGCCGAAGAAACCCACTCTAGAGTGACGATCTATGTTGCATTTGCCGCACTTCAAGGCGGTCTCTTGGGTTTTCACATGCTGCTCTATCTTGTCCTTTCTGCGGGATCTTTTCTCTTCTGCCAATTGCGACTGTTTTCTGGAGTATCTCTGAAGTCTTCCAGTTACTGCGGTCCTGAACAAGTGCTTCCCAGTTGTCCACATTGATACCCAATGTCTTGATGTGTCTCTTGCACATGTCTATGAAGCGCAAGTGTGGGCGACATGGCTGCTTTTTGCCAGAGGCCAGTTTGCCGTAGAGAATATCTTTTGGTATGCGTCCATCATCCATTCGGTACATATGACCAAACGAATTATAGGCGACTCTGTCCGAGCAGTATGATCACGTTGAAACTGTGTGCACACTCTAGAACTTCTGTGTTTGGAAATCTATTATTCCATGAGATGCCGAGGGTGCGCCGGAGGCAGCGAAGGTGAAAGCCCTTTAGTCTGTTTTCTTGGTGCGAGTATAGTGGCCATGACTCTCTGCCGTAGAGTAGCGTGCTGATAAGACATGATTGGTACACTTATATTTTCGATGTGTTTAATCAGCTTGTTGCTTCAGGCCCTCTTGCTCAGACTGGACATTGCTGAGGCGGCCTTTCCAATGTATGTTGACTTCTACGTCAAGAGAGAGGCTGTCAATGATGGTAGACCCAATGTATGCAAACTTGCTCACAACTTCAAGTTCATAGTTATTAAAGTTGATGAGAGGTGGCTCTTCAACATCTTGTCCCATCATTACCGTTTTTTCAGGCAGATGTTAAGCCCGAAGTTCAGGTCAGCTTGAGAAAAACGGTAAATGAGGATTTGGAGATTAGCCTTTGTATGCCTTGCGAATGTCGCACAGTCAGCAAAGAGTAGGTCACGAATGAAAAATTTGCGCATCTTGATTTTGGCCCTGAGTCGTGCGAGGTTGTATAGTTTTCCATCTGATCTTGTGTAAAGGAAGATTCCCTTGGTTGATGAGGAGTATTTCAGGAGGAGAGAGAAGAAGATCCGAATAGGGTAGGGGCAAGAACACATCGCTGCTTGGCTCCACTAAGTATCTTAAAGACCTCTTAGACTGAGTCATTATACTGAACTGTGCCATGCATGTTATTGTGGAAAGACTGGATTATGTTGAAGAGCTTTGGGGGATCTTTTCTAGCAGCTTGAACAATCCGCATCTGTTGACAAGGTCGAAGACCTTTGTGAGGTCAGTGAAGACTTCTCTGTTCCCTGCACTTCTCTTGAAGTTGTCTAATAGAGAAAATCATGTCAATGATAGGCCTATCTGCTCTGAAACCGCACTGTGACTGATGGTAGACTCTAGTTGAAAGGGTATGTACTCTGTTCATGATAATTCAAGCAAACACCTTGTCTATGTTGTACAGCAGGAAGATGCAGCGATAATTATTGCAATCGCTTCCATCACCCTTATTATTGTAGAGAGTGATGGTGTTGACGTTTCTCATATATTGTGGTGCTTTACCCTCTTTCCAGCATAGATAAAGGAGCTCATGGACGTGTTGGAGTATGATTTGTTTTTCCACATTTCAAGGCTTCTGGTGGTATGCCATCTTTTCCGGGAGATATGTTTGTGTGTCTGTTTCTGTATTTGCACATACTTCTTGATGTATGTTTACTATCAATAAAAATCATCATATACGAATCAACCCAAAAAATTAATGGAATCGATCCTTAAGTCGCATTTGGAAGGGTAATTGAAATAACGCCGAGACCTGAACTCTCAATTCTTTATGACTTCTTGTGCTGCGTTGAACACTAAAGATCACTATAATGCTACTAATTATCCGTATCTATGAGATATGTGCACGAAGAATGCTTTATAAGATTTTCCAATACATATTGCTGTTTCTTTTCTAATTGCAAGCCCATGGGCACATTGTGCCACGTTCAACAGGGACTACACCACATACAACAACGGCTAACACTACGTTGAAAACCACGACGGTTCAAACTTCCCCTAAAAACCTTACTACGCATACCGGAGTGACCACACCACATACAGGTACAATATCCTCCCAGGATTTGCTACGTTCATAATGAGTATACAAATCGGCTAAGATCTGAATTACAACAGATACATAAATACATCCATCCATCCATCCATACCTACCTACCTACATATATACATAGATGCATACATAAATACATGCATACATACATACATACATGCATACATACATACATACATACATATACATACATACATACATACATACATACATACATACATACATACATACATACATACATACATACATACATACATACATACATACATACATACATACATACATACATACATGCACACATATATATGAAGTAGTCAAAGTCTGCTTTCAGAGTCCACAAATATGTTTGTATTTTCGTTTAGAAGAATATAATCAATCATATATTGATCTCCACATACTTCAGGATTTGTGTGTTTAATGTAAAAAAAAAGTTTGGTGTATGTTAAATCCTAAATGATAATGGATGTGATTGTGCGTCACAGTTGGAAAGATAACTGAAATAACTCCTAACTACGGTCCAACTTCGCCATCAAAATTTAATTTTGCGTATGGGAGTGACCACAACTCACCCAAATAAAACCGCCCACTAGGGTTTGCAATATGCATTATGAGTATGCAGATCGACTACGATTTGAATTCCAAGAGACAGATACATATATACGTGCATATATCCACGAAGGAATCGAAGCAATAATTATTAATTGAGCAAGGTACCAGTCTCGTAGTGGGAGGAACACTGCATGCAGTACATACTACTTGGAGATCGAACCACTGGCTGTAATGTCAGCTTGGAATTTGTCTTTTCTTATTTTTCCGATACTTATCTAAGTTGGAAAGTTACAATATACATTCATATATCCACGAAGGAATCAAAGCAATTATTATTAATTGAGAAGGGTGCCAGTCTCGTAGTAGGAGGAGCATTTCATGCAGCTTGGAGATTGGGCCATTGGCTGTAATGTAATTTGTCTTTTCTAATTTTTCCGATACTTAAGTCAGTTCTGTTAACGTCTACATACGTTCGGTCAGCGCGCTTTAGGGACATTTATCTCGAGAAAATGCCGCGAGTCACATAATTTGATTCTTAATAAAATTTGCTCTTACTTCAGTCAGAAAGTTTATCCTCTGTGTGTTGGGACCACTAGTGTACATATAGCTTTTATGTTCTCCAACGCGAACATCCATATATACATACACCAAAGAGGAACATTCTTGTATTAAGGGTCAAGATCATTGACTTAATAAATCGGAACAGTTTGTATCTAATTTGCTGAAAAATTTGTTTCATTGGTGTTGTATAGAATGGAAGATTCAAAGATAGATTGTGCGTGCTCTTTGAGTACGGTAATCTACTTTTGTGGGGGGGGGGATTTTTAAATCTATACAAAAGAACACTAAACTCCATTCAAGCCACTTTTACACTTCGTCAAACTAAAAACTGATATTGGGACTTTTCTCGAATATAAGCGCTCTGTGTAATAGATTAGTAATAATTCCCATCGACCATTACCATATCAGCTACCCCAACTTATGATTACAATCCTACAAAATATAAAAAGTTTCATAAAATTCTTAAACATATGTTCTTCTTATTTGCTTTTTTCTTCTTGCATGTAGTAACCCATTCTCAAACTGTGCCAAGTTCAACAACTAAATTACACAAAACGACGAATACATTGACCACACATCCAACATCATCTGCAGCAACGACGGCACAAGGTAAGTGTCAACCACAAGGAACTGCACTGTGTTTTCACGGTCCTCTGACCAGAAACGTGTTTCGCTGAGATTAATTCTTGACTCTTTAGCGACCTTCTTCATGACTACATGACGCCCTTATTCGATCTTAACTTTAACCTGGGTTTTTGCTCGCTTGAGGGGAAACAGCGGCGGACATGACGGAAGCCATATTTAGCAGTATTATATGGCAAGGTGGTGGACACGAGACTGCTATGTTTCAATGCTACAGTTTCGCATGTGAACAATACTGTGTTTAGGGTTGACAACTTCTTCCTTGAAATAGACACATTCGGTCTGTACGCCAAATGACACACGAGGCATTTAACTCTTGTTAGTGAAATGTACAGAAAGAACTAGCGCACCTGTATTATACTATTACACTGGGGGCGTCTTGCGTACATGGTTTGAGAGTTCAACTCTTTGTTATTCAACAGGTACAGTCAATATACACCGGTATACCGGTTTGTAAAGAAGTCTAAGTACTTATAGCTTGAGAAATATGGTATGTCGTAGGCATGTTAGTGTTTGGTACCATTATTTATTTTAGGGATTGAACGTTTGCGACAAAAACGGTTCACGATACGATTTTATTTTTTACTTTTTTGTCCATTTTAAACGCACATGCTTACATATTTGAATAAAGACATAATAATGATCGATTATTTGTACAAACTGGGAGGGGGACAGGAGAGTCATCCAAAATAACCCGTTTGAAGATGAAACAGGTCAAACATTAAACATGTATGCCTTTACGTCCACAACATTGGGAAATCTCCAGCCTATACAACGCTATTATATTCGTAAAGGGTCATACCATCCGGTAATATTTTTTGAACCACAATGCTCATACAAGCCTTTCTACACTTCTTTCGAGTATAAAGAATAATTAAGATGGACTGCTCTCCAACAATGTTTAGACAATATTCATGCCCATGTTACCTCTCAAGGATGAATTCAGGAATTAGTTTCAACATACCAATTTTTGCAGCACAGATGGCCAAGCTCTGTAAATAACTTGCTACTTTTCTTATAGCAGAGATTTCTTATAGCAGAGATTTTGACCTGAATATAAGCGAATTAAAATCGTTTGTGTATAATAGCCTAACTAAGTTCATGTGTCGTGGGCGTATCCTCAAAGATATTCAATTGTGGCCAATTGCAAAATTGAACGGGTAATCTTGGCCTGATGGTACTGAAAAAAGGGTAAGTTAATGAATAATGAACTAAATTAACCAATTATTTAACTGAAAAATATAGGCTTTAACAGATAATGATTTTATTTTATTTTATTTGCGTGTGGTTGCCCGTCTTAGGAGTCTTCTTGATTTAATGTGTTTGGTTTCAGTCTTCTTAAGCGGCGTATCCATTAAGATTCCTTTCCTTTCCTGGCTTCAGAACTCCAGTTGCACTTGTGGGCAATGACAGCTAGTATAATGTCACTAATTGTTTGACAAGGGAAAGAGATGTCTTCTGGGATTCTGTCCCTCATTATTGTCATCCAAACAGATCTGTGACGATTGATCTTTTTGTGTGTTTTAGGCTTTTCTGAGATAGAAAAAGCCGCACAATTTTACATGTGATGAGACACATTACATTTACTGTTGTGCATGTTTTCTTTTGACCAAGTATGTTCAATGTTTCACCTCCTCACTGAGGCGAAGTATGTGTTGGTCTTTATTATATATTGACATGTCTTGCACCTTTTATGACAACGGAGTCCGGGTGTAGCAGTATGATCTTGGCTTGTTATTGCCGTTAACTTCGTTCTTACTAGGATATCTCTGAGATTTCTTGATCTGTGGTAGGCTACTATTGGTTTGTTCAGGAAGATTGACTTTAGCATCTCATATGAGTCCATGATGTGTCATTGTTTCTGGATCATGTGATCTGCTTTTCGATTCTGAGAATGGCATGTCCGGATAAAAGGTATCCGACCAACTTTTGCCTTTTCTTTACGTGTTATGGAGTCAATGCGTATATTCTATCTTTTTCTTTTAATTTCGTCGGCCTTCTGCAAATATGTGGTCTCACGAAATTGCCCAGATATTCTGATATTCACTCTGTGGAACTCCAATTACCGTAACATATATATATATATTAATAAAGTTTGCTCTTACTTCGGGCAGAAAGCATACGCGCTGTACTGGAATCACTAGTGTACAAATAGCTATGTTCTCCAACGCAAACATAGATACACACATCAAAGAGTAAAATCTGTATTGAAGGGTCATTATCATTGACTTATAAAATCGGAAAAACAGCTAAGAAATGTATTAAAACTTTGTATCTTATTTGCTGAAAAATAAGTTTCATTTTTTATAAAATGGAAGATTCAAGGATACAAAGTGCATGCTCTCTTATGTACGGTAATGTACTTGGGAGGAAAATTCTTAAATCTACACAAAAGGGTACTAAACCCCTTTGAAGCCTCTTTTACACTTCTTCAAGCTAAAAACTTATATTGGGACTTTCTTCGGATATAAGATCTATGTGCAATAGATTTGTAATAATTTCAATCGACAATTACCATAACTCCTTCCCAAACCTATGATTACAATCCTACAGAAAATAAAACGTTTTCATAAAATTCTTAAACATATGGCCTTCTTATTCGCTTTTTTCTTCTTGCATGTAGTAACCCATTCTCAAACTGTGCCAAGTTCAACAACTGAATTACACACAACGACGCACACGTTGACCACACATTCAACTTCATCTGCAGCAACGACGGCACAAGGTAAGTATCAACCACAAGGAACTGCACTGTATTTTGACGGTCCTCTGACCAGAAACGTGTTTCCCTGAGATTAATTCTTGTCTCACTTAGCACCTTGTTCATGACTACATGACGCCCTTATTCGATCCTAACTTTAACCTGGGGTTTTTGCTCGCTTGAGGAGAAACAGCGGCGGACATGACGGAAGCCATATTCAGCAGTATTATATGGCAAGGTGGTGGACACAAGGGTTCTATGTTTCGATGCTACAGTTCGCATGTGAACAATACCGTGTTTCTGGTTGACAAGTTCTTCCTTGAAATAGACACATTCGATCTCTACGCCAAATGACACACGAGCCATTTATTACTTGTGAGTGAAATGTACAGAATAAACTAGTGCAGTTGTATTATACTATTACACTGGGGGCGTCTTGCGTACTTGGTATGAGAGTTCAGTTCTTTGTTATTCAACAGATACAGTTATTGCCGTTAACTTCGTTCTTACTAGGATATCTCTGAGGTTTCTTGATCTGCGGTAGGCTACTTTTGGTTTGGTCAGGTGGATTGACTTTAGCATCTCATGATGGGTCATTGTTTCTAGATCGTTTTACCTGCTTTACGGTTCTGAGAATAGCATGTCCGGATAAATGGTATCCGACCAACTTTTGCCTGTTCTTTACATCTTGAGAAGTCAATGTGTATCTTTTATCCTTTTATTTTACCTGCGAACATATGGTCTCATGAAATTGCCCCGATATCCAGATATTCTGATATTCACTCTCTCGAATTACAATTACCGGAACATATATATATATATATATATATATATATATATATATATATATATATATATATATATATATATATATGTAAAGATTGCTCTTACCTCGGGCAGAAAGTATATGCGCTGTACTGGAATCACTAGTGTACACATAGCTATGTTCTCCAACGCGAACATACATACATAGATCAAAGAGTAAAATTCTTCTCTGAAGGGTAATGATCATTGACTTAATAAATCGTAAAAACAGATAAGAAATGTATTAACAGTTTGTATCTTATTTGCGGAAAATAAGGGGGTGGGAGGTTTTGTTTTTTGTATAAAATGGAAGATTCAAGGATACATTGTGAATGCTCTCTTAAGTACGGTAACGTAATTGGGAGGAAAATTCTTAAATCTACAAAAAAGTACACTAAACCCCTTTGAAGCCTCTTTTATACTTTTTCATGCTAAAACCTGATATTGGGACGTTCTTCGGATATAAGCTGTCTGTGCAATAGATTTGTAATAATTCTCATCGACAATTACCATAACTGCTCCCCAAACCAATGATTACAATCCTACAAAAAAATAAAAAGTTTCATAAATTTCTTACACGTATTTTCCTCTTAAATGCTTTTTTCTTCTTGCATGTAGTAACACATTCTCAAACGGTGCCAAGTTCAACAACTAAATTACACACAACGACTCACATATTGACCACACATCCAACTTCATCTGCAGCAACGACGGCGCAAGGTAAGTGTCAAGGAAGCCATATTTAGCTGTATTGTATGGCAAGGTGATGGACACGAGACTGTTATGTTTCAATGCTACAGTTTAGCGCGTGAACAATACTGTGTTTCTGGTTGACAACTTTTCCTTGAAATAGACACATTCGGTCTGTACGCCAAATGACACGCGAGGCATTTATTACTTGTGAGTGAAATGTACAGAATGAACTAGTGCAGTTGTATTATACTATTACACTGGGGGCGTCTTGCGTACATGGTATGAGAGTTCAATTCTTTGTTATTCAACAGATACAGTCAATATACACCGGTATGCCGGTTTGTAAAGAAGTCTAAGTACTTATAGCTTGAGAAATATGGTTTGTCGTTGCATGATTTTTAGTGTTTATAGTGGGTGATACCACTATTTATTTTAAGGGTTAAAGGTTTACGACAAAACGGTTCAAGATAAAAAAAAATTAACGTTTTATACGCACATGCTTACATCTTTGAATAAAGACGTATCAATGCCTGATTATATGCAAAACTAGGAGTGTCAGGGGAATCATCCAAAATAACCCGTTTTAAAATAAAACAGGTGAAAAATTAAACATTTATGAGTTTATTTCCACAACATTGGGAAGTTCCAGCCTATACAACGCTATTATATTAATAAAGGGACATACCATCCGGTAATATTATTTGAACCACAATGCTCATACAAGCCTTTCTACACTTCTTTCGAGTATAAACAATGATTAGGATGCATAGCTCTCCAACAATGTTTAGACAATATTCATGTCCATGTTACCTCTCAAAGCTGGACTCAGAAAACAGAATTTCAACTTACCAGTTTTTGCAGCACAGATGGCCAAGCTCTGTAAATAACTTGCTACTTTATTTATAGCAGATTTTGACCTGAATATAAGCGAATATAAATCATTTGTGTATTATAGCCTAACTAAGTTCATGTGGCGTGGGCGTATCCTCAAAAATATTCAATTGTGGCCAATTGCAAAATTGAACGGGTAATCTTGGCCTGATGGTACTGAAAAAGGGTAAGTTAATGAATAATGAACTAAATTAACCAATTAATTAACTGAAAAATATAGGCTTTAAACAAATAATGATTTTATTTTGTTTTATTTGCGTGTGGTTGCCCGTCTTAGGAGTCTTCTTGATTTAATGTGTTTGGTTTCAGTGTTCTAAAGCGGCGTAACCAGTAAGATTCCTTTCCTGGCCTCGGAACTCTAGTTGCAGTTGTGGGCAATGACAGTTAGTATAATGTCACTAAAGGTTTGACCAGGGGAAGAGAAGTGTTCTACTCCTGAGATCGTTTGTGCATTTTTGCAGCTTTTCTGACATAGAGAAGGCCGCAAAAGTTTACATTTGATGAGACACATTACATTCTCTGTTTTGTATGTCTTCTTTAGATCAAATATGTTCAATGTTTTGCTCCTCAATGAGCTGAAGAATGTGTTGGTCCTTATTATATGTTGACATGTCTTGCACCTTATTATATGTTGACATGTCTTTCACCTTTTGTCACCATGGAGTCTCGGTGTACCAGTATGTTCTTGGCTTATTATTGCCATTAACTTGGCTCTTACTAGGATATCTCTGAGGTAGGCTACTAGGCTACTATTGGTTTGTTATGGAGGATTGACTTTAGCATCTCATACGAGTCCATGATGGGTCATTGTTTCTAGATCATTTGACCTGCTTTTCGGTTCTGAGAATTGTATGTCCGGATAAATGGTATCCGACCAACCTTTGCTTTTTCTTTAGATGTTAAGGAGTCAATGCGTATCTTATATCTCTTTCTGTTTCTTTCGTCGGCCTTCTGCGAACATGTGGTCTCATGAAATTGCCAGATATTCTGATATTCACTCTGTGGAATTCCAATTACCGGAACATATATATATATATATATATATATATATATATATATATATATATATATATATATATATATATATATTAATTAAGTTTGCTCTGCCTTCGGCAGAAAGTATGTGCGCTTGACTGGAAACTCTAGTGTACAAATAGGTATGTTCTCCAACGCGAACATACATACATCAAAGAGTAAAATTCTTATTTGAAGGGGCTTAATAAATCAGAAAAACAGCTAAGAAATGTATTAACAGTTTGTATCTTATTTGCTGAAAAATATGTTTCAGTTTTTTTATACAACTGAGGATTCAATGATAAATTGTGCATTGTGTCTTGAGTACGGTAATATACTTGGGAGAATTGTTTTTGAATCTACACAAAAGTACATTAATCCCCTTTGAAGCCTCTTTTACACTTCTTTAAGCTAAAAACTGATATATTGGGACTTTCTTCGGATGCAAGCTGTCAGTGCAATAGATTTGTAATAATTCCCATCGACAATTACCATAACTGCTCCCCAAACCTATGATTACAATCCTTCTTATTTGCTTTCTTCTTCTTGCATGTAGTAACCCATACTCAAACTGTGCTAAGTTCAACAACTAAATTACACACAACGATGCACACATTGACCACACATCCAACTTCATCTGCAGCAACGACGGCACAAGGTAAGTGTCATCCACAAGGAACTGCATTGTGTTTTGACGGTCCTCTGACCAGAAACGTGTTTCCCTGAGATTAATTCTTGACAGTCTTAGCGACCTTGTTTATGACTACATGACGATCTTATTCGATCCTAACTTTAACCTAGGTATTTGCTCGCTTGAGGAGAAAAAGTGGCGGACATCAAGGAACACGTGGATCATCGTGGACACGAGACTGCTATGTTTCACTGCTACAGTTTCGCATGTGGACAATACCGTGTTTCTGGTAGAAAACTTTTTCCTTGAAATAGACACATTCGGTCTATACGCCAAATGACACACGAGGCATTTAACACCTGTTAGTGAATTGTGAAGAAAGAACTAGCGCACTTGTATTATATTTTTGCACTGGGGGCGTCTTGCGTACATGGTATGAGAGTTCAACTCTTTGCTATTCAACTTACACAGTGCAGATACACCGGTATGATGGTTTGTAAAGTAGTCTAAGTACTTATAGCTTGAGAAATCTGGTATGTCGTAGGCATGCTTTTTATATATTGATAGTGGGTGATACCATTATTTATTTTAGGGTTTAAAGATTTACGACAAAATGGTGCACGATACCTTTTGTTCTGCTATGTAAAACTGAGAGGGAAACAGGGGAACCATCCAAAATTACCCGCTTGAAGATAAAACAGGTCAACAATCAAACATGTATATGTTCACAGCTATAACATGGGGCATTTTTCTAGCATATACAACGATGATATGTGAGTAAAGGGTCATACCATACGGTAATTTTTTTTGAGCCACAATCCTCGTACAAGCCTTTCTACACCTCTTTCGAGTATAAACAATGATTAGGATGCATAGCTCTCGAACAATGTTTAGACAATATTCATGTCTATATTACCGTTCAAGGCTGGTAAAGCATTATAGGTGACCAAGCATGGTGAATAACTTGCTACTTTATCTATAGTATAGATTTTGACTTTAAATTAAACGAATATAAACCATTTGTGTATTATAGTCTAGCAAAATTTCATATGTCGTTTGCGTATCCTTAGAAATATTGAATTTTGGCCTATCTGAGATTTCAACGGGAAGTTTTGATGTAATCGTGCTGAAAAATAGGTGCATCTCTCTCTCTCTCTCTCTCTCTCTCTCTCTCTCTCTCTCTCTCTCTCTCTCTCTCTCTCTCAAGTAATCAGTCATTAGTGTGCCTTCATTTTAGCTTGTTAAGTAAATGCGTATTGAATGTGAAGCTCAAAAAAGTCATAATGTACATTTCTAAACTCTTCTACCATTACAATAGGCTATACAACCAACGTCATGAATATTAAAATTTATGCCCACAACATACCATGTTTTTGTCAAGCGGTATGGAAGAAGTTTATCTGGTCATGAATACATTCGAGATTGTCTTCACATGCCGTCAGAAACAGATTTACCATGGCTGCCTTCACATGTCGCCTGAGCCGAATTTACCAAGGCTGTCTTGATATGTTGCCTGAGCCAGATCGAACTAGGCTGTAAGAGCTGGGATCTGAGAAGAAAAAAGGGCGGTATAAAGAAAACGATGAATGGTGTAGCATTCTGTCTATGCTTCTCTGGAAAGCGCTGGCAACTAATGAAAACGTGTTTATTGGTAGTAGTATAGATTTTGTTATTTTTATAAATTGAAGCCTAACTATCGTAAAATCTGACTCAACTGCGAAATGTAACACGGATTTGGTAAAACTTATATTAATTTATATGGATATGGCCCTACCTTTACAATGCGGAACATTTGATAAAGTAGCATAACTCATGTATAGTCAACGATACTTCTATTATTGTGAATTAAACATTGCAATACACGTGTAAATGTTACATGCATAGTTCTAATATAATCCTATGTCAACATCATTGCACAATCTATAAGTGTGATCATCACGGCAACTATATATTTCATGGTTGAAAGGGTGTATGCACATCATAGTTAATATGTTTCCAGTAAGTGATAGACTGTGTGCAGGGCACTTTGCACTTATTTGTGCATAACACTGTTGTATCTACCGACGTATAGTGGACCATTCCCAAAACTACAAGATAATATTAATTATGTAGAATGATATCTTCAATTAACTACACATTGCTTGTTTCGACATTTTGAAAGGATTCTATATCTCCAACATTTTGATTAAGAAACCAAAATTGTGTTGTACGAGATATTTGTACTTGATTCGATCTTCATAACACTTTTACCTACTCTACTTGTTGATAGTGGTATAGTCCGATGATCGTGCTGCTTCTTTGTTTGAATTAGTATCTTAGTGTGAATTTTCCGTTTAAAGTTTTGTCAGGTTCTAAATTAGAAAGAAAAAGTAATGATAATAATGTTGAATTTATCCTGGTGCAATGTTAAATCCAAATGCATCAGCAAGTACAACAATGCCTAACCAAATACAACAACCATCATTTTCCACTAGTCAAACTTATCTGTGACAATGACTACAACACACATGACACTTGTATTATTTGAGGACATATTGATTTCAACATGAAAGGTTAAATATATTAGTCAACCAAAATAGTCCAGGGTGATATGCTTTCTGATTCAAAGTATGTTAGTACCAGTAACACGACCTTACTCACGAGCGGGAACATCAGAGTAGACACAACAACATGATCTCCTAACATATCCTGCTTCAAGTCACATGCTAAGGCTAAGCACATCTAATTTTGCAACTCCTCCTATATGTTGATCTTGTTAAATGGAGTATAAACCTCAGTTACACGTATGGTCAGAAATTTGACTCCACTTCACAATAAACAAGCTCGCTACAAGGGCAATATAAGATTAATACAAAATCCCTCTTCCACCCAACCATGACTCTACTGTGTATAGACTCTGCGTGTCAAACATCTTACGCATGAAACCCATTGTCAGCCTAGAAAACTTCTTGACATGTAGAGCTATTTCCTTTTTTCTTCACCGTGAACAGAACGTGAGAGCAATGAATTTTGATTTTGAATTGAACATGAAATCAGTAACATTCACACATACTTAAACAATATAAAAATAGATACACTTCAAACTGAATTTTCACATTGCAATAACAAATCTGATGTATTATAACAGGGCGTAAATCCCCATTGTTTGCCATTTTTTCTTGAAAATAATTTATTTCCTATCAAATTATGTTCAGAAATTATTACCAACAAATGCAGTAGAGAGTACTTCCACTCAATATATGTTTATTTACTTTTTAATTTAAGTTTAAACTGTTTTCGAGATCTAATAGAGCTTAAAAATTAATCTAAAACGTTTTCATTCTGTGAAATCAGAAATATACTTTGTGCAAAAGAAACAATGTATTATCATCTAATTTCCACTAAAACAGTATATGGAAGTAAAAGAGTTACTTTATATTTCATACACATAGTGTTAAGATTATGAAGTTTATAACTCATTGTTGACTGCCTAATTTATGTGATGACCAAACGTAAAATTACCACCAACAGCTTATTCTTTATATATGATAATGTATTTGCAATTTTGTATAGGAATACCTCACATAGCGTTTGCTGTCCTGTAAGTAGTTATGGTAAATAACACATTATCATTTCTCATCTGCCATTGTCTCCTTTTATTTTTTTAAAATTATTTCTTTGTTCATGTATATAAAGGCCGGAATAATTATTGTATATTTAAACGGTGTTTTTTTTATGTTTTTTTTTTTTTTTCAAAACGTAGCAGCTTCCTTTGAATGCGAGGGAACCTATTTCGAATTATGTTAGTAATTACAGTGAATATTACGTTACCATTCCTTGCCACTGTCTCTTTTTATTGCTTTTATTTGGCGTCAATAAAGGCCCATATAATTTCCATGTAATTAACTTTATTTGTTCAAACTCTACACGAACACGAAAAACATTTTTGGACTCGCTAATATTTTCTTGCTTTATATAAATTTTGTTTCTATTTTATTCGACAAAAAATTGTGTTTGTCGTGTTGGCTGTGTTTCGTTTAAGCACCCCTACCCCCAGAGAGAACATCCCGCATTAAAGTTAAATCAGTATGAATAGAAAATTACATCGAAAACAAAAAATGCACATGCAACTTTTGGGATTATACCAAACTCTGACTGTACACCGGATTATTTGTAAAAGGCGAAATAAATATCATCTCTATGTTCGTACATATATATATATATATATATATATATATATATATATATATATATATATATATATATATATATATCTGTCTATCTATCTATCTATCTATCTATCTATCTACGTAGATTGTCAAGGTATACATTTATCCACACGCACGTTGACCAAATTTATATTATTGTCTTTTGTGTAATTTAGATGCTCATACAATTGAAGACATAGGACTTATTAATGTATCTTACAGCATCCTGTGACGATAGACAAATGACATATGGTATCGAACATGGGGTGATCTTAAGTCCCTCATCAAACTGCCCTTCCAAGGTTTACCAATCTGAGCAGGTCATCATGGCGTACTGCACTGCTCCACGCGAAACTGTGGCATGGAAGCCTGGACCAAAGGTACGGTGATCCTCAAACCCCCTCCTCCACTTCTTGACTGTCTTCTTAGTTCATTTATAAGACATATACATACATACATGCATACAAAAATGCATACGTAGAGACAGACAATATAGTATCAAATTGTGGGGTTTTTTTCTTTCTTCAAATCCCGAGTATTGAATCTTATCTTAAACCTGAAACGTTCGAGTGGTTAGAAATATGGAAAAGAGAATAAAATAGTATACACCGATAATTCAGATAAACGGGTATGATTGTATAAGCTGAAAATACTATATTATCATAAGTTTTCATCGACAACAATATTCCCTGCTGGAAATAAAATTCAAATACAAGAATTATTTGCTGATGAAGAAATAAACAAAGGTAAAAGTAATGAATTAACTGCATTTGATTTGTCTTGTAGATATCAATTTATAATTATTATTAAAAGTATTGTAGAAAACTGTATTTATTAACGCTGTGACTGTATGGAACTCCAATTATTGTATCTTTAACAAAATCATACAACTTCAGCATTTCAAAGCTTCGATGTGTTCCCCCATTTATGAAATATAACACAGCAGGCAAAGTGTGCCAAGGAAGATGTTGGTTTATATGTATATGCACATTTTACAAACATATAACTAACTAATGTAACGAGAAAGCTGGCTCATATCCAACACATGCGGAAAATGTCTTTCTTTTTAGGACCCCTTCAATTTTATAATCGTTGAAATTATTTTGTGTCTGAGTGTTAGGTAGTTAATTTATGTTTGCATTTAGTGTTGCATTTTATGTCTTATTGCTTTTAGAAACTTATAAACTTACTCTGTTACTTACTTACATACTCACTTGTTTGCTTACGTGCATTTTCTGTCAAGGTTATGGATATGTGTCAGTCACTGCCAAGTTATACAGCTGTGGCAACTTTTATTAGTGGCACCTTTGACCCATTAAGGGATATAGCTGGTATTTTTATGGGCTGCACCGGTACCGCCACTGGCTTCAAGGTATGTAATTGAACATTTTCACTTTTTTAAATTTTAACCCTTTGATAAATTTCCATAGGCTGATCAAAAATGCATACAAGAAAATACTGATGACTTTACCTATAAATAGCTGTTGATGACAAATAATGCATACAATCTTTCTCTATAAAGTATGCCCAAGCTGACAAACGTTACCATCTCTAGCTGGAAATCAGAACATGTACTCCTATAACAAACAAAAAATATTATATGTTTCAGACTCAACATTCAACGCAGCCCAAAGACACATTCAAAACATTCAAACACAAATCATGTCAATGAAGCATGAAATATTTTGAGGGATTTATAGCAATAAATATAATTCAACATTGTACATGAAAAACTATTTTTTTTATTTCAGGCTGCCATTGCTCTGTGCTATTCAACGACGAGCATTGAAGAAGTGAACGAATATAATTCTCTTTTCCTTCATATGCCTGATGATTATTATGTTATAGCGAGCTAAAGTATCAAACGGCTCATGGTGACTAAATGCTGTATTGTGTCACATAAAAGTTTGGAAATGGACAAAATAAAATAGAGAACTGTCGTTTTTGTTTATTTCTCAATAGTTACATTTAACAGAGATTTCGTAATTAACAGAAATGGTATGTTCTGATCACTTAATCGTAACAAAACAGATAAGTCAGTAAGCTCTACTTTTTTTCTCAAACGCTATGCTATACATGATGTGAGATTTACAATCCCTATATAGTTCATTTATCAGCCACGATTAAAATACTTACCTATGTAAAGGTAACGAAACAACGTGAAGCTCAATGAACATGCACAAGTAGATAATGTTACCAATTTAGAATTATACACACATTTTAAAGGTGCAATATTGCTTAAAAGAAGCCCCTGGATTTTTTACCGAAGAAAATGGGGACAGTCAATCTACACAAAATTTTATGGGACAATACAAGGAGGATAGATCTCATGTATTAATCAAATGTAAGCTTTTCATATTTGTGTAATACCGTCTCTTCAAATTAAAAGAAAAGTTTTAGCATGACAGACATAGCTGGCTTCAGATGAGACGAGGAACATCCATTTATTATACAAAAACGCGCACTTGCATCTATTGATATTATCGCCATTTCTCTCACTAGTGATCCTCTTTTTTTTTTTTCTTTTTTTTTTTTTGTCAAAACAGGAAGTTAACTTGGATTACTGCAAAAATTATGAATTATGTATGCACACCACGCACACATGAGAGCAGAAATATGACAGAAAAGTTAATATTTATTTTTGTTTCTTCTTAAAGTGTGGATTATTTATTTTGTATTATTGCGTACTGCCGCCTTTAGCAAGACAGAACTAAAAAACTGTTTTCCTGAATTAAAAACACCGAATGATATTTTGAGGAGACCTATAATTTTTCATGCCATTCACTAGCTTACTTTTCTTTGCTACCATTAACGTAATATGTTGTAATCAAGCTAAACGAGTACTACGATGTAGCTTCATTTTCATATCATCCAATAGGACAATCGCTAACGTCTGTACGATTTTATTGATAAATATAAATCTTAGGACTGTGGAGAGTTTTATGCATCTCCTTTGTAATATTGTAAGCGTTACAATTTTGCTACATACTTTTACTCATGAAGCAATTTTATCCTAAATATTAATTTGTGTTCATACAAATGATAAACGATTGTGTCTTTTACATCGAGCCTGTACTGATAGCATATATGGTACAATTGCTTGCTACAGTTAAAGAAGAACTGGGTTGGAAGCCCCTATCTAAATGTTCGTTTTTCTCCCCTGGAATATATGCCAGCAAAAGTAGAGATTACACATACAGACGTGCCATACTCGAAAAGGGTTTGTCTTTTAACCTAGCATGCTTTCTTGTTGTGCTTTCTGTACCTGCGAGCCCACGCGACAGGTTTCGTGGGAAATAGCGACAGATAGACATTGATTAAAATGTATAGCAAAATATCGTCTAGTGCACAAGTAAAACTGTGATCGATTCTCTACAAAGACGGTGAGAGACAACCAAAATTCACCAGCTGAAACTACGAGTTGATGTAATTTGGCGTTCGATGTAGCCCTTGGCTTAGCCTGGAATTATTCACTGCCGATTATATATATATATATATATATATATATATATATATATATATATATATATATATATATATATATATATATACTCTGTATCTGACATATACCGCGAGATGTGTAAATGTTTCATTAAAATGCTACGAGGCGTACATACTAGGCATAATAATTTATTTATACCTCATACAAATGTACGTACTTACTTTTCCAACAGAATTAAGATTGACTACAAGAAATTTTGTATTGGTGAAGAGTGAACTCTTCACATCCCTTCCCAGTGCGTCAAATACAAAATATATTACTGCAGAAAATATATTTACTTATATTACTTTTCGAAATTGTTAATTTGATCCTTTTTTGAGCTTATAAAGAGACACGCAGGATTTAAACATGAAACTTACTTTAAGTGAAGAAAGTAGAGAACTACAATTATTGCATTGATAGCGTCCCGAGAAGTGAAAGCGCGACAATTCGATCACCGGCGTGTATACCCTAGTGAGTTGTAGAATAGGCTCAGCAAAAGAACGAACCAACAAGACGTAATTCAACTATTTAAAGCTATTTACAGTTAATCTAAGTAATTGTTATGCCTTACCTGCAATTGCTACTGACCGTAAGCTTGTTTTATCCTCCATATCGCTCTCTGCTGCTAGGGTTGTCTATTAAATGTACTATAATAAGTTCAGAGACAGTGTCGCAAGCCACATTCAAATATCCGTGAAAAAGAAGCGTAGCGGATTTCCGCCCGTGGCATGTGACGATGGTCCGGAGAGAGAGACAGACAGACAGAGACAGATCTGGATCGAATTGGGGTAAAACTGACATGCTGGTTTTCCAACCAACATGGAGATGGAGACTGGGTACGGAGCGACTATAAGATTGTTTTGTTTATCGTCCCTTTCTCTGTTGATCGATTAGTCTGTCAGTTTTATAATCATAGATTCAGAGAGAGAGAGAGAGAGAGAGAGAGAGAGAGAGAGAGAGAGAGAGAGAGAGAGAGAGAGAGAGTGATATTGTGATATTGTATGATATTGATTCAACAATGGAATGTATGTATCTCGTAGCGTCCAGCTGACGATCACGATGTATTTCCGGTTCCACAGCTCTCGTCGAATGGTCAAGGAGCCACCATGCATGACCTCCCCCCTCACAGTCTGCTGAATGATCCCTTGAGAGCCTCCTTATTCCATAAAGACCCGCTTGTCACGAAGCTTTGGTCCCGCACTGCGAGTAAATCAGTACTGTCTTCCTAGCCAACTTCAACATCGACAGCAGCATTCGGGTCGCACGAAACCCCACAGAGTTCTACGACACAAAAAACAGCTGAAAATATAATGACTGAGCCGTGTAGTACATGCGACACGGTGAAGCACGAATACAACAATATACATTACGCATGCGCTCACGTGAATATGTTTTGTTTAATCATTATATCATTTCGTCAGAACTTCGGTAAGATCTTATTATTATAATAACCACGTTCGTACATGAATATCTGTCCGGCAAGAATAATCTCACTGAATTATAAGAACTCGAGCATTACTCAACATTTAATTCACGCAACATATAATTCGATTCAATTTGTCTGTTCAGTTATAAAAATGGCTAACTTGAAACTGACTTTGCTCTATCTGATAGCATGGCGTTATGTGACATAGGTTTGACTGTCCGTAAAGTTTTGAATAAATTCTGAAACATCTAATATATTAAACAATTCAATCACATAAAACGGATAGCAAGAAAGAATACAAGTTTATATTTCACATAACTCTACAGCTGATGATTGCTCACGTAAAGTGGTTATTTGTGTACATCTTTTCAGATACACGGTCAAAAAACCTTGCTTTGGTTGGGCAGAGACCGATGTAAGTTCTGAATTTGTTTACCAGAATAACCTAATACATGAGTCAAACAACTTACTGGGATGAACTTAGATATCAAGAACTCAGAGTGACTTCCAAACGAGGATCATCCATCAGAAAGCCTCCCGTAAAGTGGACAGCTTCCTGACAAAACTCGTTGTATTGTATTAGGATGAACTGAACTCAGTATTTGGAAGTAGCCAAATCCGAAAAATAAAGCACCCTCGGGTAATGCCGTACGCGGCAAAGAAACCTGAGTACATTTTCGTTGATACATGTACATTGGAATAAAGTACACACAATTCCGTGACAGAAAAGGTTAGGCTATCTGGTGGTTTGGAATGTGAATTAATGTTCACACCATAGCGTATTTCTCAAAGAGCAAAGTGAAAGTTTTAAAATAATGGCGGGCATTGGAACCTATATCTACAAGGGGTAGAGCTCCGGTTTGGAGATAGGGAGATGCAGTGTCCAGTGTGATTCAATTACATAAGCATACATGAAATGCTTGAAGAAACATTGCAAATTGCTGAAAATGAAAGTTCAAGTTGTGGACAGATTTCCCTTTGGCTAGTTGATAACAACAAAAGACAATTTATGAAGCGTAAACTATTTTCTGCATGTTTTCTGTCGTTTTAAATGGCCGACACAGAGCACTATTTAAATACTCGTACTACGATCCCATTCACTTGCTTACATAAATAACAATCATTTGTGGAAATAATCGAAAAGTGTTAAAAGATAATGATACATGCTGAATTGAAAACACTGTTAACCTAATAGTCTATATACACATTACACAAACCAGCGAGAACAAGATTTCCCAAAATTGTTTATGTAACTGATGTGGATGGTCAGTGGCAGGCGTACATTGTTGACATGCAAGCATATGAAGAAGCAGACAATGAATATAAATACATTTTGACAGTGATAAATATATTTTCTCGAAAACGTTTTGACTTATAACGTAAAAACAAGAAAGTGAGATGACAATGATTTTGTAGAATTATTAAAAGAGCAAAATCCTGATAAAAGAGTTTAGCGAGAAAGAAATTCAACAAAAACGAATCTTAAGGATTTGGGGTAAAGGTAAACATCGAATGCATTTCTACTGACTTAAACCAAACAAAATATGTAGTGGGAAGGTTTAACATAACTCTGACAAACAGTGCAATGTGGGAGTAGTTTACACACAATGGCACCATACAATGGGTGGAGGTTTTCCTAAGCTAATTGAAAGATACAATACCACTCATCAGATATCGGAAGATATGGCTACATTTTAAGCAAGCAAGGTGGAAACCATATCAAAAGTATCCAGCAATCTATTCGGTTACTTACTACTAAATTTAAAATCAACCAAAGGGGTAGAATTTTTAGATACGAAACAATAGTTTAACTTTTCCAAGTACATTTTTGAATCAGATGATCCGGTAGTTTTCAAACTGGTCGACATAAAAGAACAGGATATATAGGGCATGATTTATTAACAAACATTGTCTATAGACGACAAAATAAGATGTCAGAAACAAACCTGAAAAGGTTTTGAAGACCAAAAGAATAAATGGTAAAATTTATGTAATAAATATGATTAATCGTTTAACAGTTGGGAACCAGCTGAAAATAGTATGCCTTTTAAACAAACGATGTACCAAATGTATACCTCTCCTTGGGAAGCACACTACATAGCCAACAGTAATACAGAGAACAAAAATATGCGGGTTTGTTTAATGGTTTGAAAGATAACGAGGTTCTAGAACGTGACATGTTTTTAAATGTAGAGTTGAAACATGTACGTCATGCAAATTTGCATTGAGTACAAAACATAACATCTACATATACCCCACAATTTGCTTTAACCGTGTTAGACACCGTTACACAAAGTTTAAAAAATAAAAAAATAATAATAATAATAATAATTATAAAAATAATAATAGAGCTATTAATGTTGGGGGAGTGATATTACGAAAGAGATGAAAATGGACGGTTACATTTCAACAATATATAACATTTAAAAGTAAAACTGTACTATTGTATTTGTGGAGACGCTGTCTTTATATTATCGAGCGACATGGTCATGAAATTGGGTGGTGCCGTTGGATACAACAACAATTTATAGAAATCCAGGGAATTGTTTTAGCCTGTAACTAAATCTTAACATCAATACCGAAAATAATTTGCGAACGTTATTCCAAAAACTTATAAACAACATCTGATAGTACGATACGAAATTGTAGAGGACAAGAAAGAAGACAAGTGAGTAAAATAAATGTAAAGTTGAACGATTATTATAACAATATTTCTACTGTCAGGTCTGCCAATGCTGTATGTTTCTTGGACGTTATGACGAGATATGATAATTATGAAACACAACATTAACCATGAAATAAACAAACAAATATTTATATTCATACTAGCGGCTGCGGGATTTGCAATAGTTTACATTTTGAAATAAATTATGAACTCCTGCCCCTATTAGATGTTTTGTTTTCAATCTTTGATCAAAACCACAAATAACAAACCCACTAACAAGTAAATTAATGTGTTCAGCAAGAAACTAAACTATTTATCCAGAACTCCTAAGGAACCGACTTATCAAACAATCAATAACTTCAGACAATGCTACTGTTGCTGTTTGGGGGTTAAACCAAACAAATACTTACCTAAATGTTTTAACTATTTCTTGACTTTTGTCAAATAAATATTGGCTTATAGTTGGATGTTTAGAACGAGGTAGAAATGAAGCAGCACTTTTCACAGCGTTAGCTATAGACAGAGGAATTATTGATACTGTATCTTAGTAGACAGAGCAGCAATGACTATCCATTGTTTTATTAATAGTTCTCGTATTTCTCGGAGATGTTAACGTCTTATCATTTCTTTAAGTATTTAGACGTTTAACTTTAACATATTTTCACGTTTTCAGCTTTTTGAAGCAAGTTCTGGCCTCTTGCTTGTAACTTTCTCTTGATCATTTTGTAATATGTGTTCATGTCAGGTCCAGTAAGACGAGTTCATGCAGGAAAGATTTGTGGTGAAATAAGATATGTGAATTTGTTGCTAGGTGACTACCTAACTGATGTATGATCAATCGTAAAATTCCTACCTGCAGTTCCTAATACGTGATAACATTTTTGCAATTTTGTAGATTTTGTCTAGGGATACCTTATATTGTGTTTACTGTACTGTAAGTAGTTGTGGTAAATAATATCATATGCCATTGTCTCCTTTCGTGTATTTGTTTGGCTTGGTTTTGTTGAGGTATATAAAGGACGATATATCTGCTGTATAAATAACTCTTTTTTTCAAAACGCAGCAGCTTCGTCTGAATGCGTAGGAATCTAATTGCAATTTCGTAAATTGTGTGCATAGATAACACTCATACAGTTTGCTCTACTATAAGTAATCGGTGTGAATAGTACATCACAATTTCTTACCACTGTCTCTTTTTATTTTCTTGCTTTATGTAGATTTCGTTTCGATATCATACGACATAAGTTTGTGTTTATCGTAATGAGTGTGCTTTGTTGAAGATCCCACCTCCAAAAAAGAACATTCCCGCGTTAAAATTGAATCAATATGCATAGGCAATTACAACGGAAAAAGCATATGGAAATTGTTTGTAATATACCAAACCCTTAATGTGTACCAGATTATTTCTAAAAGGCAAAAGATCATCTCTATGTTCAAACAAGCACACACACACATGTATACATACAGACAGAATGACATACATACATATATGCATAATACATACATATGTACATTGTGAAGGTATAATGTTATACAGACACAAGTAAATGAATCTATAGGCTCATAACATTAAAGATAAATGACCCATTAATGTATCTTTAGCTTCCTGTGACAGATATTATTTAATATCTGGCATCAAAAATGAGGTGGTTATAAGTCCCTCATCAAACTGCCCTTCCAACGTTTTCCAATCTGAGCAAGTCATCATGGCATACTGCACTTCTTCAGACGAAACTATGGCATGGAAGCCTGCACCAAAGGTACGGTGACCCTCCAACCCCATCCTCCCCTTCTTACCCATTTTCTTAGTTCATGCATAAGATACATATATACATACATACAAACATACATACTTACAGACAGACAGCTTAGTTTCAACTTTGTTTAAAAAGTCTCGAGTATCGAATATAAAACCTGAAATGATCAAGTGGTTAAAATATGAAAAAGAGAATAGAAATAGTATTCACCGATAATTCAGATAATTGGATATTTGTTTGTATAAGCTGAACACTCGTATATTATAATACATGTTCATGGAAAACAATACTCCTTCTAAAAATAAAAATAAAATACAAAAATGATTTTTGTATATTAGATGAAGAAAGAAACAAAGGCAATAACAAAGAATTAGCTGCATAAGATTTTGTCTTGTATATATTAATTTATTATTATTGGCGATTATTAAAAGTTATGTGGCAAACTGTTTGTTTAAGCGCTGAAACTGCATCTCCACTTATTGTATCGTTCGCACAATCATAGAATGTCAACAGTTGAAAACTTCAATTTTTACTCCTTCGATGAAATGAAAAATATAATACAAGGTGTGCAAAGGGAGATCTTGGTTTATATTTAAATACCCGCATTCTAGCATTCACTTCAGTCAAATTCATCATATTGTTGGTACAAAGTCTTGTTGACCAAATTTATATTATTGTCTTTTGTCAATTTACAGTGTTCACAGACATGTAATAACTTATCTATAATAAAACATTTACGTAACACCACTGGTAGCTAGAGTCAGCCATTATTATTAAATGGCGTTGACTCTTGGAATTGTCAATTCAGATTCATTGTATTGCATAAACTGTTCCTTCTTTAAATATATTCATGCCACCAGTTAATGCCAACAGTTAATTAATTGCAGTTTAAATCGCGTATATTTCAAAAAGATAGAATATAGAACAGCACATGACTGGGGTACGTCATGAAGCAGTGATCGAATACCCATGCAATATAAAATCATTTCCTAGCAAATAACGCCGGTATATTCATAAATTTACAGAAATAACATCACATAGGTATATTGTAAAAGTATTGTAGGTGAACAAATATATGTACATACAATTATGTGTGTATATTCTCTACTATGGTTGATTTACATTCCAGATAATGCAATACGTAGGAAATGTTATACCTTTAAAGAAATGCTTTTGTTTATGGGCCGATCAACATTCTTAAACAAATACTGGTGAATATATCTATAAATAGCTGTATATGACAAATAGTGCATAGAGTCTTTTTCTATTTAGTCGTCCGAAAATGACAAACGTTTCCACTGTGTATAGCTCCCTATCTTGAACTCAAAAAAGTACTCACTTTGAAATGAAAATAAGAAACAAAAACAATATAATTATGCACTCAGACTCAACATTCAGCGTAGCCCAAAGAATAAACAAGCAAACAGAATCAACATTTTCAAACATTACTCACCTATGCGAAGCATCAGAGGAACATTGTGAGGGATTTATATCAATATATAGATTGCAACTTTGGACTTGATAAACTACTTTTAATTTCAGGCTGTCATTCCTCTTTGCCATTCAAAGATGAGCATTGAAAAAGTGACTGAAAACAATACTCCTCTCTTTCATTCGCCTGGTAGTTATCATGTTATAGTGAATTAAAGTATCGAAATCTCAAAATCTCATGGTGACTGAATGCTGTATTGTGTCATATACACATTTAGAAATGGACAAATAAAACATAGAACTGTCGTTGTTCTTATTTCTTGATAGGTGCATTTAACAGAGCTTTTATAATTAACAGAAATGATCACTTAATCGTCACCAAAATAAAATCACTAAACTCGTATTTGCTTTCTTAAACGCTATGCCACACGCGACATTTTCATGACTTTCACTACCTATGTAAAGCAAACGAAACAACGTGAATCTTTATGAACATGGGCAAGTATACAGTGTCACCAGTTTTGAATTATACGCACATTTTCAAGGTGGAATATTGCTTAAAGATTCTCCCGGAATCTCTACCGAAATTAAATGACTAAAATCACTCAACGGACAATTGTATAGGACAATAGACATGATAGTTATCATTGATTGATCAAAGGTATGTTGTCATATTTGTGTAATACCATCTCTGCAGAATGAAAGAAACTTTGTAACATTGCATACATAGCTGGTTTCAGATGAGAGGACGGATCCCATATTCGGAAAATCCGTTTACAATAGCAAATCGCGCAGTTGCAGATATTAATATTATTGTCATGCCCATCTCTTCTCATATTCGTTGCTTTTCTCAAGAGAGGGAGTTAAGTAGGATCACCTCTAAGATTGTGAATTATGTATGCATCAAGACTCTTTAATACCACGCATATAAGAGCACAGAAATATTATAGATATGGTAAAATTTAGTCATTTGCTTTATAAAGTGTGGATTGTTTAATTTGTATTATTGCGTGTTTGCTGCCTTTCCCAAAACAGAACTCACAAGCCGTTTTCTTGATTGAAATACACCGGATGATTTCTTGAGGAGACAATTCATTTTCATGACATCCAAGAACTTATTTGTCGTTGTTTCGAGTAACATGATATATTGTAAGTAATCCAGACAAGTATTACGTTGTAACATTCTTTTCATATCATCCAATACGACAATAGTTAACTTGTATGTCATTTTACTCATAAATTAAAATTTTAGAGTGGCAGAAAATTTATTGCATCTGTTTGGTCATTTGTTTGTGTTAAATGTTTGCTACATAGTTTTATTCATAAATCTATTGATCCTAAATATTATTTTTTTAAATACAAATGATAAAATAATGTTTTGTGTACATCGGGGCTGTACTGGTAGCTTAGTCGGTACGATTGCTTACTGGGTTGGAATCCCCTGTCAAACGGCTCAGTTTGTTTCCCTGCTTTATATGCCAACACATGTAGAGACTGCACATATAGACCTGTCATACTCGAAAAGAATTTGTCGTTTCAACTCGATTCGTTTGTGGTGCCATGCTATCTTGTCATGTTTCCTATACCAGCGAACCCGTGCGAGTGGTTTCGGGGATGAAATAGCACGCCTCGAAATCCATTAAAATGCCTAACAAAACATAGTTTAGTCAACAAATAGATTGTATATATTTTACCTTGAAAGATTTAGACTGGTAGTCCAGAAAGCGAATTCATGTTCTCAACAGAATGTGGTTCTAAAAGAGCAGGGTGAAAGTGTTACAAGAATGGCTTCGGGCATTGGATCGTATAGCTGCAAGGGGAGAGTTCACGTCTTAAAACGGGGAGATCCCTTGTTCAAACCTTAATTCGGACGAGCATTTATATGCTTTGTGACTTAATTACATAAACATGTATGAAATATCAACGAAACGTTGCAAATTGATGAAAATACAATTTCACGTTGTGGATGGATGTGCTGTTAAATAGTTGATGATAAAAAGAACAACAATTTATCAAGAGTAAACTATTTTCGGCATGTTTTTTACCGTTTTAAATGGTCGACAAAGAGGAGTATTTTTTACAACACCCTTACTACAAACCTGAAAGTCCAGTCTTTTACATAGATATCAGTCAATCAACTGTCGAAACAAACTGAACGGGTCGAAAGGATTATAATACGCGCTGAATTAAAAAAAAAAAACAAAAACATGGTCAACCTAATAATGTACTTTACACAAGACAGCGAGAAAAGATTTCCAAAAAACGTGTATGTAACTTGTGTGGTTGACCAGTGGCAGGCATACATTGTTCACCTCCAAGCATGTGAAGAAGCCAACAATAAAAATAAATACATATTGACAGTGATATATATTTTCTCAAAATACACTTGGGCTTAGAAAATAAAATCGAACAAGTGAGATGACACACACGCAATATTTTCACATAAATATTCAAAGAGCAAAAGTCTGAGGAAAAACCTCCAACCATAAAAAAAGAAAGTAAGGACTTTTTGGGACAGGAAAACATCGAATAAGTTTCAACATGCTTAGACCAAAAACTCCTGTAGTGGCAAGGTTTAACAGAACTCTGAAGACTGCTAGAATGTGGAAGTATTTTACAAAAAATAACACCATGAAATGGGTGGCCGTTTTTTATTAGCTAATTGAGTGATACAATACAACTCATCACACATCAATAGACATGGCTATATTTGAAGTAAGCAAGAACGAAAACAGCTCCAAAATATAGAGCAATGTATTTGTTTACCTGACAACTGTTTCATTTGTAAGTACTAAATTTGAAATTTCGATCAGTTAGAATTTCGAAATGCAAAACATTTTTTTTTAAATATTTACCAAGTAAATTTTTTAATCAGGTGATTCGGTAGTTTACAAACTTGAAGACTTAAAGGGAGAGGATATAGTGCGCATATTTTACGAGCAAGATCTATAATCGACAAATGAGATGCCAGAATCAAAGCTGAAACGATTCTGAAGGCTAAAAGAATGAATGGTACAATGTATGTACTAATGAAATGGAAATGATATAATCAATCGTTTAACAGTTGTTAACCAGCGGTAAATATTATGACTTTAAACACATAGACAGCAGTAATAATTAGCACGAAAACAATGAGTTATTCAAGCGTTTGAAAGATAACGAGCTTCTAGAATGCGACCGATGTGCAAATAACGAGCGCATTTAAACGTCAAGACTTAAAACATGCATGGCATGCAAATTTGTACTGATCACAAGACATAACATCTACATATAACCGACAGTCTGTTTTAACAGTATTAGACAGTGTTACAATAAGCTAGTGTAGTTATTAATCATAGCAGAGTAATATTACAACAGAGATGAAACATTATAGTCAAATATCAAAAATATATAACACATTTTCAAAAGTAAAATTGGACAATGCTATTGATAGTAATGCTATCATTCTATTACCGAGCGACATGATCATGAAGTTGGGTAGTGTCGTTCGATACAACAACAAATTATAGAAGCCAGTCTTTCACTGGTTGCATTTGTTGACCAATGACAGTCATCTTTTCCTTTTCTTGTTTCTTCTTCTCTTTTTCTTGTTCATGAACAAAAGGTTGCTTATTTCTCTTCTGTCTTTGTACAAACTTATGCAAGTCTTCATCTTATTTCTTGTTGAAATCGTCGTTTTCTAACAAAGGGATTCAGGTGCCGTCAGAAATTTCAGGCTGACGCAATTTGTTGTGTAAATCGTCTCATAGCCCCAAATCTGCGCTTTATCTTATCAACTCCGTTTTGATAAATGTATGGCCCTTGACAATTTGCTACATATATTCATATGGGAAGTTGCTTCTTACCAGTATAGCTCTTGAAACACTTAAGCGATAACATTTGCAAGATCAACATCCGCAAGGTGCTTTCAATACCTTACTATTCCCAGAACATGGCTAAGTTGAAGACTAACACTATTTGTTGTGGCGCTACTGCAGTGGCTCCTTATACCAATAGTGACACTCCCACAGCTGTGGCTACCACTCATCTGATGTTATTACTAGATTTATTGGATTTGGATTTCTCCAATTTTTGTCAAGACCTGAATTTTAAATCCAATTTTTTTAATTGAAATTTCCAGCAAACGTGTCATGTATAGGACGCCTATTTTTTGACGTCATATTATGTACATGACGTCACCTTCCATCTGTCTACATTCATATTCCAATAATGAAACCAAATTAGCCGAAACGAATGGAATCTCAAAAGACTTTAGTACTATTATTATTATTATTATTGTTATCATATATATATATATATATATATATATATATATATATATATATATATATATATATATATATATTGATGTATGTATACATACATGTGCTTGGCATGTGTATATTTATCAGTATACATCAACATAGTCTTAATTTATACGTGTTATCTTCTGTGAATCAAACATATATTGCAATAACATTTATATGATTTGCTTCACACTTTTTTTGTTCAAGCGCTCAAAGACACGCTGGTAATCTTTTAAATTGTGGCTTTTTTCGGTTTTCTTAGATTTGGTTCGAAGTAACTTTTATATTTGAATTGTATCTCTTTTCATTTCTTCCGTAATGTCATATATTATCCTGATATATCATTACTTACGTAGTAGTAAACCTATCACGTTTTAATGTATCATGTTGTTATTTACTGTTGATGTTTTATTTGGAATGCACTTTCTTTTTTAGTCTCCTATGTGCCTTGTTTCATATACGTCACATTCTTGAAACCCTTTATCCGTAAAAAGATAAAAGTCCGTCTTTCTCTTTGTATCGTGTTTTTGTTGTTTTTGTTTTTTTTTTTCTATATGCTACAACTATTTATGCATTATTGTAGAGTCGTCTCAGACCGATGGGGGTGTCGTGTATTTACTGACAGTCTTTTTAGCTGGTCCCCAACTATCAAAGGAATTGTGATATCCTTTCCATTTCACGATTATTATAATTGTTTTAACTTTTTATATGTAATCTTGTGTTTCATGTAATATTAAGTCCCTCTGTATCCTCCCCCTTTAGATCTTCCAGTTTGTAAAGAACTGTAAAATACTGGATCACTTAAAATTACTTGCCTGAATATAAATCCTTTGTAAAAAATATGGAAAGTATCGGTTTGAAGAGAAGATGTTTTATATTTTGAAATTCTGACTGTTTTACTGATTTTAAATGTATGTGTTCCAAATGTATCTATTGACATGTAATCATAAGTTTGGCATATTATCCTTGCTTGCATATTATCTTTGCTTGCATATTATCCTTGCTTGCATATTATCCTTGCTTGCTCCACTTTGAATTACGTCTATTCCTCAAAGATGACTGCTATTATAATCGTCGGCAAAGTTTTGTAAAACGTGATGACATTTTCTGGTTTCATTTTGAGTAAAATACTTCCATATTTTATCTGTTAGGGTTCTGTTAAACCTTTCCACCACATACTTTTCTCCTGATATCTATTCAATATTTTCAATTTCCAAAAACATCCTACATCACCTGCTGTGCAACTCATTTTTCTCAGCAGTTGTGTCTTTTCAGGTTTTGATATCTTAAGATATCTTTGAAAGCATCGTGATTTTGAAATACATAACATCTGATTGTATCTTTATATTATTAACCATAATAGTGTAGTAACTCTTTCTCCCAAGAGAGATATTTTGTGCATTAACCTGCTTATTTCATTTGCATTGATCTCAATCTCATACATGTGTAATTTCCTTTCTTACAATGTTTTCTTTGTATATTGTACGCTATAGATGATGATACCTTGTTAAAATGTCCGTTTGGGCTATTGAAATGAATAAAGATTGTTCTGTTCTTCTTCAATTATCGGTAAATTGTTTTAACCCACTAATGGAAAACTGACCAATTCATGATCATTATATTTTCGATGAGTGCAAATGTCGTTTGTACACTGCTGTTGTTAAAACTGCCTTTTCTGTTTTTGCACAAATAAATAATAACTTTCCAAGAATTAGTTTCGTCACTGAACAAGTCAGGTCCTTAGAACTACCATTAACCAGTGATATATATATATATATATATATATATATATATATATATATATATAGAGAGAGAGAGAGAGAGAGAGAGAGAGAGACAGATGTACAACTGGCAATATCGTCTTATCCTTCAGCCCTTCTTATCGCAATTTGTCCAAACAAAAGACTTTTTTTTATATCTGCCCTTATGAATGTTATTCAAACTTGTATTTCCATATTTAGGCCTATTTCATTTTTCTTCTTCTTCTTTTATCTCTCTCTCTCTCTCTCTCTCTCTCTCTCTCTCTCTCTCTCTCTCTCTCCACATCAGGATGAACATATATTATCCCACCCCAACAGTATCAATTCACGCATGAAATGTGTTAACAAAATTAAAGTCTCACCCCAATTTCGCACAGTTATTATTGTTATAAAATAAACAATTTGAAGCATGATATGTGCAAGCTAATTATATATCACAGTAAATTTAACAAAAAGTCGGAATATTCTAATATTATTGTTTTAAAGAATTACAGGTAATTCAAATACTAGCTCCAATTAATGTAGCAAGTATATTTTAAAATATTTATTCAGACTTTTCACTAACGTGCTTATACTTTTTCGATTACATCGGAACAACATCGCAATTCGAACTCTCTTTGATTTAAACAAATGTGCTTTTGTGTAAACCAACGAATGAAAGAAGTAAACAAATTTGTACTTCTTGATTTGTTTTTGAAACAAAACAAACAAACAAACAAACATGAAAGGAAAACTAAGAAAATTAACATTAGTTTAAAAATTAAGGTTAGTCACACAAGGTGTAATTTTAAAAAAAAATACAGTGAAAGATCTTTTTAAAGAAGTGTCATTTAAAAGGGTATACATAGCGTACGCTTGGTCATTATTCCAGAAGTATATAAATGTCATCATAAAACAAACATATGAAGATGACAGGCTAAGTGATACCTATTTGTAAGCTTTAACTATTAAATAAACAATAAAATTCAACAAAGTACTAACTATTTAACTTCATTCAAGATTTTATTATTATTTATATAATTTCCACATTGTTTCATCTTCAGATAATATGTTCTTTACATAAACTATATCTGCGTTGATAAATAAGTGTTCATAATCGATGTTTCTGCAATCTGTCTTCCATCCTGAGCGTTATTGTCAATCTGAAAGAATATAACATTTAAAACAAAATTGACATACAGAAAAGAATACAACTGTTTAATAGAAGGTACGTTTCAGGAAAGAATCAAATATATTTTACAATCTCATAAATATAAGTGTACATTAAAGTGATTTTGTTATTGCTTGATACTAATGGATTTGCAGTGTAATGTTTAAATATATATTATCTACATTTTTGATTTATGCAACATGATGATTATCATGATTTTCTTATTCTCTTATATATTTTAGGCTGCGGGAGTGTCAAAACATAATAAATCTCTACTCTGAAAATAACAGGGAAATGCATTTTGTGTACTTTTGTTTGCATTAATGTTTACTCGCCCCTGTCAAGCTCACCAGAAAGACCTGTCGGTTTTACCCTCCAGTGGAATATTTATAGATGAACTGGTACACCCGCGAAAATGCTATTGCAATGCATGTATCATACAAGCAAATAATGGCAAAATTACCTCGTTCACGCAAACTATGAATAGTACATTCATAACTATATCCTTATTAACGGGCTGGACCAGTTACTAATTACATATCAAAATTAACAGGTCATAAAGGTATACATATATAACTTTCAGGAGAAAACTACGTGCTCTTCATCTGACACGCGTGGAGCAGGCAAAACAAAATCATGAGTGGAAATCATAATTACTGAACAAATGTGCATTCCACCCATTTATTAACAGACCTTTTACTATTGTAATTATCTTTATTGGTATTATCGATTCATGTATTCAGATAAATATGTAAACAAAAGTACGTGTTCGTGCAAATAAGTAAACATATACAAGTCCATGTTAAGTTAGTCACTGTTAAGTTCGTAAGCGACCTTCGATCTTAGAGCAATCGATCGATCATGGTGATCGCTGAGAGTATTCTGTACATTCTTTATTATTTGCGGAAAAGCAGGTTGCTGGTGGTGGGTGGGTCAGAACAAACGAATACAAATAAACTTTCCACGTTGATATCTATGTCACTACAGTTATGTAGTTTAATCGGTGAATCGATAACCGAAATTAAAACATAAAATTTGTAATGGTCAGCCTTTTTCATATCAAATGTCTCTTTTATAGCAGGATGCATACTGATATAAAGGTGGCTTTGTTATCATGTTTTGCAAGTCGTTTTGGATAATAATATCTCTGAACTTTTATAATCAGCTTTGACCAATTCCTCATTGAGATTGTCCAGCATGATAATGTTATCAGAAATGTTTGACGCTTGCTCAAGGCTAACGTTTAAGTATAATAATGGAAGGTAGTAAACTATAATTAAAATATACGTTAAACTTGTATGCAAATATTTCGACTGCTAACCCTTCGGGAGTAAGCTAGAACATTATTTTGAAAAATAGCTTATTTGAAATATAGACCATTACATCCCCTCCATGGCTATTTTGTTCACACCAATTAGGCTTAACATAGTCTTGAATCCTTACAAAGTCGTCATCAATACTGTTCTCTAGGTGTGTCTCAGTTAGCGCAATTATGTCATATGCATCAAACTGAGTCGAAATATAATCTTATCTAGTACTGATCTTATATTCAATTGAACAAATGATAAACTGTCGTCGTTAACTATAAGAACTATTCCTATTAGACGAGTCTGACGGAAACATTGGACCTGGATTTAATCCAGTCTTCCCGGATAAGATAAGAAAATATAACATCCACATCACATATATGATAGAAAAATAACACCCCCATTGATATGCGAATAGTCTTTTGGTACTACTAGTTCATGATTTTTGGCAAAATCCCAGTACATTTGGCATGCTGGTATAAGTATGTCATAGCATGCAGATGGTTCGAGAAAAGTCAATATAAGCATAGGTTTAACTGCATTCTTGCCGAATAAAACAAGGAGACGTGTGAACAAAACATAAATAAGATTTAGCATCTTATGTCTAGGTAGCCTTCAAGCTTTGCTGAGGAAAAGTCCGATATTTATTGTATGTGCCGCAAATGTGGTAGTCAAGAGTTGATGTATTGCAGAGATCGTCCTTTTCCTCTTGCATTAATACCATTTAACAAAACATCAAATTCTACAAAATACTGCCAACCACAGTCAGAAGGGTAGTAAAGAAGATTAGGTTCAGAAGATGAAAGAGAATGAGGGAAAACTAAAACATTTGCATGAATTGTTATTGGATATTATGTAGCTATATGTTCTTTCCAATAACAAACTAAAGTTGGGGTAATTAAGAGCGAAATTTTAAATTTAAAATAATAGATATTTATGTGACCTCAATCAGTAAATGAATGATTAAGAATATTTGATTTGGATATAAATATATATATATATATATATATATATATATATATATATATATATATACATTTACTGTATCAAGGTTATTTGATAAGTTAAGGATCGTGTTTCCTTACCATTATGGGGGGGGGGGTATTAGCGCAGTTACCTACACGATTAATTCGTGCTCACTTCACCCGATGGTACAATGAAAGGTTCTGCGTGTAACTCAAATAACACTGACAACTGAGAGTTTGATTAGATCAGTTGCTTATACGAATACTTCTTACGCACTTCTCATGAAAGTAGAAGGTAACGGTTCTGCATGTAACGTAAATAACACATCTAGATCAATGGGAATGGCCGAAGCTGAAAAAATTAAAACATAAATAAATAATAACACTGTTCTACAATTGTTTCGAACTCGTCTGCTTCAGAGATAAAATGTGCTATTTATTGGGATTTTGATGCGCTGAATTCAAATATGACAATTAAAATAACTGATTGGCTACTGTTTCCAAGATATTTAAGCTTTTTACATTTTACGTCTATGTATATTGTGTACATCGTAGAGTTTTAATCATAAATTGTAAACCTAGGTCTTTTCATGTGTTTATGGTTGCTTAACATGATAATATTTCACCTGTCCTGTTTATGTAACACTTTAAAAAACAGCAAAAGGGTTATATAAATAAAATATATAAAGAAACAAAAATCAAAAAACTATTATGTATATATAAGTTCATAGTTTATTCCTTATTCAGTGTCTACTCGGACCTTCTTGTCTTGTCTCTTGTATTCATTAAATAAAACATCTCTTGTCACTGTCCAGCAATAGTCTGCAAGCATTGATGGTCTCCATTTGCCCTGATAGCGTTTCTCCATTGTTGCAATGTCCTGGTGAAATGGCTCGCCGTACCCGTCGCTCACTGCTCCGCAGTTCGGTGGAAAAAAATCTAGATGAGAGTGCAAAAAATGTATCTTTAGTGACATGTTGCAACCAAGGTTTTGTATGCCTTTCCACCAACTCCCTGTAGCTGTCTGCCTTGTTGTTTCCGAAAACTTTGTTGCCACTAACTGGAAGGCTTTCCATGCCGTCTTTTCCTTGCCACGCAGTGCACGTTGAAATGCATCATCTAGAAGAAGTTCACGAATCTGAGGACCAACAAAGACACCTTCCTTTATCTTAGCTTCACTTAACCTTGGAAATTTTCCACGGAGGTACTTGAATGCTGCTTGTGTTTTGTCCATGGCCTTGACAAAGTTCTTCATCAGACCCAGCTTGATGTGCAAGGGTGGTAACAAAATTTTCCTTGATTCAACAAGTGGTGGATGCTGAACTCTTTTCATCCCAGGCTCCAATGACTGTCGGAGTGGCCAATCTCTCTTGATTCAGTGGGAATCTCTCGCACGACTATCCCATTCGCAGAGAAAACAGCAGTACTTTGTGTATCCAGTCTGCAGACCAAGGAAGAGAGCAAGAACCTTGAAAGCTGCCACTGATGTTGGTCACAGTTTATGCACCTCAAAAGTTGTTTCATGTTTTCATAGGTTTCCTTCATATGGACTGCATGACCAACTGGAATTGATGGCAAAACTCTGCTATTATGCAGCAAAACAGCTTTAAGACTCGTCTTCGATGAATCAATGAACAGCGTCCACTTATCTGGATCGTGAACGATGTTGAGGGCAGCCATCACACCATCGATGTTGTTGCAGGTTACAAGATCACCTTCCATGAAGAAGAATGGGACAAGATCCTTTTGACGGTTACGGAACCCTAACATCACGTGCCAGGAGATTCCACTGCTGTAGTCTGGAGCCCAACAGCTCTGCCTTACTCTTGGGTAGTTCCAAATCCCCGACAAGGTCATTCAGTTCACCTTGTGTTATGATTTGTGGTTCAGAGGAGGAGGATGAGAGAAAATATGGGTCATGTGACATTGATGGTTCAGGAGTAGAAGTTTCATCCTCTTCCTCTTCCTCGTCTGACTCAAATGAGAATGACTCTGGTGCATCAGGAACCGGCAGTCCTTCTCCGTGGGACTCCGGGCGTATAGCTGACGGAATGTTTGGATAATGCACAGTCCACTTTTTCTTCTTTGACACACCTTTCCCAACTGGAGGCACCATGCAGAATTAACAATTGCTGATATGATCTGTTGGCTCTCTCCAAATCATTGGCACTGCAAAAGGCATAGATTTTCCTTTTCCTGTTCAACCACTGGCGATGATTTGTTACACAAGTGTTGCAGCATATGTGTGGGGCCCACCACTTGTCCTGATCTCCAATTTTGCAGCCAAAATAAAGGTGATAGGCTTTTTTAACCATAGTTGTTATACTGCGCTTTTGTGATGCAAAAGTCCCTTCACCACAAACATAGCAGAAGTTATCTGCATTGTTCACACAAGTACTAGGCATCTCTGCTCACTTTGGCTGAACAGAAATGTGTCCCTTTGCAAAATCAAACACTGACAAATAAGAGAGCACGACACTGTATGATTTGTAGAGCTGATATTGGGCAATTTCTTCAGCAGAGTGATGTAAGCTTGGTTATGATTGCGTCATCCATGACTTATAGGAATAACATGATGCAATTCATATCATGCATGACGCAATACCAGCTTCAGATTGCATCATTCATTGTTTTGCCTTATTAGCAAGTACTGTCCAAACCCAGTCATAGATTTGTTCATTGATCCAGTCAAAGATGTATTTTAGTCATTTCTGGTTTAAATTGAGATCCCTTCCCTTTATAACTCACTTATCCTCCGCCATTCCCAAGTCAAGGGTCGTATATACTGACCCAGTATAATATCTTTAAAACTAGAGCCAATCAACAATTTTAAGCATCATTTTCGTTCTCAGTGATCCAGAATTAGTAAGGTTTGACAACATTTATTGCGGAAGCATTGTGGCTGTAGACCAGTGTAACACTGGGTTAAGGCAGGGCACGTAGTTAAAGTGAAAAAATTCCAAGATAAGAGAAACGAAATACGTAGGTAGTCCTTACTAGGCATTTTAGATATGACTGAATACATATATATATGTATATATATATATATATATATATATATATATTTATATTTATATATATATATAGATAGATAGATAGATAGATAGATAGATAGATATATATATATATATATATATATATATATATATATATATATATATATATATATAATAAAAAACAACACAAACGCCGATAAATTTGTGTGACTAGTTTTGCATTTACTATATGCTTATTCAGGCACAACATATTTTGAAAGAAACGGATGACGTCTATATATTTATAAACAATTACGTCATTAACATAACGTCATAAATGATATGCATTATCATAAAAATATAATAGGTATAACTATGTGTAACAGGATATATATAAAAGGAAAAGTTACAATGTTCATATACCTACGAGAATGGAGGAAAAAAGGTACAGAAAATTGGCTAATTATGATAATAGGCTTATTATGTACATAAACGTGAGTGTAAACGTACATATTAAGTCTAATAAAAATGCACTTGAGTGCAGATGTAACATTTTAAGACAAGACTAATCAAATACACAAATAAACGAAAAAATAATACAACAGGAAATGCAGACTCATTCAAAATTCAAAAGTGGATCAAGTAACTAAACATTTGAATGATAAAAAGTAATATAAGAAAAGGTTGAATAATTGGAGATTAAAAGCCAGCCTAGTTCAAAATTTAATGCTCACTACTTTTGCTTTTTGTAGGGTTGGGTTAAACAGAACTAGATATCATTAGTTCTTTACTTATTATGGGATACAATTTATATTGGTTAAAAAAAATGGATAATGCAATTGAAAATTTTATTTTTGTGCTACCAAAATTCACAACTAAGCCCATTTAAGAAAGGAAAAAGCTACTGAACAGATCTCTTCCCGCAATTAGTGTAACGAAAAGTCTATGGCAAAATAATGCGTAAGAGTTTAATGCAATCGTTGGATTTTGCATACAGAACCTGTTTTACTGACATGTATAGACAGCTGTAGCCTCTGATAGTAAATTCTTTTCATTAATTCCAAAGATCTTTATAAATGTTTGTGGGAAAAGATATCTGTTTTAGTCTTAATGACCTTATGAAATAATTGTCAAAAATTGTCCTTGACTGCAGTTTGTGACCACATTTGCTCGTAAATGATGGTCCTTGTTTGGTTTTGTTTTTCAAAAATAATAATAATAATAATAATTAAATGGAACTGATTCAGCAAAATTGTGAATTATTCCCAAAGCTTATATTCATGATGGGTGTTCCCACTCAACTGCTTTGAAAGTTGTGCTTATAAGACTTCAAACACACACAATAGCCTATAAATCTCATAGTATATGGCTCCTTGTTGCACCAGGCAAGATCGATGTTTGACGAGGGGGTTTTCCCTGAAATACTACGTACCCATCAATGGAGTCAGCTGAGGAGCTGTACAGTTCGTATTGCAGAAGTCGTCTTCACAACACTGACTACAAGTTGGGGTCGACCTTCCAACAATAGTGTGTTCAAGGCTTATGGAGGCTATATGATTACTGCAACGCTTGAAAACAGATAGATAGATAGACTGACTGACTGATTGATGATTTAGTAGATTTATTTATTTATTTACTTATAAAATGTTCGTCAAAAAACAACAGGTCGTGACGATGGTTTGGAATTGAGTACTGTAGAAGGGTCTTATTTCTTTTTGAACACCTTATTGTTAAATTCTCGCTTTGATCATATTTGATAGAGAACTTAGTTATGTGTTCGTGTGAATTAGCGTACAAACTGACATATTTACGGGAAAAGATCCACAATAGAAGAGAAACGCTTTGCTTGTGTATCTTTAATATCTGTAGTCAACGTCAGATATTTATGTCAAACGAAACACAAAATTCGTTACCTGTAAATCTGATATAGAAATATAAAAATTATATTTCAGTGCGAATATTTATTCCATCTTTATTTTTTGAGAACCATTGATATTAGTGACAAAATGGTCAAATTAATAGAGTCATGCATAGGTATTAGCACAGATTCAAGATGTGTACATGAACAAAACACGCTTATCAACTTACATGTCTTGATCTACACCCCATGGAGTATACGAAGTCATTTTCTCCCCAAAAGTATTCATCAATGTGGCAAACCTTTTTGTTCAAATACAAAGAATTTAGTTAATCAGCCTGTAATAAATCTACACCAATTTCACTTCATCGTATTTTTTGCCTAATTGTGTAGACAGAAAATAAGTATTTTTCGGTATATCATACCAAAGAAAAATAAATGCAAGGTGAAGAAGAAGCAGAAGAAGAACAAAAACAAGAAGAACCAGAATAACAAGAACAAGAAGAATTTATATCGATAGGTTTGTGTCAATGTTAATATAACTATTCTTCTATGACGTATATAAAACTAGTTTGTCAATTTCCTACGTAATATGATAGATATCTAATAAAAAGTAAACTAAGGCAAATTTTTACTGATAAAACAATAACCGTTTTTATATAGCATCAAGCAGTAACAGAAATACTTTGACATCCTTTCTCCTTATTTGAAACCACTCGCAGGTTTGATGACACAAACTTGAGCCCAGTATTTGTAATATCGCCAGTTCCTTATATTTCTTGGGTGTTGGGTGTAGGTTGAGGTGGGGTTGGACGGAGGCACCTTTTATGGATTTCATAATTCCAACAATCACTAATTTAAAAACATCAAAAACAATGATCCTTCTGTGGAATAATAGACCCCGTCCCCAATAAAAGAATGTAGGTATCGACGATTTTATCTTTCCGTGGAGATAAATGATTTCACAGAACAACACAGTTGGCCTAACAATACTGTACGTGTTGTAAAGAAAAAGAAAAATAAAGAACAAAAACAACCTTTTGTCAAGGTTGAAGTATATTTCGTTCAAAAGAGATATTTCAGTTGCAAATGCATCATACAATATAAATATATAAATAATTTTCGCTACATTATATTTGATAACAGGAAAGGTTAATATATCAAGCTTCAAAAAATAGATGTATCGAAAGAAAGGACCAGAGAATTAATAATGAAATGACCATGCAAATGCCAAAGACATGAGCGGAGTCCAAGCCAAGAAATAATACTTGCGTACATACATCACCGTACGCACACTGCTGAAAGCTGACACACTCTGATGGATCTCCTAAGTGTTCGCAGTCGAAACACAACGGCCCTCGCGAGGCGCTGCTGGCAAAACCTTCGTTCAATGATAGTAATTTCTCAATTCACAAACATAATAAATTAAAACCGAAACATTATCTAGGGCATACATATTGAAGAAAAGAACGTTTTTACTCGGGAAAGACTTTATCATAAAAGGGGTCACGATCACCAAGAAAAATACTTGTCTCTTACATTGTAGGGGATACAACTAAATTGTTTTACAAAGATATTTTAAGTGTTATATATTGCATAATTGGCGGTAATTTTGTCCATGTTATAAAATGAGACCTTTACACTAGTTATTATACTATTAGGTAAAACTTTGTCAAACTGACTGATGTCAACATTATTCGATTCTAAAATGTTAGGTCTGAAAAATTAATTCTTAATGATATGTGTGGTCTGTAATAACTATGAAAATAGTATTACCATTGTCCCCACATCCATGCTGGTTACAGTATGAGGTGTTGCAGCATCTTGTACATCTCTCAGGTAAATGGTATGTGTTATCACATCTCTTAAGATAAAAGTAGTCATTTATTTATTTTCTCATTTCAATGTAATTTCTTTCCACCTACAGGGCGTACTAGTTTATTATGATTATAAAAAAACTCGATAACCTACATTAAACGACCGATTGTGCATTGGTGGCCATCTTCAATTAGAAGGTTTACGTTGTTTAATAATACTATTTGGGGTTAGAAACTTTAATATTTTATATATGTTTCATTGTTTTCCACAATTTTAACCGACATCTTTCCTCAGTCTTGATCAGGTCATCTTCTTTGCATGTGTACGTTAAGATCGCTGTAGGAAATGTATTTTATATTACTTTAATGGATATTATAATATGCACAAATCACATTAGGGCTGAACCGAACTGTTACCCTCCATTTTGCACAAAACGCTATTATATATAAAGTTGCAAGACAAATGACAAAAGTACTGTTGTATTCCTGTAGAATGCTACCTTTCAGCTTCTACATTTACATTGAAAAAATTTAGTCTTCTCTCTTAACAAGCTACAGTTTTAATTTTCATGAATGTTCGTGTCTTACTTCGTTTTCCTAATATTCTGTATTTACCTGATCATATGGTTTTATGCATCCTGCATCATAGCGCACGTGGTTCTCGACGTAAAATTTCTCAATAAAACATCCCTTAAAGTATAGATAAATAAATGTCTAGCGTTTACAGCATATACAAAAAAGAAAATATTGCTTCAGTTAAAATTTCTTTAACAAATAATCAATTTAATTTAAAGAAGTCTTGCCAGGTGAGAAATTTAAATCAATTATCGAATTGCTTAATTGTATATGATATACATGCATATTTACATAATAGTGCGTACACCGATAAAAAACAAAAGTTGCATTAAAAATATGGAACAACCCAGAAATAAAATGTTTCTTGCTTGAAACCATTTCCAGTTTGTTGCCTGGGTCTAATTTTTAATATTGATTCATCAAAAATATATTTTATAAAAACACATATCTGACACAATGTGTTGAAATACCTTTTGTTTTTTCCAATTACAAAGAAGTTGAAACTATGTGCATTTTATGCCAGTAGTTTCCTTTGTAAAACTGTCAAATATATAGCTTTCGTGCGTCGTCTTTGAAGTATTATTTCGAAGAGAAATGATCACTGATTACAAACATATATTCCCCCTTAAACAATTTTACATTTTTTTTATTTCGAGTTCAATATTGAAATGTTTTCCACATATGTGCAATGGATACGAATTCATCTGTGTAATATCGTTGTAAAAGTACTCGTCTCAAGTAAAACACTGGATATTGTAAAACATGTATTAATGCCTAATGTATAAATATTTGATTCGCAACGTATGAATGTTTTTTTTTAAATGCATTACCAGATTTTCTTTACATCGCTCCACAGTATTGCAGTACCTTAAATGTGTCATTTCTCTGCATGATAGACATACAAGTGTAGTTCCTGTAAAAAGATTTATTTATGTTTGATTGTAAAATTTATGAATGTACTTTTTTACTTTATGATATTTTTTTAATAATGAACTTTGTATGACTGACCTAAACACAAAACCGTGCTTGAATTTGGGGGAAAAATTTGAAAAATCATCTGAAGCTATTTACTTCTGGAGCTTTCCTCTTTAGTCTCCTGTATTACATTTGAAACATTATATTATATGTGAGCTGACACTATTACCTGGCGTATGATAAAGCACTGCAAAAGATGTTACCATGGCATAGGCCCTTTCAAAGCTGTTTTAACCTCAAATAAATATTACCCCGCCCACTAAATGACCCGAATCATATTAAGAAGTATGTATGCATGTGTGTATGTATGTATGTATGTATGTATGTATGTATGTATGTATGTATGTATGTATGTATGTATGTATGTATGTATGTATGTATGTATTAGCGCTTGATGGCATTCGGTATAATACTGGCAATATGGTACCAATTCAAAGTAAAGTTATAAAGTTGAAGAAAAACATTTTAACAAAATCTTTAGAAAGATTAACCTTTTTGAAATAAAGTAAAAGATAAAGAACTATAAGATAACAATGTTAAAAGTTTGAAAAGTGTAAATAAAATATATAAATAAAAGTAGAAAATACAAAATCTTTAAAACATATGATCAACATTTTTTATATAAACTGCATTCCTGCTTTAAGCAGTAAAAAATGCAATCGCACGTTGAAGTTAACCTAACAGCCACATAAAACCACGTGAAGAGTTTTGTTTTAAGTGTCTACTTTGCCACATTCCCATCCCCTACCCGGAGGAACTGGTCCTGTATTAATAATACCTCCTAAATGTAGTTAAGTTCAATTAATAAAGCAGTAATCCTTTTAAACACTACATGTGGAAAAATCACGTCTGGAAAGTGTATCAATACAATAGTATATGTACTTAACATCAGTGTAATAGGTAACAACCTATTTAACCTGAGATGTGTAGAGTGATGATATTCCAGCTCAGAAGATCTTGGACGTTTTAAAAGAGTGCGATTTGTATCAAAAGTTGGAATCTGAATTCTAATGATATTATCGTTTTAGGTTTTATCTTTGTTTTGTGCATCTTTTGGGGATATCTAAATGTACTACGCACTGTATAGCCAGGTTTGTCCTGGTGTATCGTTAAACTCCACACACGCATGCACACATGCATGCATAAATAACAGTCCAATTTAACTAGAATCACGTTATTTATCAAATTTAGGCTACTTTAAAATCCTTATGTTACAGAATGCCTGAAAAAATTATAACATTATATTTTCGACATCGCAAACTTTAATTTTGTGGAAATAAATATCAGTTACAAGGTAATGCCAACAGCGTGTTTAATACCAGCCATATGAAGCTATGATTCGCAATTGGAATCTAAAACAAAATTTAAGCTGTACGGCATCTCATAATCAGTATCCCCTTTTAGCAAAGTGGCTTTCTTTAACCTCCACAGTAAAAGATACAGAATGATTTTATTATGTTCTCTGTCATCAGTACCAAAGTTACAATGCTGATACATCCCTCAAATGCACAACTTTATAAAACATTATTAATTATTCATAGTATATATAAAATACATTCAAGTCGGTGTTTTTGTTGTTGTTTTTATTGGGGGGTTTTTTGGGGGGGTTCTCTTTTTGTTTTGTTTTTGTTTTTTTTGTTTTTTTTCTCAAACGTTTCGCGATTCACCTTTAGTATCTGCAGTTAACACTTCCAAGGCGTATGAATTTATGTTGTAAAATTACTGAAGAATGTATCAGTCTTCATTATTATTAACGAGGTGGTTCACAACAGTCTATGCTTCTGTGAAAACGTACCTAATGATATTGCTGTTGTCACAGATGATACTGTCGTGGATGCTGTTCTAATAGGTACTGGTGACATGGATGATGTTATCACAGATGATGATGACGTAAATGCTGTTGTCATAGATGTCGATGTCACAGATTCTCTTGTCACAGTTGCTGGTGCTGTGAATGATATTTTTGTCGATGGTACTGTCGTGGACGCTTGTGTCGTAAACTTTCGGGACCATGATATAAGTGCCGACGATGCTCGCTCCAGTACTATGGTTGGAACTATAGAAGTTCTACTCTCACAATTGCCTGAAGTGTAAGAATAATTGAATTGATTGATGTTTGACGGACTATCATCGCAAGAAAAGTTGTATCGTGCCGAGACCATTGGAGCACAATGCCTTGCCCAGAGACATAAGACCAAAGCGGCCTAGTCTGATCAGGATTCGAACCCGTACCTTTCTGTTTACCAGTCTGGCACGCTTATCACTGAGCCACCGCGTCTCCCTCATTATAAGCATGACTCGATTAACCTACGGTTTGCTATTTATAGGCACATAGTATCCCTATAAGCAGCGATCAAAGAAAGTCCAGAAGCATCGTCAAAAAGCTTCTTTGGATAAATGAACCCAAGTCATTTGCAACTGGAAGCGATATGATGTTTTATTTGTTTGTTTCTTTGTTTTAAATACATACTTTATTTTCTTTATAATGGCTTATAGAACATCGATTCCTCATGGGTGAAATATGATTATTTGGATCATGATTGTAAGTGGTCATTTATAAATTACTACAGTTAAAATGATAATGTGGAAGAGAACGCAAAGTAGCCCATTAATCGTACGCCCGATAATATTGTGTTCGACAGTGACCTTTAGAAGTAGGCTACCTATGCATACATATATCTAGATAGTTGGTTGTGTAAGTATGCTGTTATGCAGAGAAGAATGCATATCTAAATACATTCCTATTTCTTCAAGTTGTGAAAATAGATATTATCTGACTATCTGCAATAATTCATACAGCGATAATATCCAGAAAAGCCAGTCATCAGTTTATGGTTCAAAATATCTAATGTAATTAATTAATGTGACGAAAATTGGGAGTTATCATTATACGGAATGTCAAATGAGAGATTCGAGCAGGCATTTATCACCCTCACTTTGTGTGGCTGTTTGCACAGTTGTATTCACCAACAGAACAATTATTTTACTCAATAAATAACTTTATCGAGCACAAACTATTTAAATATCTTGCATGACAATCGATTTTGAAAAATATTATTTCCTCAATGGTAAAAATTTGCAAATACAATACACATTTTCTAATCAATATTTTGATATTTATATAGCTAATGTAAAAACATAAGTTGCATACCTCTGTTGGGTAATTCCATCCCAGCCGGAAAGCCATATCCAATATGGTTCCTGAATCCATACACAACAGCTCCGAACTTTACAGCTGGATCAATGTGTGTTAAATTATGAAAGGAACTTGTCAACTTTTTGATAGCAACAATAAAATCAACTCCTTTTGTATGCATTGAAAATATTTTTTCAGCCTGGAAACTGCCATCTAATCGTAGTCCTGCATATAAGGTGTTCTGGATAATTACTGAAACGTAGTTTTGAAAATCGTAAATGGTGCGTGTGGGAAACATGTATTCTGAGGAAACCTGGTTTAACCCTGGTACAATCATCATAAGTGGGTCACCACTTGACATCGGATCATGATCCTCGCCCAAAGCATATTGAACAATACTGATAGGTTTACTGCTATTGATTACCACCGGCTGACTTTCTATCGCTTCTTCAATGAAACATACAGCCATAAGACTCCTCGTCACAATGTCTGTTTTCTTTAGGATGGTAACACTTGTATTTGGATGAAAAGCATATATCTTAATCATTGACTTTGTCCGCGGATAAAGGGGTGAAATTATGAATTCGGTGTCCCAATAGTCAACAGCTTCCAGCTGATAAAACGTATTTGTCTTGTTGGTACCAGCTGGAATGTTTGATGTTCCCCCGGAAAACACAGACACGGGTCTGTTACTAGTGATGACTGTTCCCGATAGATCTGCTGAGTAGTCCAACACAAATGTTTCAAGTCTATTGAGATGTATATCAATTGTATCTTCATTCATGTAAATGACATAGTTATATACCAAAAAGCTGCTGATATTTAATTTTATTGTAACGACGGTGTCATCGTGTACGCCAACGACAATGAGGGTGGAGTTTGTATATGGCTTATGAGATGTAATCACATACGCTGTAGATAATGATTCAGTTGGTAACACTGTAAAAGCCTCTGATAATTCTGGATTTGGGTCACGAAGACCATACACCGATACAGGTGATGATGAGGTGATGAGAATCCCTTTCTTACTGATGCCGATTCTTGACTGTTCAACTGTAGAATCGAGAACGATTACCTTCATACCTATGTTGATTGTGGCGCTGATCCTGTTGAGACCTTGACTGTCGAAGTAGTCAACATTAACGGACGTGTTTACCGACGACGATGAAATAAAAAGTTTCACGTCATATGGTACATCCCACTTTTGTATGAATCCTAGAATGAACTCCGTCCCTTTGTTACCTAAAATAAGTAGACATGCTCTTGTATTATGTCCATGTATGGGCAAGATGCTGATTACATGAAGGACTGCTTCAACAATATGAACAAGCATGATGACGCAATGCAGCTTGATAGCTGATTTAATCTATGAACTCTAGGCGACACCAAATGAATGGACTGGAACTTGCTTGTAAAGTGTTTACGACGGTAATTTCCTACTTTTGAAACATAAATATGTTAGGCCTAATTGCTATTTACTTGTGTTTTGAACGGATAGCGTGGATGTGAAACATCAAATAGGATATATCATACTCCATTATAAATTAGCATACATGCGTGTAGCTAAGACCAAGATAATTCAAAACTAGCAAAAATAAAAAAACATAATGATCGTTATAAGGATAACTTTTTACAGAGATGGGATGTTATTTACTATTACAGCAAGCCTAATGTTTATACGACACCGCATACAAATATGCATTAGCATTTAAACTGTATTCAAACTAGGGTACTCAGATGCTAACGGGGCAAGAAAATCACCTATCGATAGTTTCCGTTTTCAATAATTCAGTCTCTTACAGCGTTTGCTGCAAAAACGTATAACTCGATTGCGAAATAAGTATTTCAAACGTTGCACGAGGTACCTCTAAATTATTGTCGGCCAGGAAATTTTCTAAATTTGATTTGATAACTTAGCAGACCACAATCCACACGCATGAGAATGTCTCATTGTAAGTTCTATGTATTGACTTTAATCAATGAGTTCAGTTCCTTTCCAATAACTTTTGCACAGTATGACAAATCGAATAAGATCAGCTTTGCAGACTAAGTAGAAATGGTAAAATCTCGCATTTGTGGATTTTCGTCTGCCAAACAATCAAATAAATGACAAATCAATTTTTTTCTTCGGCAAATCCTATCTACTGCACCTTTGCTGAAGATTGGTAATGATAATTCTTTATTTGGTTATACGTTTCTTGCTTGAAAACTCTGAAAAGTAGATTTAGCATGGTTTACCCGGCCCACTTCCATTTTCACTGCCAAAACAGGGCCTGGGGAACAAGAAAATGAAATGAAACCGGGGCGTTACAAAAAAAAATTTAGTTCATGCTGTGAGCGTTGCTTGAAGTAATTAAATTAAAAATGAAAACAAAGCGTCTCGATGCACACCCTTTGGAGAAATCCAAGTATATTAATATTATTCAAGAATGGTGCTAGATCAATTTAGTTACATGCTGGTATAAGGTCATGTTTGACGTCATTTCATTATTTATGACGTCATAATCATCTTAATAGCAAGAATTGTCTCCAACCTTTCCATTATTTTCCTTAAACTAATATCTGCAAATTCTCTTTGCATAGGCAGCCTGGGTAGGCAGAGACTATAGTGAATCCAACTAGTAAAAAGGGTGCCAGCATCTACTAAGAAAACAGCCAGCGAGGGACTACCGTCCAGTAGAAATTATGTCATGCACTAATTGCCGATTCAAAACGATAGAAAACACTTATGCCAACACCTATACTGCAGCCGTGTTTTTTTTTTTGTTTTTTTTTTTTGAGGTTGTTGTTCTTTTGTTTTGTTGTTGTTTTTATTTTTATTTTATGGGGGTGTTTGCTTCGAGGTGAGGGAGTGCTTATTTTCAGGATAACCATTGACATACGGTACTAGTTTCAGTGTGGATGACATTTCTTTAAAAAATTATAGCGAATGTCGGAGAAAACAAGATGATAATGTACTTACTTTTATTTGATAAACCGCATGAAGATCCATGTCTCCATCCTGTGAGGATATAATATAGCTGAAACAATTAATAACTATTTAATTCAAGATCGAGCACTCCTGTACAACAATTTCAATTTCTAACATGCAGACGTTATCTACTCATTCAGCAATTCATCTATGCTTCTATGCATGCCAAGCGCACACATACGTAAACACATGCATACATTATTGCTTACGTATATATAACATCCATACATCCATCCGTCCATCCATCTATCGATACACGCTGTGTAAAAAGGCCTATATAGTCTGTGCCAAATACATATCTTGTCTGACGGCTGTTGATTTCGACGTTTCTTGGTTTGTTTTGGGGTCTTTTGTTTGTTTTATTGCTTTGGGTTTTTTTTATTTTTTTTTTTTTATTTTTATTTTTTTTTTTTTTTTGCACAGTAAACTATATCTCATTACATTCACGATAGCCTGTATTACTATCTGTACGACCTCTAACATTAATGTATTTTTCTAAGATTTACCTTAAATAATAATAACAATGGAATTATATTACCATCCTATCAACGCACAATTAAAATTTATTTCCTCATTTGTGTAAGCTGTTGTGTAATTTTGCCGATACAGATAGGAGGATATTTATTCTCTTGGGATTTTAATGTTCACCAAAAAGACAGCAAAAAAACATTTAGAAATTCACTTGACACTTGATATTAAATATTTTCACTAAAAGCTAATGTCTACTACGCGTTTAGAAAATAAGTTTACCTTAAGAAACTAGTATACGAATATACAAAAGAGAGAGAAATACCAACCAGAAAATAAGAGTGCAAGAGACTTGCATTTTTATCTAAATTCAGCATTTCAATTTCATACAAATGAAGAATATCATATTCAGAACACTGTCATATATGATTGTTCTTAAATTCTGGCCCTTTTAAGATATGAATTTAGTTTTAAAATCTGCCAGCATGTGACATACACTCTTACGTTTCATCATGAATATAAATACAAACTCATAAAATGATGCTAGAAGTATCATAAATGTGAATCAGCATGAATTAGATTTAATATTTGCAGGTACAATTCTACTACCTAACAGTAAAGCACTCTATGTTTATATCTGAAATAGGTTTCAAGAGGTAAAGAGCATAACAGCGATTCTTTAAAATGGACGGTATCAAAGGAAGAAAACGTTACTCAACAACAGACCATTAGACATGTAAATCTAAAATTAGAATTCTACAGATTGACAAACTAAAATTTGCCTGCTTTATTTGATCCAAAAGGAATCATTAATCTCTCTTCACAAGACACTTACCATTAAGATAAGACTCCGCTGCATCTCGAAGGCTGCAATCCGTCCCTTTTGCCTGAGAATGCGACACTCCATATGTTGCACAGGGCAGGATTGGCCGTGAGAAAGATACCGTATGAGTAGCATGAGGTTCTATTACATACCATGCTCTATTCCCTGTCATCCAATCCGAAATCAAACATGCAGTCGTTTGTACCTATACATACACTCCCATAAGATATATATGATTGCGTCAATTGACCGTTATCTTACCATAACCTTTTCTACGTGTCTATAAATGTTTACCGACGAAATAGTGGAGACGATAAAAGCCCATATCTCTATATATCTCTCTTTCTCAATCTCACTCTTTCTTGGTGTATATCCATACACACACAAACACAGATACATACTAGGTAACATACATGCAGCCCATTGCTATTGCTTTTCAGCCTAGTTGTCTACAGCAAAGAATGTGTACGATGTTATCCCCTTAGGTCTGACCCTGTCAGCAGTGTTATGAAATGGCGTATTGAATCACATTTCTCTCGTTTCTTACGTACATATGATTTTCGCTCAAAGGTTGTTCCTTTCTTTCTCTTTAGTTGAGGCCTTGTTATTATTTTGGAGAGTTATGCTTCTCTGTGCCAAGAGTATAAATATGTATCGCTTTATGCATCTCTCTCTCTCTCCCTCTATCTCTCTCTCTCTCTCTCTCTCTCTCTCTCTCTCTCTCTCTCTCTCTCTCTCTCTGTTCTTTATTGTCCTCCTGAGGAAGATACTGCTACAGGTCGATACGTAGGGAAACGTTTTGTGTGGGGTGAGGGGGTCCGCGCTGTTCTCCAACTTCGTGTGTGTGTGTGTTTGTAGGCATTAGTAGAATAGTACGTTAATTTCAGAGCTGTATCATCTCGGGTATGTATGTGGTGTCAGGAGATGCGAATCATCTAGTGTGATCAGCTAATGTCACATACTCACGAGAGATAATACACTTTTCACAATCAGTGTACTATACCGTTTATGCTTTTATAATATAACTTAAATGATACGCAATTATTTTCATTAATTAATGGAACTACTTTTTATAGTGCAAGACGGTTATAAATGAGTCACGAGGCGCCGCATAACGTGTTCGGGTGTCTTGTCCTATATCTAAATAGACAGCGTATATATTTTCAAGAATCCATTAAATTGAATTTATTCCGTGTCAGTCGCAGTAATTTTAGTACTCCTTCATTTTGGGGAGAATATTGGTGATGCACATGGTTGATAGTTTAGTTGTATTCTTTCATTTCAAGGATGCCGCTATTCAAACTGGATTCACATAACAACCGGTGGGTAGTTCAGTATTCATTTGAACGTTGCCGAAACGATTGTTGGATTGTTTGTTGCTATAGGAATTTCACAAATATGCATTTTTATTGGGATAATACACCTTTTTCCACTCCATAACAGTTTACAGTATAGATAGAAAAAGAATAGCATTGATATTTGCCGCCATTTGGAGAGTTTTTAATTCATCTAATGAAACATTTTGCGAACAGTTCACCGAATGAGTTTTCCTAAATGTTGAGACATGTCAAAGAAATGGAAAAACAATATTTAAGGAAAGATGTTTGTCCTTAGGAATACATATATAGTGTTTACAGATTTGAAGAAACAAGCTTATCGTCAAATGATGAATTTTATTTATCCATAAAAAACAACCAAAACAAAATCTGAAAAAGATGATATGAATAGACAAAGACTGTAATGGAACATTTCAAGCATAACGCTGTAGGTGATTTTCACGATTCTTATGTCATGAGGAATACTTAAATGTTCTGCGTAAAATCTGAAGAGTTTAAATTGTCATCTACGAAAAACTGAGTTAGATTATAGCTACTATTACAATGTTGCAGGATACGCGTATGACTCTTGTCTAAAGTTAACACATATAGAGTTAGAGACAATACGCGATAGGGATATGTACCTAATAATAGATATAGAGTTAGAGACAATACGTGATGGCGATATGTACCTAATAATAGATATAGAGTTAGAGACAATACATTATAGAGATATTTACCTAATAGGTTAGAGACAATACGTGATAGAGATATGTACTTAATAGCAGATAGAGAGTTAGAGACAATACGTGATAGAGATATGTACCTAATAACAGATATAGGGTTAGAGACAATGTGTGATACAAATACATACTTAATAACAGATACAGAGTGAGAGACAATTCGTGATAGAGATATGTACTTAATAACAGAAGCGTAATCAGATGAGGTATTATGATAGCTTGCTTGAGATAAGCGAAATTAGACCTAAGCATTTGGAGAACTATCCTTCGAGCAAAGAGAATTCATTCATCGAGTATCTATGAGCTAATTATATTTACGATTGGAGTCAGTCGCAGGACCTAACCTACAAAGTTTTTTGCCTGTTAAGTGAAGAAGAATTAAAATACTTTGAACAGAACATTAAAAGATGGATTGATAAATGCGAAAAGAGATTTTTATCTTCGATTTTTATTTAGAGATAACAAAAGAGATTCTCAAATACTTCAAGCGCAATCAGTTGGCATCTAAGGTGGATTCTTCTCAAGAAGAAATGTCAGATCTACGAAAGCAATTAATTGAAAAAGGGTACGAAAAGCTATCAAAGGTTAAACAAAAAGTTGATGTATACTTTGAATGAAAAGCCAAATTCGCTATATGAATTTCCAATACTATACAAGTTTAGGTGTGAACTAAAAGAATTAATAACGGAATATCCTTCATTCAAGAACTCTGAATGGAGAAATGTAGAACTTTGTGCTTGGTATGGCGATTGAAAATGTTAGAAACAGAAACAGAGGTTAGAATCGTTAAGAATTGTAAATCGTTGGAGAGATCAGAGAAGAACTCGGATATAAATATAGTCATTGACATAACTATATTACTTCAAATAGAACAGAAGACGACTGAGCTCAGCAAACTGATATATATATATATATATATATATATATATATATATATATATATATATATATATATATATATAGTTATATAGTTATATTTATATATATATATATATATATATATATATATATATATATATATATATATGTATAGTTATATTGGAACTAAGTATACTTTTGATGATTTCGATACCTCTGAGTATTGTATAGACAATACTAATAGGCTATCATTAGTAAACAAGAAAATGATCGGAAACTTCAAAAATGAAGTCAACGGTGCAATTCATGAGGAATTTGCTACACCCAGGAGTACGATCTATTCGCTCAAGATAGCAAAATACTGTAATGAAACATGGAAAGGTGTTAGGAAAACAGCTGCTAACGATTTAAAGTTTGATGGCTATAAAAGAATTGGCTATTTAATAACGAAGGGCGCTATGGAAGTTTTCAAATTACAAGATATTGCAAGCACGAAATATACCAGATTGTAATAAACAAATTACCCATGAGTCCATTTGTCGACAATAAATATTCAGTAAACAAACTTGAAACATATTCGTTTGTATATTTATATATTGTAGATGGTAGTACAAATGTATTTGCAATAGTATATTTATATATTCTAGATGGTAGTGCAAATGTATTTGCAATAGTATATTTATATATTGTAGATGGTAGTACAAATGTATTTGCAATAGTATCTTTATATATTGTAGATGGTAGTACAAATGTATTTGCAATAGTATCTTTATATATTGTAGATAGTAGTACAAATGTATTTGCAATAGTATATTTATATATTGTAGATGGTAGTACAAATGTATTTGCAATAGTATACTTATATATTGTAGACCGTAGTACAAATGTATTTGCAATAGTATATTTATATATTGCAGACAGTAGTACAAATGTATTTGCAATAGTATATTTATATATTGTAGACCGTAGTACAAATGTATTTGCAATAGTATATTTATATATTGTAGATGGTAGTACAAATGTATTTGCAATAGCATACTTATATATTGTAGACCGTAGTACAAATGTATTTGCAATAGTATATTTATATATTGTAGACAGTAGTACAAATGTATTTGCAATAGTATATTTATATATTGTAGACCGTAGTACAAATGTATTTGCAATAGTATATTTATATATTGTAGATGGTAGTACAAAATATATTTGCAATAGTATATTTATATATTGTAGACCGTAGTACAAATGTATTTGCAATAGTATATTTATATATTGTAGACAGTAGTACAAATGTATTTGCAATAGTATATTTATATATTGAAGATGGTAGTACAAATGTTTTTGCAATAGTATATTTATATATTGTAGACAGTAGTACAAATGTATTTGCAATAGTATATTTATATATTGTAGACAGTAGTACAAATGTATTTGCAATAGTATATTTTATATATTGTAGATGGTAGTACAAATGTATTTGCAATAGTATATTTATATATTGTAGACGGTAGTACAAATGTATTTGCAATAGTATATTTATATATTGTAGATGGTAGTACAAATGTATTTGCAATGGGTATATTTATATATTGTAGATGGTAGTACAAATGTATTTGCAATAGTATATTTATATATTGTAGACAGTAGTACAAATGTATTTGCAATAGTATATTTATATATTGTAGATGGTAGGTCAAATGTATTTGCAATAGTATATTTATATATTGTAGATGGTAGTACAAATGTATTTGCAATTGTCACTGGCAATGAACGCTAGTGACCCAGTTGATTACGTCAGGATCTCAAAACAAGAAGGCGAGGTCGCAAGAAACATGGCGCACGAAGTTATTATGATCAACGATATATGTTTAACAATGGAATTAAATAAATGGAAAATGTTAACGATATATCAAAAGCATACGAATTTTCGTTCATAACTGACGTGTTAATAGAAGTGAGAAAAGAAAAAAACAATATCAGAAGAGTTGTCAAAAAGTTAATGTTTCGAAAACAGCTTGTAACAGACCTTATTACAACAAAATCATAAAAATTGCAACATTAAATCCCTGCTGAGCTATTCAACTATCTGAAAAGTTAAAATAGGCACCTAGACACTTGACAGTGTCAAAAGAATATATTTAAATCCGACCAACTAAAAAAGAGAGAAGAAAGCATACAAAACCCGTTAATCCAGAATACTAATAATAACAAAAATTTGAAAGGAGGAGATCCTTTAATTATTAGAAAGTACGATGAATGTACCATAACGACGAAAGAGAATGACTTGGTCCTCAAGTATGCCTTGTTGCAGAGCAACAATGGCAAAACAGTTGATTGCACCTGAATTACACGCTAAAACAAAACACGGGTTATTCAAAGCCTTTCCAATGAAACAAATTTTGTACCAAACATAAATAGGAATTTAGAATATGTGAAGTAAATACTACAGGTAAATACTAAAATACTTGAGGAAATTGAAAAAGAAGCAGAAACATAATGCAAAAATATGATAAGTAAATCAAATGGCGAAACGGATTGCAAAGAACAGAATATGTGTGCGCAACACACTGACGTTCAGCTGTCAGCAGTGCCGATAACAATAAACAAGACTTTGTTTTACCAAACCTTTCGGGAATCATCAAAAAAATGTTTTAGTCATGGGCTAAATACTTCTCATGCAACACAAAATGAATAATTCCTTAGTTGTTCTACAAAAGTGGATTCCAATTTTACTGAGTGAATTGCGAAATATTTCTGAAAGTAATTAGTCAGGAGATAACATGGCAAAAGACGAACTAAGAAATCCTATCTCTAATAGAGATATAAAAATGTTGAATAAAATAATACAATACCTACAATAAAACAAAGACTTAACAAAAATATTGCCTGATTTTAATTTGTCAACTATTTTGTCTTTCACAGCATAAAGTTTGCAAAAATTAGCAATAACTCTCATAGTCTTCTGAGAAAATAAAATTTATCTCGGAAAAAAGCATTTAAATTATTTCTTTTTCTGTTTTGGTACTCCTTTAGGTATTAGTAAAACATTTGGGGCGTTTTTATACGGATTTGTCTCTTCAAAAGTAGTGTGAAACCAATACTCAATTTACATTCTCAGACGTTTTCAAATCGTGCAAGAGATTTTGTTTGACAAAATCAAACTTTAGTATTTCACTATTTTTTAGAAAGACCTTTCTTAGACAAAATCTTCATGTAATAAACGTTGATTCAGATGAGGCGAATGTTACGCTTTCCAATCTATTTTATCGTCTTCATTTGGTACAATTTTATTATTCTTTGAACAAATTAGCTGCTGCAACAATACGTAATATCATTAAGAAAAATCCTGCTTTTTTAGTACAATTTGCGTAACATCTTTTCATACTTTGTATTTCATTTGTAATTTTTTCTCGCCTCTCCTCAAACGTTACGGGACATTTTTTTTAAATTATTAAATTCATATTCATATCCAATTCACAGTTATTTATTATGTATACCTCGGTACCAACAGTACGCCTTGCAATGCCCAAAGGATGAATCAAAATTCTAAAATCGATATACAAGTTTGCTTTTTATCCACCAAAATCATATCTCAATAGTTAGTCCCTTTCTAGCAATATAAGAGACTTTTTGCAATATTACGCGCAAGCACACCAACGAACGGAATTGTAGAATCACGTAATTTCTCTTTTTTGTCAAAATAGCAACACAAACACTTGATCAATCTATAATTCCGATGCACATAGAATAAAAGTGACATTGTCCGTTTGCTTTTCATAAGTAACATGGTTAGGATATACAATGGATATTCATAACCTACAGGAAGTTGATTTTAGGACTATCCTCTCCCGATTCAGTCTAGTTTCTGAGACCCCCTGTTACTGTTTAAATGCGATATTTATAGATGTTTGTTGTGTGTGATGATTTCAATTTGTTCATACCCATTATATTTACAAACAAAATAGAAATTGCGTTCGGACATAAGTATTATTACTCAATATTAAGTCCAACCCTTCCAGTGCCATATCTACCTTAAACGCGTAATATGAAAGATCAAATGATATTACTATCATTAAATTTTTGATATGTTACATTTGATATTGATCCATGTTTTACGTCATTACCGGCATACACAAATAGGACGCTATTTGAAAGTCATTCGGAGAGGTGGTTTACTCTTTGTATAATCTTTAAATTATTTAACCTTAAGGACTTTGATGATGCATACAGCTCTTCAACATAGTTTGTCATTGCTGTGTTGGAAATTAAATCAATCTAAGATACCATTCTAATATTTGCCCTCAATGTCTCCAAATTACTTTTGAAACATTATATTATTAACGTATCTGAGGATTTTTAGCACACAATGAACAATACGGCCTGATGTTTACCTAACCAAGAAACAGGAATATAGCCCGGATTTAAAAGACATACGATTCCTTTGTTGATGCAAGGCCCAAAATGCCTACATGTATAACCATGCCACTTTCGCTGATTAATGCTTAACACTTCCGGTGGTAGTAAGACCGCAGATAGCTATCAACGGTCATCTTTAAACAACGTACAAAAATGTCGTAGTTTTTACCTATCGTTTAGTACACCGATGTGAAACTACCAATCAGTCACTGGAGTTCAAGAGAAGGGGAATTTCTAAGCTAGCCTGTTTGAGATTGATGTCACAGTTGTACTAATGAATGAATCCACTAACCAATCTAGAGACAGGGATTTTACAAGTTGCAGAAATTTGATATTGGCTTACTAAGTTCGGCGGGGCCCCAAGTGGCCGAGTGGTCTAAGGCGCTCGCCTTTACATATCACTGACATCTCACCTCTGTCCGCTTGGGTTCGAATCTCGGGCTCGGCCAGCGTGGGTATGTGAGAAAGCTTGCCAGTAGCTTCCCGTGGGTCGGTGGTTCTTCCCAGGTTTTTCTCGGGTTCTTCCTCCACCAAATATACTGGCATCTATGTATATCCTATCATGTGCTGACACATGGCGTTAAACCCATAATAAACAAACAAACTAAGTTCGACCTGGTTCCAGCCAAGATGTCAGGATTCAGCAATCGTTTCAGCAACGATATAACAAACCTATCAAACCTGAGCATTACATATATATATAATCCATCAAGAGATTTAGGAAACATAATCATAAATAAAACTTGAACCAAAACCATATCATAATGATTCATGACGACTACTACGTCGCCGCCAACGCCAAAAAAGTGATTGCTATGTCTTACTTCCCACTAATGTGGGCCAGGAATAAAAAAGCGATTTAAATTAAACGCTCATATGGTGAAATTGTATGATTTTACAAATCAATGTATGTGAATACAGTCAATACCGATCATGAGCTTGAAGACGACATATTTGTCAATGAATGCATAGATTAGATCTGCCTTTTACGCACAACGTGTACTACTTGAATGTATAACCAGTGCATGACTAGGGTCGCATCTCTTCAAGGCAGGTCAGTCCCTTGTGAAGGTTTGTAACAAAATAGCACGTGTATGTGGTCAAATATTTGTCGGTGCCAGAAAGTGACATCCTCCCTAATTTACAGGGAGCACTTCTTCCCAATTTAGATATATATGGAAAATATTGAAACAAAAGCAAACATAGTTCATGCATGAACATGTACGAAATTTATTGCGTAATTATGTATATAAATCAAAAAGAGTAAAAGTTGAAACAAAAAAATGGATTATAATCAGAATTTAACAGTCCTCTGTATGATCATTAGTGGTCGTTAATATACAAATATATTTTAAAGAGTTTAATCAACTACTGATGCTGCTCCAGATACGAAGAAGAAGAAGAAAGGAGGACGAGAAAATAATAAATGTCACTGGAAACAGTGGCGTAGCCAGCGGGGGGGGGGGCGAAGAGGGCGGTGGCCCCGGACGGCACTTTCTAGGGGGCGGCAATTTGGTAAGAGTAGCGTATATATCATAAATAATACGAATGGAGTGGGGCGTAATTTTGGTAGTTGGCCCTGGGCAGCACTTCGCCTCGCTACGCCACCGACTGGAAAACTATCACATAGTCATAACGTAGGAATAAAAACAAAGCACTAGACATTGTCGAAAAACAAAGTTTTATTTAGAAATTCTGCTCTTTGAAGAATAGAATCTTATGAACATCCGACATTTAATCAATGTATTTGGTCTTCATTGCTTTACAAAATGCCAGAAAACTCATGCCAAATGTAGCAAATCATTTGATAATGCAGTTTACTGATAAGCAGAAACTGCTGTTTCTCTTTCTCTCTCTCTCTCTCTCTCTCTCTCTCTCTCTCTCTCTCTCTCTCTCTCTGATACAGATAGCTGTCATTAGTCATTTGTTAAATTGAGTCTACAGTTCTATGTAACTCTTCTAAAACATAATGAATTCGAATCACCAGTGCAAGATGAAGTATACTTGAGAAATTTTAAATTGCATTTTTCAAAAGTTTTATCTGACAATGCTCAACTAAATGGCTCCGAGAAAAGTGATTTTCTTACGGAATAAGACAGCTCTGGTTTCCTCTTCATTGCCTTTGACATTTAAATCAAAGACAGCATTGACGTAAAAACTTGGCTAGAATATGGTGAATACACTGAAACTTTCCTAAACTAGACACAGGTGGAATAAATATTTGACCGTTGTATAGAAATGGCCAGGTTCAGAATGAAACGGTTTGATCAGGATCGGAACGGCCATGTTGGGACCAAAAATATTCGGCCTGACTATAGAGACGGTCGGTTACAAGGGGGCCTATTTACGGAAGTTGCACGCGTCGTATATATTTTAAAAAATATTCGCATATATTTCAATAAAGAATGGAAAACAATCTTCCAAACCATTTAACATCCAAATTATATATGTAGAAATATCAAGGGTTGTTTTTTCCCCAAATGGAATTTTCTTACAACTTTGACATCAGCAAATACCTGTTTTGTTATTCCTTTGTTATGTCTCAAATTTATTACTTGTATTGCCTTTTGAAAGAGACTAGTGTCAATCTATGTATAAACGTAGCGATGTAATTATTTTCTAACAAAGCGTGCGTACCAATTTAATCGCTAAGGATTATATTATCGAAGAGAAAGGAAGCATACATAGTTCGTTCTTGAAAAAGAACAATTTGTTCTAGAAAATAATAATTTGTTCAAAGGTATATATAACACCAGCACAACCAACGACCTAACCCTTCAATGGTGCCGAATTACCACGATGTTCTTGAAAGAATAAATGGGAATGCAAACTCATGCACAAATAATATATATTGACACAAACACTGGGAACGGCGCAGTTTCCCAATGTTTCGAGCTAATGAAGCTCATTGTCAAGTGAAGAAACAACTTACAAATACAAAACAAACACATGACACAAAAGTCGAGAGAAACCCATCCCTTGCTTTTTTTCTTTTTTTTTTTTTCTTTTTTTTTTTTTGTAAGTTGTTGCTTCCCTTGACGACGAGCTTGATCAGCTCGCAACCTTCTGAAACTGTTTTGTAACTGCGCCATTACCTATATATATATATATATATATACCTCTCTTATTCAAATTGACATTACAATTCAATCATACCGTGAAATAACTGAAGAGCCAACACAAGGGAACAAAACAAAATGTAATCAAATTTTATCTTTTACCCATGTTTCTTTCTTCTTTCCATTCTTTTCCCATGATAATACTGCTTACAAGTTAGAAATACCTGTCCACTTTGGAGTGTAAAGGCAGGAAATACAACGTGAGTAATTTAATCGGGTCTATTAAATAAATCTGTATGTCATAAGTTAATGAAAATTCTCATGTCTTCTCTCGAGGCTTCCAGTTTGGGAAGCTTCCATTTTTTATACAAAATATTAAGGTTTTTTTTTTTTGTTTTCTGTTTTGATTGCCGTTTTATTTTGTTTTGTCTTTTTATATTTTATTTTCATTCTATAAAATTATGACAGTGCCTTTTTTAAAAAAAAACTCAATTTCGCTTCTTTGATTGCTATCTAATGAAGCACTAATTTTTAAAAATGAAAGACAATAAAAATTTACAAAAATACATATGTAAATCTGTACGATTCATGCAGAGCTATAAGAAATAAATTTGCAACGTTGTCCATGATATTTTCATAAAACCATGTTATATTTGTTTCCTATTATTTTCGACAAAACCCAAAAGAGAGTCAACCGTTGTCTTGTACTGATGTTTCTTTCATTTAACTTTCTTTTATCGTTTCTATAACGTGAATGCTGATTTTGTCCAGTAGTCAAATAATACCATATAAAACATCGACATCGTTGCTTTTGAAGAGAATGTTTTTCAAATTATATTTTCAACACGTTTCAGTGCTGTAAGTGGGGATGCAAAGAATACATAAAATCTTGATTCCATATGATTATACAAAATGTCCATTCAATATTACATGTGTTATGATACAGAGATTGTTCTTGATCCATCGCTGGAGTCAGGGTTAACAACATTTTCCTTTCTTCTTGTCTTTGCCACGCAATTTGATTCCGTTATTGTCTCGAACGCTGGGCCCTTGCCTACCCGTTGACTGGGCTAAAAAGAGAAATAAGAACGATTATTAGTTGATATAGAATGCAGTAATTTCCTTTCGTCGGGGTCTTGTATTAATCATCCCATTTATTTTAAACGGTTTCCTCAAAGCAGTATATCTAGCATGCGAACAAATCAAATGCTGTAAGACGTTCGACATCACATAACGGAGATAAGACACGCACCGATAAGGTCATGTTCTGGTGACCATTGGAATTCACGTTACAATTATTTATATCAGTCATTTAGATTGAGTCTATCTTGACGTATTTGAGGGAGTTAACAACGCATTTGTATAATTAATGTCAAAGGTCATTGAAAGGCATATTTCAGTGATATGACATCTGTAATTTGATTGGATAATCAAAATGTCAGTAGAATATGACCTCGTATCGTTGGCTATTAAATCTATTGCAGAAGTACTCGATTTTCATCAAGTACAAAATTTAAATATCATCGACGACACGCCATCTCTGCAGGAAAGTGATATACGTGTATATGGTGTACAAAAAGGGTCACAACTACTGGTACCGTTGCGACAGTATCCAAATATCGTTGCAATGGTGTCCAATTATCGTAAATTTTGTTGATGCAACGATAACTTTTGCTGTTGCGACGATACAAGTTACTGTTGCAGCATTATTTTAAACATTGGTCTCGTTGCGACGGTATTTATAATCGTTGTATTGGTATCCATATACAGCTGCAATGATGTTCTGATACCGGTGCGACGCTATGCTATGTGTTCAAACGACATATTTTATCGTTGCAACAGTAATTTTGGCTTTGTGATGAATAAAGAAATGTAAAAAGTTGCAACGGTACTATTGCCATTGGAACGGCAAAATTATATAATATTTGCTTTGCGACTATAAAAATTACCGGGGCAACGGTGGCACTACTGTTGCAACAGTAACATACCGCTGCAACAGCAAAAATATACCGTCGTACAGGTGTCTAAATATCGTTGCAACAGTAGATGAATAACATTGCAATGGTATATCGATATATTTGCAACAAATATAAATACGGTTACAATTATACCAGTGTTGCAAATACCGTTGGAACTGTAAATTGTGTCGTTACAACAACAAAATACCATTGTATAAATAACTGGATACCATTGCGACGGTACCGTTAGTTTGGAACTTTTCGAATACCATATACATGTTTCAGTAAGTTTGATGATGCGGAGAGAATGATGTTCAATTGTATTAAGGTTATCTACTTTGAAAACGTTTCTGTAGAAATAAGATAACGCAGATCATCCGACCCATTATTAATTTTTCCCAAGTTTTAAATAACACAGCTAACAAAGCAGAAATGTAAAAACCAGTATTCACAAGGGTTTGATTAAAGCTGAAACTATTAACTTTGGATACGATCTGGTAACATTTTCTTCTAGTATATACATAGTTTCACTATTTTTGTACTTACATTGCAAAACAAATAAGTCAACTTATATTTCTTTTTTTTTTCCAGAAGCCACACGAAGGGAATACAGCTAATGAATAACTATGGTGTAAAACAAATAAATAAAGAAAAACAAGCAGATCAAAGGGAATACAACTAATGAATAACTATGGGGTAAAGCAAATAAATAAAGAAAAACAAGCAGATCAAATGAATCATTTAAAGAACGCATGACCGAATGAATGAACAAGAATAAAGCAAGAGAGAAATACAGATAAAGTGGATTCAAGAGCAAGAACGAAGAAACTACAAAGATAAGAGAAAGAAAACAAATTAAAGAAACTAATGTTCTTTAATTTCCACTTCACTGAAAGAATTAACGTTTTACCTATAGACATGAAAATCTCCGGGACGTTCATACCGGTCTTGGCAGAGGTTTCAATAAATACCAGGTTATTTTCTTGTGCCAGGTTTTCACCATCCTACAAGAATAATGTATATTTACATAAATTCACATTTAATTTGCTTTGTTTTCTGCACCTTGCACTTGCCAAAACGTTCTTATATTGTTTTAACTGTACTCCATTTTGTACATATTTTTGGCATGTTGCATACACCTCACCAAGGTATTGCAGTTTTTAACTCATTTTGCAAATCTGATCTCTTTTCATACCTTCGTTCTCGGCTATTAACTCAGCCCTCTGCGGACTCGGGGATGTAGAATAGGACTGATGCGCACGCATCTATGTCATAAGAAGCAACTAATGGCGGCAGAAGCTGCGGTGAGTCAGTGGTTAGCATGCAGGACCCGCGACCGAAATGGTGCAGGTTCGAATCCAATCACTGGATCAGCCTGGATCGTCTACCGTGGTGTATCATCGGCCAAGGCTCTTTACTCCAATCGCCTCAGCACTAAAATCCTTCTTGTGTTGCTGTACCGTAAAACACAAAACCTAACCATCTTGTGTTGCTGTATCGTAAAACGCCAAACCAAACCATCTGGCCTTCACTCATATTTTAAAACCATGCATTTTCCTTTTTTTATTTTTCCTTTTTGCGTTTAGAGAGGAATAAAGAATATCACGATATTGCTTTCTTTCCGTATATACTTGGCTAATTAATACAGATTGGTTTGATTCTTTTCTTCTGTTCCAGTGGACTGAACGAATTATCTAAGATCACGTTTATCTCTAAATTAAATGTCTGCACGTTCGCACTTAGACGCTTCGTTGCTATCTTGACCTAAAGAAGTGAATATTATTTCCGTTTTGGAACATTGAACAAAAATAAATGGAAAATATCCAAGATACTTCAAAACTAAAAGTGCCACACATTCCCACATTTAAGTAAAAAAAAGTATACCATAATATTTAACAGTTTACTCATTTTTACAACGTTTCGTACCACTGTCGTTCATTGGATACAAAATTATTACAAATTTATACAAAATTATTCTTTTTCCAATTACATTTGTCTGAAAATTGTCACATCTTCTTCATCATCATCATTCATTTTGAACTTTTGTTATTTCAAGATTTCAAGATTATTGGATAAAAACCCAAAGATCAATATTGGGCATGTGAGTACAATATACTATCCTTCAGTTGAATAATGCCATTTTCAACAAAGTAAATATTGATATTGTAACGTACTATTATAGGAAGTACAAGGAGAAATATATATATATATATATATATATATATATATATATATATATATATATATATATATATATATATATATATCTACAGATATGACTAAAAATACAATTTTGAGTACAATTTATGAACTACTTAGATGCTAAATTTACTTAATTTCAAAAGAGTGTTTTTCTTTTTCGTATAGCAATAGCATATAAGTCTGTTTGAACTTGTGTATCAATAAACACTCTTGTGTATCAATAAACACTCTTGTGTATCGATAAACACTCTTGTGTATAAATAAACACTCTTGTGTATCAATAAACACTCTTGTGTATCAACAAACACTCTTGTGTATCAATAAACACTCTTCGGTATTAAATTCTTTACGTCTATTGTTAAAATATGAACAATTCATGAAATAGTGATATTCGTCTCAAACATCACCTAAAGTGCACAATATAAACTGTATAATAGTAACATCAATGGGAAGAAGAAATTTTTTTTTTTACCATACTCTATCGGTAGTCTGTGATTTCCTTGTTCTTAATTTACAATAGATTATGTCTTAACTTATTATAATCAAGACGTGTTCAAACTAAAAATCCGATTAAATCTTCTATAGGTAACATATTTAGAACCTCTGTATATGCAATCACACCAATATTGCTTAAAGTGATCTTTTTATCTATGTTCTACAGCTGAATTTAACCATCTTAGTCTGTGAGAAGTTTGAAAGCTGAATATTTTTTGGGCAATCCACACTCATTTAAAATATGTCTAACACAAAGTAACTATACGATTTATATGTACCACAAATATAATTGTGTAAATAATACTCTGTAAAACACTTTACCATTTCATGTTTACACAATGTATAATCCATTGTTTTACACTAGTATTAACAACAAAAGTAAAAAAATACCAAACCTATCTCTCAGGCTAGAGACGCTCAAACTAGAATTTTAAAAACCAACGAGAATTAAAACGAGAATTTTAAATCCTAACGAGAATTAAAAACCCAAGAAGAAATATTTTGTGATAAATTATATGTAAGATATTGGGATCGAATGCAAAGTTATTTGGACAGTTTCATAATCTTAGTAAAATGCGAATAAAAGCATCAGCCAAACATAAACAAACTTTAGCTTCGATTACTTGCCTCCCTGGCAACGACCCTCTTTTCTTCGGCAATGTCGGCCTTGTTTCCAGCCAGAACGACGATGATCTGTGAATTAGCCTGCTGTTTCAACTCGCTAACCCACGTGATCGCGCTGTTAAAGGATTTCTGTAGGTAGATGAGAAAAAGTAAAAAATAAAATCTACAATACATAGAGGAGAATACACGTTTGCATGGTGATCATGTTTAATGATTCACGCGTATCTAGGATCATAGTACTAACAAGCAATAGTTAGTATACCTTCATTGGGAACAAGTGAATAATCCAACATAATAGTTTCAGTAAAATGTATCATTCCGTAATGAGGAATAATTCTGTGCACATTGTGAGAAATTATAATTGTTGTGTGATATGTTTCCTCGTCTAACGAATGCATAACCTGCAGTATTAATGCACCGAGTGCCCATAGTAAAAAGAGTATTAATTAATAATAACGACATCATTGATAAAGTGTCAAAGCACGCGTGTAGTCAAGTCATATAATTATTAATCCCTGCTGTTTCCAATTTGAACAAGATGAAGCCGGGTTAGGATTGGATTTGCCGAAGACACTGACAGCAATTTCGTGAATGAGATGTTTATTTACAATGTAATTGAACGATGAATGAATCTGACACCATATTCGTGCGCATAAAGTCTAACAATGGATTTAACAGAATGATGCGCACAAAGTTCAACAACTGATATAAGGAAATTATATCGTTCCTAAATGGAACTAACCAGAACATGTGACTTCAGTGAGTAATCAAACAAGAATCAACGTATGGAACGTATAAACAAATATGATTGATATATGGATCTATCACCATGGATGATCAATGTATAGAATTTATACACACATATGAACAATGTATGATTCTATCACCAATGGTGATCAAAGTATAGAATTTATACACAAATATGAACAATGTATGATTCTATCACCATGGATGATCAATGTATAGAATTTATACACAAATATGAACAATGTATGATTCTATCACCAAGGGTGATCAAAGTATAGAATTTATACACAAATATGAACAATGTATAATTCTATCACCAAGGGTGATCAAAGTGTAGGATTTGCACAAAAATATGAATAATGCATGTTTCATCCACAAGTAGGATGTATGTATTATTGATTTTCACTCATGTAGCGATGTTGAATTAGTGATCTCACTCATATGGTGATATTGAACAATATTGATTCACAAATGGAACATATGTATCTAGTAGCGTCCCAATGGCGATCACAGTGTATTTCCGGTTCCACAGCTCTCGATGAATGGTCACCGAGCCACTACGCATGGCCCGCCCTCCCAGTCTGATAAAGGATGCATCAAGAGCCTCCTTATTCTAGACAGACCCGCTGGGTCCAAAGTTTTGGTAGTTCACTGCGAGTAAACCAATACCGTCCTCCACGACAACGTCACCATCGACCCCAGCATTCGGGTTGCACGAAAACCCACATAGTTCTGCGACTCCCCGTCATAAAATCAGCTCTACAGCTGAAGATGGCTTCCGGAAAGTGGACAGCGTCCTGACACAACTCGTTGTATTGTGATAATACATCGAGACTTTACACTGTCAGTACATTGGTTATGGTGAAGTTCACGGGCAGAGAACTTGAGTTAATCGGGTTTTTCACTGCAGTCACTTTGCTTGTGCGGCATTGGGCAAACCGAACTTAGTATTTTGACATAGCTAAAGTCGAAAATTAACCACCCTTGGGTAACCTTGTACTCGGCAGTGAAACTTGAGCACATTTTCGTTCATATATATATAATAATGCATAAACATTAACTACACGCGATTCCGTGACACCAAAGTAATTATCCTTATGAAGATACTCATATATTTTATAATTAAAATGATCTTCGAACTCTAAATTCTCTCTCCTGTACAATTTATTTAATTACAATTCATATGCCATTAAATTATATTGAAATAAAAAAGACAATTGACTGCTATAGCGAAGATATATATCTTCCTAAATTGTGTCGAGCTGTCCGGAAAGACTGGCTTGTAAAATTAATTTCTCGCACAAATATAATTCAGAACACGTTTTCTGTGGCGAAAAAAAAATTTCTTCGCATTTTAATTAATTTATAAATTTGTGCAATCTGCTTTAAATATATATATATATATATATATATATATATATATATATATATATATATATATATATATATATATATATATATTATGTTTGTAATAGGGAATATGTACCATATGCGCCCGAAATATGGTTTTAATGTAATTAGGTTACACGCAAATCTTCAGAATAAGAAAAAAAAATAAGAAAAAAAAAGTAGGACATTTTTTTTTTTTTTTTTTTTTTTTTATTTTAAAATGTATTCAGAGTCAGAAAAAAACGCTTACAGCGTTAGTGATATCGTACACCACAATAGCCGCCTGGGCGCCTCTGTAATACATGGGAGCTAGACTGTGGTACCGTTCTTGTCCTGCAGTGTCCCAAATATCGAACTTAACTGACTGACCCGCTCCAGACACGTTAATCGTCTGCGTGAGAAAGGCGGCTGCAATAATAATAATAATAATAATAATAATAACCATTATCATCTGCAACAGGATCATCACGAAGAAAACAGAAGAATTCGTAACACTGTTAGGAGAGGAAAGTCGCTCAAAAGAAAATAAATAAAAAGTGGAATATCAGGGATTAAGAAAAATGGATATCACATTGGCTCGGAAATAGTATGAGACGGACATAAGGTCACTGAAGACACAATGAGGTATTTGACTGGACGAAATGAAAAAAGTGACAGACAGAATACAAATTACGGTAGCGGCTAAGCATTAATGACGGGGATCAGGACAACCACTTGTTATCTCTTCCTGAGCGGGTAAAAATTGACTGGGTTGAGTATAACTTTAGTATCTACTCGTCCCTGGGACAAGTAGATACAGAATTGCATCTTTAGAATGAATCTGTGTATTTTCTACCATTTACAAGCGCAAAAGTTCAATATCGCTTAACATCTAGCGTACGTCAATTACCCATTACTTTTGCTTATTTGCCTTCTTGTTCTCAATCTCAAACATGTTGCACAATGAAGATGACTTTGTAAAATTGATAGTAAAATGCGTAAAAGTAACGAAAATATTATCTTCGGAGTGATTAGATCTTGTTTAAAACCCTAGTAATATATAACCCGTTTGATAAATGCATAAGAGACAAAGTGTGTATATTAACTCAAGACATTGCAGTATCATATCTAGCCATCGATTTCTTAAAGATATTCGGGTTTACAGTAACAATTTTAGTAATACAGGCGTCATTTTCATGTCGAGAAATGTGCCCTTTCAACTAGTGTTCACACATCCTTTTGAGTCAAACTCGTGAGAAGTTAAGAACCAGAGAATATCAAAATTGTGTGATCTTTTGTCTGTTTAGATGTTACGCTTGACCCATGTCACCACTATTTTCAAGAATGCAAATTATTGATATTTTGTCAAGTCAAAGTGAAGACCATTCATATTTTTATATAAGTATGTACTTTCTTTTAACAAGCGAAATTTTGCTAACTTACTTTTGAAGGAAATATTTTAAGTGTCTCCTCCGATTTCCACCAAATGTCACACATTGCGCGCTATTTTAATCTGCTTACAAAACTCGTATTGTCGAGACATCAGCCGATTGGTCGAAAATTCATTGGATTCATGATGTAGAAACCTTCTAATTCTTTTCAATAGTCAGCAATCTTTCCATTGACATGTGCCCTTGAGTAGTTCTCTAAAAATGGACGTTTGACTAAAACGGATTACTTGGTACTAATGTTGGTGGAAATTGCGCCGACCTTCCCCCCTCCCCCACCATAATTATCAGGGGGTCGACGTCTTACAGTGTAGGGCTATATCTGACCAGACGAAATATCACGCACTTTAGACATTCTCTGTCTCTCACAGGTATAAATCACACCCTGAGATAGGTCGTTAAGAAGGAAAATGTCTCCATGTTCAAATTACGTTTGGATTACTAAAAGGTGTAACTGTACAAGCGAATACAATTAAGAAAAGATCGAGGGCTAGATGTACATTAATGTAGGAGGTCATAAATTATAATAATGTTAAAGGCGCTGTCTTTACAGCTATCATAAATTAATATTTTCATGATTTTGACCCATTTAAGTATCAAGCTTGCGTCGGATACCTATGTTTTTGTTTTTTTTTTAATAACAAAGTAGTGTAGTGGAGGAGTGCATTGTGTTAAGTAAAATCATGACAGGGACGAGAAACTGTTGCAACTTACTCGTCTCAAGGACGAGTGATTTGAAAAATATTTTCTGAGCGCTGTTAAAGGTGGAGGAAAAGTGAAAACCAGCAAAATGAGATTGTTTGATGTTGAGAATCAAGGGCAAATGATAAAGCCACTTGATCAGTGAGTGCACCAAGCAAGACCCGATTCAGTTTTAAATCCGAGTGACCAACAGCCATAGCGAATCGCAAACTCTTGGAAATGGGGATAACGAGCTTGAACAAATGGTATGAAATGAAGACGAAAAGCAAAAAGTACGGTGTCTTTGGTGGGTAGGGTGCCTATGGGTCCTAAACACACAATACGTCCACAGGTTGGGACACATGGAGTCGGGTATGCAACTTTACGACATTGTGTGTGTGTGTGTGTGTGTGTGTGTGAGAGAGAGAGAGAGAGAGAGAGAGAGAGAGAGAGAGAGAGAGAGAGAGAGAGAGAGAGAGAGAGAGAGAGAGAGATTTGAATTACCTCCGATGGTAGCCTCGCCATGTTCGAGGAATTCTCCTCTTACAAATCTTAAAGCTATACTTGATTTTCCAACCCCCTGATCTCCTAGCAACACTAGCTTCACGGTCTGTAATTTGGAACCATTACTTGCCTGTTGTGGATTTGAATTTCTTTCTTGACTCAGATTAGAGTGTCTATTACTCATTACTCAGAATTGATCTGTAATTCTCTGGAAGAGGAAAACAAAGAATAAAAGAATAATGGTCTGCTGGTCACATAAATATAGCATATATCACAAAAATTAAATTATATTATGAAAAAGAAGAAAAATGTTGATTCCTGCATATAAAAAAATATATATCAATTTAAAAACACAGCATCAGGAAGATACAGATGAACGTTCAACCAGTATACCATCCTTACTTTTCACAAGCCCTATTCAATAACGCTGTCACTGACCATTTACTTGTATGTTCTATTACACGTAAATGATGTTATTATATACTCATTTCTTTCTCCATTACCTTTGCATTGTCAGAATCGTGCAGTATTTCTCCATACTGCACGGCTTCATACTGCACGACACGTGTGTCTAAAAATAGTATCGCGTGTTAGGAACTACTTTTTATCGTAAACAAACAATGTACGCAAATGTAGCAGACACCGGAGCTTTTGCTTTATTAGATTTGTCTGTGGATGAACTAAACAAGCTGTTTGAGAGTAGAGATGATAAAGCTGACGATGTGGATGAATTCATTGAGTCACAAAAGAATCTTTCAACCAAGCAAGTGACTGAACGTGATATTCACAATGTACAGCGGTGGCTTTATGACAACAAACGTGAGGCATGCAGTATTGAAAATATCATTCTGATCATTTAAACACTTATTTAACAGATGGTTCAGACTATGAACCGTGCTCTCTAGAGTCTATAAAAATAGCATAAAAAGGCATCTTATGACCAAATGATATTCCGTTTCTCTCAGAGACCGCCAATTTTACAAGTCAGTCCAAGCACTAAATTCGAAAAAATACAACTAAAGAAGGCGGGTTTTGGTATAAAAGCAAGTGCCTCGGAGCCAAGAAGCCACGATAACGAAGAAGCATTTTTTCCGCTGACGAAATGGGCTCTCACACCCCAGCTACTTTGCAATTTTGCCTGTTTTTTTTTTTTTTTTTTTTTTTTTTTTTTTTGAGAAATTGTTTGGATTTATAGTGACAGTACATACAAATATGTCATCTATAGTTGGTAATAAGAACAGCAATACATGTACTTACTTTTCTGCATCTTGAATTTATTCAAAATGTACTTTCTGATCGATGACGCGAAATTGCACTGCAATCTAGACTACATTTCCAACAGAAATCACATTCCAAAGGAGAATTTACTGCACTCTAAAACGAAATGAATTTGACATTCCCTAACAAAAATATTTAATCCTGCATTTTCTTGAGAATTTCAATTAAAAGAATTTCATATTTTGTCCACATTATGATTCCAAACTATCAATGGCAGGACAGTAACACATGTGTAAGCTAGCTTGCTGTCGAGGCCAGTTCCTCTAGCTACATGTACATCGTACGTAATAGACCCAGCTAATAACGCAAGTTCACCACAGTTAAAAGAGCAGAATTTAGTTGAATCGACAGAAAAACAAAATCCCTCCATTCCAGATCAACTGGGAAAGTTGTTCCAAGGCACAGTCATTCACAATATGACTCAAAATTTCAATTTTAAGTAGACCAAAATGAGATTTCTTTTTGAAACAAATCACTGAGCGCGCGGTACTCTACCAAGTTCAAAGGTCACTGGGCGGTGCCATGTGCGCATGAATACTGTTACTGTGTATTGGTTTAACTTCGGTTGTGTATTTACTTTAGAATATAGCAGAAATTCAGTTACTTTGTTTCTTGTAGTGTGATCTTTTTATTATTCAGCCTTAGGTAGAAAAGCAAAGTGAGTATATAATAAAAAGGTTACTGCATTTGTATGGGAAAATATGAACTCGTTTTTTCTGAGCTATACTTCACTCCTGACGTCGTGCAGTATAACTCAGAAAACTCGTTCATATTTTTCCATACAAATGTAGTAACCTATAATAACTAAACTGGCCTAATCATGAGCAAAGTCCACTATTTATTTAAAATCTTAGAGGATTTTTTTCCCGCTTTAAGGCATTAACATCGGCCCAATTGAGAAAGAAAAAGAGAGATTACATTATATCATATAAAAGGAATTTTTGGAATCATACTAAGTTCCATTGCATAAGATCCAAAATATACACTATGTGTCTTTCATTCTTACATTAGAGAGTATTGCAATGAATAGCATATCTTGGAACAGATACGACAGATAAAACCTTCTCGTGGCACGAGGAAAACCTTCTTGTGTAATTTTATCCATAATTATCATCATTTAAAGACTGCATGTTAAAGACAGATTTGCGTCCGACCTCTTGGCAAAATAAAGTGTGGGGGGGGGGCTGTTTCGCTTCAACATGATTACATGATTGGCTCGGCAGGTGTTGTTTCGTTATCATGACAATGAAATGAGACGTGATAAGCCTATTGTTAGTTAATCATGTTGTGTTCGGCACTGTATGCTAATTCTCAATTGATAACTGCTTATCGGTGTACCGCTGACCAAACATGCTGCAAGCCAAACGGAAATCGCCTCGACATTGTTCAAGTTCTTGAAAGTGAAACTGAAGTAAAACAACAAATTAGATAGCGAAAAGCAGTGCTAACTCCACAAAGGGCTCCCCGAGTATAAAAACAGATTCCAAACTTCGGCTATCTGTCGAAAGTCGTCGATTACTTTGTTTTTTTGGATAATCTTGTTTCATCCCCCTAGGAAATACATGCATCGTCACTTTGCCCACTATTACAATAAAAATTGTTTTTCATGCATTGAAGAGCTGCAAATGTCTGAAGTCATTCGGCGTAAAACAGTCTCCGTTTAGAAGGAATTTCAACAATTACACGCATAAATAATGCATATTTTATTTATGCTATATAAAAACTTATGTCTACTGTAAATCAAGCGTAAATTATTTTTAACCCGAATGACATCTGACATGGGGAGCCGCGGTAGTTCAGTTGCTAGATCTTCGAACTCGTGGTTAGACACCCGTCCAAACCAGCACTTAGCTCCCATTTTTTCTCGGCATGATATAGCCAATAATGTGCTAATAGTGCCTTAAAAAATAATTTTAAAAATTAAAACACCTCCAACCTTGTACAAAGGGATGTCACTCGTATCTGCCTTCAGAGAAAGTGCCGATTAGTGAATTGTTTCAAAAGATGCTTAAATTTAGCTGTAGCGTCACTGGCGAATGCAAATGTAACATGTTTCAAGGTGTCGCAAATTATATACGGGAGTCAATGTTTACTAAGAACAAACTGCAGTAGTTTAGCTTTAAAGGAGGCATTTATTAGAAGGTTTTTCGGGGGGTGGAGGTATTTGTTACAGGCTGGCTTCAGAAAAGTGTTGAAATTTGCAAAGAAAACAATGTTACATAATGAGTGAAAGCAAAAATGACATTCCAGCAAGACCCAAATCGCTATAATTCAAGAAAGCAGTCTTCTTCTTGTACACTTCGCCATTTAACATGTAAGTATTTTTCTAGGTCAATACTTAGAGACTACTGCGAAATATTCATAATAATATGCACGTTTGAATCAGCGTTAAACGGCACGTCAGCACAATGATGGATATATTGTGCCAATTAAAAGAAAAGTTCTAACAATAACCCGCGAATAATTTCCAGAAGTGAAACGAATGAAAGAACTTACACAAGTGGAGGAACCATCAATTACAAATTACTACATGATTTCACTTCACAGATAAAATATTTTTGATAAATTAATATCAAGCAAGCGCAGGTTTCTTTTTTATTATATATGTATATTCGAAAGAGGAATAAAGTCAAATGGCATACGTTATCCCATTATTTTCCAACACCTCTATCTGTGTACCTGATGCACTAAATTTATATATTCATACAACGCAAAATAGTAATACCGTCTATACTCGCGTATATTTCGCCTCCAAATGCAAACAACATAGATCCTGGTCTGCCGTCGCATAATGATTAGTCCTTACAAACTGCATAGACCCAGATCTGCCGGCGCATAATACGACGGCAGATCTGGGTGTATGCAGTTTGCAGTTGGTATCAACCTATACGCGAGTATAGACGGTAGATTAGAGGATACTGAGCATAAAATACTGTTTGGTTTTTATTTTTCATAGTCAATATATGGTAAAGAAAATCTCCAAATCCAATGATAATTTCCTGCGAAGAAAATTTATTTTAATTTACGCATTGAAAATCTTGCAACGCGATTGCGACACATCTAGACGGGCTTTAATGTGTACGCCGTACGTTTGTACGGCAGGAAAGCAATATTTAAAAGAAAAAAAAATGTCCCCGGTGGTTCTAAACAGGCAACAAATCAATATTAAATTTCCCACCCACCCACCCCCACCCCCACCTTTTGCGGGTAGTTCGAAGCAGAATAATATACATGTATCAGGAGCCAATAGTTTCAGAGACTTGTTCATTGATCAACGAAAGCCAATATACTGTAAAATGTAAGTACTCTCTCTCATATCAAATGACAAACTATACGCAATGTTTGTTTTGTTTTTTTTAATTCAAAACTATAATATACATATATAGATAGTGAAATGTGGGTCAAAAGGCTGCATGTGATGAATGCGTGATATACATCATTCTGTCCGCAAGTGCCTTTATCAGCCTTCAACATGCATGAACTTATAACCTTTAGATAATGATTCTCTGTAAATGATGTCCTGTGTTCAAGGATAACATTTAGGAAATGTCCTATCAATTAAATCCTATTTAGTCCTTCCATTATCATGAATCCTTGTTGTTACTGGATCGTGTTGTGTTTGTGCCGGGGGGGGTGGCGGTCAAAAGGTCATTAAGCTTCGTTCCTTTTTATCTATATTTTTAAAGCTTGAGCTAAACATTAGTAAGACTTTGCCATTTAACATGTCAGAGCAAATTGTTGATAGGTAAACCATTTTCATATGAGACAAGGCGAACAATGTAGTTGAATTCGGAAGTTTTCGTTGCAAAAATAGACTTAAGTTATGTATTTGTCATAATCATTTCTCTGCCAGTCATCCAAAGATGGACTTTGGAGGCTTGAATTCCACCAGCTGGGTCGTTATTTTCTTTACTGTTTTATTTCTTTAAGTTATTTATGTCCATAACTCTTCCTTTAAAATCTTGAGCCGAACAAGCCTCGATCTATCTGGCCCCGTGGTTGTTTTTTGTCATACCCAAATACCTCTTCCTCTCTCTCTCTCTCTCTCTCTCTCTCTCTCTCTCTCTCTCTCTCTCTCTCTCTCTCTCTCTCTCACCATAAGAGACGCAGTAGTTCACTGCTTAGCGTGCTGGATTCGTGACCAAAATGGTGTGAGTTCGAATTCTACCATGGGATCAACCGTGATAGGAAAACGTGGTGCGTCCTTGAGGAAGGTACTTGATTTCGATTGCCTCGGCACTAAATACTTGTATTGCTGTGCCGTAAAACACCAAACCAAACTTACCATACTCAAGTACCCCCGCCCCCCCGCTTTCTCTCTCTCTCTCTCTCTCTCTCTCTCTCTCTCTCTCTCTCTCTCTCTCTCTCTCTCTCTCTCTCTCTCAATTACGTCGTTTTATTCAAGGTCAAAGTAACAGGATATAAACATGGCTTAGTCGATATATTGTGTTACATTTACAATAACCTGAAACACACAATCAGTCATTATTTTCCGTGAATATGTACTGTGAGAAGCAGTGATAAAAAGTACATATTCATCTATTGTAAAACTAGTATCAGCATTCTAATGCACACATATTTGATTGGTATGATACAGTTTGTAAAGTTAGCAGGGATAAAGATTTTAGGCAGTCTTTTATTATTTAATTTACTCTTGCAAATAAACAATAGATGATGTTGGTAGGGAGGGGGGGGGAGAGGTTATGTTTTCCCTTGTTACCAAAAACTGTTGATTTATTAAATTGTTCCGTAATATTGAAAATCTAAAGTTCTTTAAAATATTCTCTAAAATTTACACATTGTCCCCTGCTTTCCAAACATTATTATAAACGTACTCTAGTTCCCTCAGAATTACAGCTCATGGTCCCTTACTCACTACATCCCTAATTGGGCCTCAGTGGAATTGTGATGGTGTTGTATTTGTGGTAGTCGTTGTGGTGATGGTTGTTGTTGCTGGTTTTGCTGCTGCTGCTTGCGGATTGTTTATGGGAGTGTTGGTGGTGCTCATCTCTAAAAATCCTGAGTAAGGAATTAAGCCAGAGTCATTTTGATGGTGTGTGTGTGTGTTTCTTGTTTTTAAGTTAAACAGATACTTTTCGAGAGTGTCAGCTTATTCAAATTTGCTGGAACAAAATAAACACAAAATTACCGTAGAGCTTTTTATTACACGCTTAAGGCTCTGGTAATGTACGAAGGAATTTGAATAGAATTGTGCAATAGCAGGAACGTGGGGTGTGGGTTAGAAGAAAAAAAAAAGGGGGGGGGGCACATATTTTAATAAGGTAATAAAGATCATAGAAGAACAGTTTCTTAACTATCTAAATTTAAATTAAATGAAAATTAAATTAAAATGAGAAACAAAAACAACAACAACAACAGCAACAACAACAAAATTATATCGACGAGCTGAATGATGCAAGAATAAAAACCTTGAAGCCTACGGTTAATAAACATGTCCTTACACTTTAATGAATTCCAACTTCCCCAACCAAAACCTCCCATTCCCACTACCTTTCCTCCGAGTACCGCCATATTTTGGAGCGCTATTGTAAATTTAGAAATCGTGACTAATGATATCCAAACGTTTTCATATATTTAAATCTTTAAGAGACGTTATACGATATTGCCTACGTACGCACGTACAGACAGGTACAATCCCATAATCTTCGTCATTCTAAAGCATGGGTGACAGAACAAATTTTAAATGAAAAACGTAGCATAAATGTACCGATCAATAGCGAACAATCTGTCACATCACCTGAATAACGAATCTGGTTGGATCTTCTCCCGCTCCCGTCTTCCCAAGAATGTGTACTGGTTATTTGTTTTCCCACTCCCGTCTTTCCACCCCTGTCTCTTACTTCAAGAAAATGTGTTGATTTTTACATGGCATTTAAAAATATAGAAGTAATAAATATGTGTATCATACCTGTTCCAGAACGTCAACCTCTGTGAATTACACCAAATTGCTCACAATAGGAATGACCGTTACTGCGTTATTAATGTTTAATAAAAGGTTTACAATGCACGCAAGCCTTTGCTACGCTGCGACAATGTAGAATAAATATAAATCATGCGTAAATCATTACATACAAAATAATATGTCTAACACTGAATTTTAAGAGCGGTTACTCCCACGCATAAAAGGTATTTTTGTCTCGTCTGCCGTTGCATAGGAGTAACATAGGTATCCCTTATTCTGGCAGCGGCGGCAGCGTCAACAATTAATAAGGTTTTGGTTATAGTTTTTCTGTATGGTCATTAGTCCCAAACTCTGGGAGGGATAGCTGTCATAATTTTACTGTATAACTTTAAAACTCTGCCCTTTCATACCTACGCACCGCTACCCTCCCTCTAATCGTCAGGCACAATCAATGAGCCCTTTCATACCCAGGCACCGTTATCCTCCCTTTATCCTTCACTCACAATCAATCTGCCCTTTCATACCCAAGCACCGTGGTTGTCTCTTGTCATACCCAAGTACCTCTCTCTCTCTCTCTCTCTCTCTCTCTCTCTCTCTCTCTCTCTCTCTCTCTCTCTCTCTTATCACATGAGCCAGAGTAGTTCAGTGGTTAGCATTCCAGACTCGTGACCAAAGTGGTGCGAGTTCGAATCCTACCACTGGACCAGCACTGGTCGACAACGTGGTGTGTCCTTGAGGAAGGCATTTTACTCCAACTCCCTTGGCACTAAATAACCTACTTGTGTCTTGCTGTGCCGTACAACACGAAATCAAATCAAACCAAACTTATCGTACCCAAGTTTTCCCCCGCTTTCTCTCTGAATTACATCGTTTTATTCAGGGTCAAAGTAACAGGATATAATCCTGGCTTAGTCGATTTCTTGTGTTACATTTACAATGACCCGAAACACACAATCAGTGATTATTTCCTGTAAGACAATGTACGGGGAAAAACTGATAAAAATGACAGACTCATCTATTGTAATACTTGTATCAGTATTGTAATGCACACATATTTGATTTTACTGATATAGTTAGTAGAAAAAGATTGCATGCAGTATTTTATTATTTAATTTACTGTTACAAATAAAGAAAAGGTGATGGGGGAGGGAATTTGTTTTCCCTTGCTACAAAAGAATATTGGTCTTTGTTCATTTGTTTTCTGATTTAAAAAATCTAAATTCTTTAAAGCATTCTCTAAAAATCACACTTTGTCACCTGCTTTCCAAAACATTATCAGAATTACAGCCCATGGTCCATTGCTCCCCACACCCCTATAGACAGGTGCAATCCCATAGTCTCCGATATTTTAAAACATGGGTGACAAAACAATGTTTAAATGAAAAACGTATCATAATTGTACCGATCAATAGCAAACAATCTGTCATATCACCTGATTACCGAATCTGGTTAGATGTTTTCCCACTCCCGTCTGCCACCCCTGTCTGTTACTTCAAGAATGTGAATTGATTAGATTTTTGTTCTGCTCCCGTGTGTCCACCCCTATCTGGTCTTTCAAGAATATATGTCAATTTTTACATGACAGTTAAAACTATTGAAGTCGTAAATATGTATATCATACCTGTTCTAGAACGTTAATCTCTGTAAATTACAGCCAATCGCTCACAATACAAATGACCGTGACTGCATTAGTAATGTTTGGAATAAGCCTTAAAATGTACACAAGCCTTTGCTACTATGCCACAATGTAGAATAATTATAAATCATGAGTATCCGTGAGTTCATCCATGGATTTTCATGCATGCTATTACATATGTACATGTGATATAAACTTAGAGGTAGACATGTATATGCGCTTGCAACAACAGGGCATCTTAACAGCATGTTAAGTCCTGAAAAACTGCATATAGTTTTCGTTTATTTTTGGTGACAGTTTAATTTTCACTGCATTGGTGGGATATGTAAACAGCTCCAGAATTGAAAACCGCCAATAATATATATATATATATATATATATATATATATATATATATATATATATATATACACATACACACATATATATATGTATGTATGTGTGTATGTATGTATGTATGTATGTATGTATGTATGTATGTATGTATGTATGTATGTATGTATGTATGTATGTATGTATGTATACACGAGTCTAATGGATTGAATATTTGTAAAAATAAAATAATGTAAAATCGATGATGCCGGAACATCCTCTCGTTTTCTAACAACAAACATAAACGGAAACAACCGTAGATATCACTGATCTTGTAACAAAAGCATTTTTTGTATTTATTTCGTCGCTCATACAAATTCAAATCTGACCAATACGGAACATGACAGATTTGAATTGTGAAGTCATTTTATTTCCGATAAGTTAGAATAAAACAGCCACTCTTTCATTTCCAAACTTTATCTGTTGGTTCCTTTTTTTTCGTTTCAGACACGAGGCTGTCAACTAAAATAACTCAGAGAATGGGGAGAGACGGTAGGTCTGTTGTTTGTGTTTGTGAACTTTTGTGATTCTTTTCTTTTAAAAATCAAAGAAAAAAAAAAGAACAAAAATTAACACAAAAAACATGTTCTACCTATTCCTACTTTATTTTATCTTTTGTAAGATAAATGTTTGCTATTATCGTTAACGTCATAAGAAGTATAAAAATCACAAAGTTGGAAAAAAATTAAAGTACAGCTTTTTATAAATTTTTCCCAAAATAATGAATCATTTTTTAAAAGAAATCTAATTGTCTAATTGTTCGGTAAGTATGTTACAAATCACAGTGTTCATCTAGATAATTAAATTTGGTAAGGTTGGGACTTTTGATGTCAATGTTAGAATGTAAACCTTTTTGATCTCTTGAAGACAATGCCTTTGAATAGCTCGTGTAATTTATTGCCTATATCATTTGAGTCTTATATTATATTAAGATAAACCTTTCAGTTTAGACTTTGCAGTCAAATAAGAATTTCGCAATAATGCGAATGCAAGAACGCACAAATTCTATGATTTAATGTTATCCTGGTCCCCTTTTCCACTGGAATGTCATAAGAATTGACTACTTACGCTGTAGTCCCTTATAACCAGACTCAAGCGTGAGTCAGAGAGATCTACGCCGAACGAGAGTCTAGTAAAGGTCAGCATAACTGATTGTTACCGATAGTTGTTGCTTCTTTGTACCACAGCTGCACGTTTGCAAGATTTTCGTAAAAAAAAAGAAAGATATCTTTTACAGATTTTATTTACAAAGCAAAATATACAAACAAAAATAAAAGCAGTGTGCATGTCTATACTTAACCTGAGTCACCTGGTCGTCTGACCATAGAGTGGAATATTCATTAGACTATGGTCAGTCTGAAAAGCAGTTAATGCTGTGCATGCGTCATGAATGCTTGCGGATGTAGGCGGGCTGTTTCGTTCATGTCAAGCACGTATCGTACATGAACAAGTATACCTTCCTTGAAGTAGAATATGCCCTAGTGAGTGTTATTACGAAAGTAGAATTCCGATCATTCAGGAACTTTACCCGATTTTCGCTATGCCTCATCATGAATGTTACGTCATTTGTATAGGCCTTTACCAGACTCACGCTCGGCGTAGATCTCGTGGGGTCACGCGAGAGTCTCGTTAAACGAGACTACTGACGTTGGTGCTATTTGACATGGTCCTTGGCTATATTCATTGTGTGTCTACCAATTGAAGATGCTTCTCCTAATGTCAAAATAAGAGCATAGTGAATTGTTCCGAGTTGAGAATAATTAAGAGTAAATTTGTCATCATATTCTTTTAAAACGTTATAGATAAATCTTGAAATTACCATGGAAAATTCTAAGTAGAGACACGAATCTTATTATACACATTTTACCGCTTCATTAAATTTTTTTCTTTTTTGTAATCAGTTTGTTTTAAATAATTTAGTTTAATTTTCGTTAAATTAATTTTATTTACTTAATTTTTCTCCTTTTTACTTTTTTAATCAAAGTATATGCCCTTTTTCTCCATAAAAAGCAAATGAATTGAGAAATATATGCGTTCACTGTATGACCTAATTGTTTGAATATGTTCTTAATACAATCCTTTTCAATTTGGTTTCAATACAGACAGAAATGTTACTTGATTTTGTTTTACTTTACAGTACAGACAGAAATGTTACTTGATTTTGTTTTACTTTAACATCATAATTTTTGCAAAGACTTTTACATTGCTGTGTATTTGTCCCTGTAAAGCAGGGGAACAACACATGTGCTTGTATTGTTGAAGATATTTCATTAATCTTGTGATGTAGTATACAGTGCATAAATCATATATTGAAGTGTGTGTACATTTAAGTGTATTTACATTTAAGAGTATGTACATTTAAGGAAATATACAAAAGGAATCAAGTACATATCATATCAGAAACACAAGATTTATATGGTACTTTACACAAATAGCGCCATGATATAGTCGAGTTCGTATAAATTTAAAGGGGGGGGGGGAAATAATCTGTTTGAACATTAAAAAAGGAAAAGAAAAACTTGAGAGTTTAGTGGTTTCGTGCTATTTATCGGAGCAATTAAATAAGGTATTTGTATATTTAACATAATATATCAACCAGTACACAACAATTATTACATTATGAGAATATATAGACATAGGGTATTGATTTTCTGATGGATTAATATGTAGAAAGATTATTAACTATGTTCAAAGTCGATTCAAATATATGTAAGTTGTACTTACGTACGTGCGTTCAAACATATGTAAGTATGCACATACATACATACATACATACATACATACATACATACATACATACATACATGCATACATACATACGTACATACACAGACACACATACATACATACATACATACATACATACATACATACATACATACATACATACATACATACATACATACATACATACATACACAGACATACATACATACATACATACATACATACATACATGCACACACACATACATACATACATACATACATACATACATACATACATACATACATACATACATACATAATTACATAATTACATACATACATACATACATACATACATACATACATACATACATACATATATGCATACGCATATATGCATACATACATACATACATACATACATACATACATACATACATACATACATACATACATACATACATACATACATACATACATCCTTCTCCCTGTTTTATTTACACCTATTGCATGTATAATATTAGCTTTATGTTTCATTTACTCTTCAAGCTTGTAATAATTTTATTTCAACTCAACTATGCGGTATATTACAAATATTGCCTATATATTGTACCTTATACACATGTCTAAAATGTATAATGCTCTTAAAAGATTATATAACTCATATTCATGGGAGATTTACTTTGCTGTCCCTGATGGCTATATTATTAAAAGCATTGAGGCAGAAGATAATGGAAAGGACTATTGACAATCATTGAATTTTTGTAAATATATTACTTGTTTAGTGTGTTGCATATCCAATAATATAAATGTATGTTCCTATTATTATTGTGTAATAATGAAAATAACTGAATGTAATCTCTTTGGAAGAGGAAATAAAGAAAGTCAGTCAGTCAGTCAGTCATACATACATACATACATACATACATACATACATACATACATACATACATACATACATACATACATACATACATAAATACATACATACATACACACACACATACATACATACATACATACATACATACATACATACATACATACATACATACATACATACATACATACAAACACAGACACATACATACATACATACATACATACATACATACATACATACATACATACATACATACATACATACATACATACATACATACATATGCATATACATTCATACATATGCATTGGAGTTGCGGTCGTACATGGGTAGACGCATGGATGCATGGATGCATGGACATACGTATGTAGGTATTACGTCAATTACACCACAAAACATCCTACGATCTCTTTCAACAGATGTAAAATTACTTTTACGGATCTTTTAGTCATCTCAAAGTTCTTTTAAATTATTATCTTTTTTTTTTTGTTCATATGCTTGTCCAGGAAGTGATAATTGTAAGGGCCACACACATTTCCTCTCAGACCTATGACGAAAATTTTGAACAAAAATTGTTGATGAAAATATAGAAGTCATTGTCATTAAAATTTCCAATGTAGGTTTCGAAATAAACTTAAATCATACAGAATATCAGCATATCTCAACGATTTACACATTTACCAATCCGAAATTCAGTCTCATCCTCACCTCCTGCCCCCACCCCAGAGGATGATTCAAATGCATAAATGTTCATATTCACTAATACATTTAACTATATTTTATTTTCCTTCAAGTTTTTAACAATGGTTTACGGATTGAAATCATTGTATTGCTATCAAATGTGCATGCACAGGTACGCACGGATGAACACATACACTGAGTTGGTTGACATTATCCCAGGCTTTCTTTACAAAACATGGAAAATCAATCATGCTTTAACAAAGCATGTACAATGAAGACAAATATACATTTAAGAGCTGCTTCCTACGATCCTTTTCATGGGATATTTATAGGCTGAGTGTATGTAATACACAGATTATTGGTGTGTGTATCTTATGTAAATATGGCTGGAGTGATTTCATACTAACCTTATATACTAGATTAATCCACTTATCTGTCCTTGTGCAGAATAAATTGATCATTAGAACTTAATTAATTCGATCTCCTTCAAACTCATGGAGAATCATTTTCAATTACAGTAAGTAAAATTGACAAATTTGATGATCTCATTCATGCACTTGTCTTAATCACTGTCGGGCACCGCCCCCTTGGATCAGCTGATTTTAGTCAACGAGCAGTCAATATTTTCCTACAATGCACCTTAGACCTTCCGTTTTTTAAACGAAAGACCGAACTTTACTGAAGTCACTAATTCGATGCTGTATTTTATGCGGTCAAATAGTGCTGCTGATGTGACGACCGATGACTCTATTGTTAAAGTATTGTCAATTGAACTGGGTGACACCTCATTTCCGCCAACTGCGGGGATTTTATCAAGTTGTCGGTCGCTTAGATTTATCGTGCGGTACTAACTGTTACAAGTTTAGTTTATCTCGGTAATCATAAATAGGAAGGTTTAAACGCCTTTTCAGGTTTGTGGCCTTGGTTGTGCAGGGTCATAGGCTCACCGAACTAATCCCAAATGTATATGCTTGAGGTAGTTAACGCGCCCACGTAACGGAACGGACGATGTATAGCTGCCGACGTGGATCGAACCAGGATCGGGTTGGTTTGGTTTGGCTTGATTTTGATTTTGGGGTTTAGTAGCACATCTGTACATGAAAGGCTATATAGTGCTGAGATAATTGGATTGAACTGCCTTGTCCAGGGACACACCGCTGCCGCTGAACCAGCCTGGTGTAGGTAGGATTTGAACCTTTATCATTCTGGTCGATAGTCCGGCACAACCACTGAACCATCGTAGCTTTCTATAAAAAGGAAACACTGTAAAAAGGGTTAATTTATACTTTCTAAGATCTGTGTTCAAAGTTTTAAAAAATCCGCTCATACGTGTATGCTTTATGGTGAGATTGGTAGAACCCCTCTATATTTACGAATAAAAAAGAGAACAGTTAGCTATTGGAAGAATATTATTAACAAACCAAACTATCTTATATCATGTATTTGAGGATCTTATATCATGTATTTGAGGATCTTATATCATGTATTTGAGGATCTTATATCATGTATTTGAGGATCTTATGCCATGTATTTGAGGATCTTATATCATGTATTTGAGGATCTTATATCATGTATTTGAGGATCTTATGCCATGTATTTGAGGATCTTATATAATGTATTTGAGGATCTTATATTATGTATTTGAGGATCTTATATTATGTATATGAGGATATTACAAGAGTATAATAATGCTCTAGGCAGAAGAGAATGGGTTAAATGAATTCATAATATCTTATTGAAAACTGGGTTTCGATTCATTTGGATTAATCAAAATATGTCCAATAACTCCTGATTAGATACAATCTTTTCGAAGGAATGATTTCTTAATCAGTTTAAAGATCCATACGATTTCATCCATAACTAACTCGACAAAAGCAGATACATATATAATTTTAAAACGGAATTAAAATCAGAACTATATTTATTAAAAGACTTATCCAAAAAATATAAGGCAAATACAATCAGATTCCGAACATGCAATCGTTGTTTATCTAAAGAGAAGGGACGACGGGAACATTTGCCTAGACATGAAAGATTGTGGCAACTTTGAACTGAATACTTGCCTGGGTGATGAATTTCATTATATCCCTGAATGCAGTTATTTCCGAGCACAAAGAAAGCAATTACTACCCAAACAACTTCTATTTCATACCAAATGTGCCAAAAGTTGAAAAAATTAGTGAGTTCCGAGGAAACTGGCGTTTTAAAAAAACTCTCTAAAATGATTGATATTATGTTATCAAAATTTCGTTAATTTCTAATAATCTTCACTTGATATGTATGTTGTTCGTTACATTTTTGTCAAGATGAGAAAGGTATCATAGCAAGCTCTCCACGTACACATGTCAAAAATCGCTTTAAACCTTGATGCTATTTACAATTCAGGTTTCTACCACCACCATCCTCTCTCTCTCTCTCTCTCTCTCTCTCTCTCTCTCTCTCTCTCTCTCTCTCTCTTATTAAAATGGAGAAATTGGACTTTAAATCATTTCCTTACATCTAACGGGCTTTGCTTAATACGGCCGCTTACCTGTTTTGGGTTAGACATATCACCCTGTAGCGATCGCCGATATAGTAGGAACCATTCCTACTCGTTTAATTAATGCTGGAACAGTATGGACCCAACAGGTTCATATACAATGAGAAAACGGGGATTTAATTTCCATCTTTATGTATATTCTTTATCTTCGATGTTCTCCCATAAATTTGAAACCCATATGTCTTAATAATTTCGCATATATGGTATGTTATTGTTGTTATTTTGTTTCGTGGTGTTGTTTTTGTTATTGTGGGGATTGGGGGGGGGGTTAATGAGAAATGAATATTACTAATAATGGCGAGTTCAAATGATACTCCTAGTTTCATCACTGTAAAGTTACAAATTTACCACAGATTAACTTTTGCTTCATTTATCGTAATTTGTTTTTCTTTCTTTCCAATTGTATCGACATTCAGGTACTGCATGGAGAAGAGTTGTATATAATTTTGTATTTGTTCGTATTACATTTGAATACTGATTGATTGCTGTTAATCTGTTATACTGCTTCAGCTGTACAATAATGAATGATGTACACGCATGCAAAATGAGATACTACTTTTTACCTCATATTTTGCGTATTGCTTCTGAGTGTAGAAAAGATTTTGTCAATATTCTTATAAAACCTTAGGACAATTGAGGCTGGTTAGTAAGTATACTCATATAGCCCCCCACCCCCACCCCACAACCCGGCTTGTACGCTATACAGCTCTGTGTTTAAAGGTTCTATCTCGGGTTTCACGCGCAAGGGTAGCTAATCGTTCATCCAAGGTATCATACCTATTTAAAAAGTTCTGAATATTACTGTGTTGTCAAGAAAGTTTTGAATATTACTGTGTTGTCAAGAAAGTTTTGAATATTACTGTGTTGTCAAGAAAGTTCTTACTAGTGAACAGAACATCACTGCATCCCCTCAAAGTACTCCCGATGCACCTCTACACACTTTCTAAGTCTGACTATCCAATTATTTAATGCCATTTTGTATTCACTTTTTGGTATGCTGTGTATACACTGGAAAACCGTATTTCCAACCGAATATCGGCTTTCAAGTCGTCTGCTTCTCGATTAATATTTGATTATGGGATTCAGCCCAAAATCACTTGGAGCAAAATCAGGGCTGTATGTGGGAAGTGGCAAAATTTGAATGCTGTGCTTGTTCCGGAAGTCTGCCACGACGGCAAATTTATGCGCCGGTGCGTTGTCATGAAGTAGATGGATACGTTGGGTACTGGTGCGCGGACAGCTGGTTCAGTAGTGTTCTACAACATCTGACAGCACTCTAGAGGCATAAAAATGTCCAGTGACACTAGCAGTGTCGGTCATAGATACCTGGACGACCGGGCCTTTTGCATCTAAAAATAATTCGTATACAAATCTCTTCACAGTCCGATTACGTCGAGCGATTTGTTGAATCTGGTCGTTTTCTTTGATCCAGACTTTATTATTTTCTTTTGGGTCGGGTTCAAAAAAGTAATTCTATGTTTCATCACCTGTGACAATCTCGTTCCAACGTCTCTGGTCACTCTTTTCATATTTCACGAGTTGCTTGGCGATTTCAACCATAGTCTTTTTTTTAAATTTTTTTTTTTTTTTTATTTTAATATTTTTTTATTTTTTTATTATTTTTTTTTTGTTTGATCAGCATTCAACAAATGCGGGACCCATTTTGCACAAACCTTTCTGAGCTTTAAATGATTCTTCAGTATTATAAAAACGGCTAGCAAAGTAATGCCCGTGATAACAGAAATATTTTCTGCTGTGTATCGAGCATCTTCATCACTTTCTCCATTCACAGCAGCCACTTCCCGCTCACGAGTCACAGACAACTGTCTTCAAGAACGTAGATCATCTTCCATGGATTTGTGACCATCTATAAAACGATGAAACCACCTCAGAATTGATGGATAAGACAGAGAATTGCATTTGTAACTTTATCCAAGTCGGCCGTGATATCAATCGGTGAGTACCCTAAGAGTGCCCGAAGTTTACATAATTCTCTTTTCTCAGTGACATAATTGTTCTTCTTCTCCGACATTTTTAGGTCACTGTCATTTACCTATGTTACATCACACGCTTATATATGCAGGTCTTTGGCGTGCTGCACGTTAAGCTTCAAAATTTTTATAGAACGTTATTTTGTCTATAGATCAGCGTTAAATTTATTGACAAGTTCAAAGAAACAAATAATTTATCACAAAATATTCCGAACTTTTCAAATAGCCCTGGTATATGATTTCCTTCGAAAACTCCGGTTTCCTCCACCTCAAAAACCATATCATGCCCATATAATCTAGCCGTTGATGTAAATATCACATAAAGAAAGTAAAAATTTATTATATTGTATATATCAAAAGAAACTCATAAGTACATTATATACTATATGTTTTGTGCTCACAGATAATGATCGAATAAACTGTATTTGCTTCGATTAGGAACTATCAATGTGATTTGAAAGTGTCTGCTGAAACTACATGTAAAGGTTATTTCCATGTAGAAAGGCTAATAAACCAATACCTATCAATAATAAATAAAGCATGTTCTTGTGTGTCGAACCATTTTTCATAAACTCGCCCTAAATTTAAGGGCTAGCTTGATTATAAAATTGGCAGACGAATAATTTTTATTATTGTCAGTTTGCTATAACTTTGACATAATGTAGCTCCTACCATACAGTTGCAGAAAATGAAAAGTTTTAAATATGTTACCTTGCTTTTTAATCATGCAAAGCAGAGACGAAGATACAAAGTAGATTCATGTAGATAAGCACGTTAGAATACCTCGCTTTTTAACCTTGAACTTTGACATTGAACTGTGAATGTTTTGCCCGTGTGTCAAAATATTTTGAATATTGACAGTCAACACATTTCGCATGAGGGTAGAAAAAAGGTTCATTATTAGTTATAAACTATGCAACATGCAAATATATTTATCTACATGTGATAACAGTGGATTTCGAAGTTGTGAAGTATACATGAAAGACTAAGCGCTGTAAAGAAACGAACGTCTAATCGACCAATCCGAATACATAACAGCTATATTACTACTTTGCGAGCCATTTTGCTACAGTTTGTTTCTATACTAATTTCAAGGTTTATGTTATTAACAGTATTTGTTATAGATGACTTTAAATGCCAACTCAGATCCAAAGTGTCAATTCGACACTTAAGCGGAATTCCCACGATGTATTAGAGGAGCAATCAGTTGACTTATTATATTATTATAATTATAGCACAGTCCCAGTCTATCTATTTCTATCATGTTTGTTATTTCGGCTACAAAATTAAAGTCATTACATAACAATTAATAATGCCCAGCTGATTCATGTGTTTTCTGGTGTACATTTACATTGATAAATTTATCCGTAGTTATTCAAGCTAGAAAAGCAAACTAACCTGCAGCTGGATAGAGAGATATGTTTTGATACATGGGAGGATAGATGAAACTTAGTTTCTCAGCGGAGAGAGAGAGAGAGAGAGAGAGAGAGAGAGAGAGAGAGAGGAAAAGATTTCAGACAAATTATAAACTCGCCTGAAACGGGATTTGTTCGCAAAATCTTTTTCTTTCTTTATAGGAACGCTGATGTGTATACGATCGGCCGATTCATGTTATTGGCATTTTGAAATGTCGAATATAAATGGAGTCATACTTATGTAATTTCTACATATCAAAATGAAGAACGTCACTAGCTATTGTTACCACACCAGTATAAAAAGTGACGATTGTTCTGTGCTTCTGATTAGCCTGGATTGATGTTCAAGGATAAGAGGTGAGGAATCATTATTGTATCTCTTGTCTACTTTAAGCAGCTCATAAAAAGAATATAAAATATTAAATAGCTTTTTTATTTATTGAGGTAAACAATGGTGTGGTTTTCAATGTGTCAAACTTGGCATATTGTTTTCTAAATTATTCGTACATGCATGGTCACACGGGTTTGAGCTGTTTTGACGCTTGTGATTTTGTGACGTCGGCTGTACTCAAGCATTGGAATTTACGTACTGCTTGAGTCCAAGTATGTTGGCACACGTTAAAACATAGACCTACTTTTTGTAGACATTTGATTAAAAAAGCAATATATTTATTTAGTCATTAATCATATACTAAAAATGATAATACATGGTTTTCTATGTTGAAATGTTTTCCTGCACTCTTTTGAAAGATTATGAACTCTCTGATTGAACTCTTTCTGCATTCACCCGCAAACGTATGCCGGTTCTCAATGAGGAGACTTTGAACTCTCGGGCTGAAACTCTTTCTTCGTTTGCCGTAAAACGTACGCTGACACTCTTGGGAAGACTTTTGAACTCTCCGACTGAAACTCTTTCTTCATTCACCGACAAACGTATACCGGCAATCTTGGGAGAACTTTTCTCAGGCTGAAACTCCTTACTCTTTCATCGGAAATGTTAGCCAGGACTTCAGGAAAAAAAAAATTATGAACATCCTGTGGCTGAATCTCTTTCTTCATTTATCAGGAAACCGTGTACGATCCAAATAATAAAAGCTATATTTATTAAATTCCATACTGAACTTGTTACTACTATTCACATGCCGTATGAACTCGCCTACGGGTCGGGTTCAACTGAAAACTGCATAGGGTCTGTTTTGTTTGTTCTACTGATTACCCCTAACAAATTGCATAGACCCCGATCTGCTGGCACATTATGCGACGGCCGATCTGGGTCTATGCAGTTTGCAGTTGGACTCGACTTATAAACGAGTATATATAGTATTTTAATTTTTTAAATACTTAGGATAATTCCAACGAGATTTCAGTACGCATGTCTTCTCGAATCTTTTCATTTGCTGAAATCCAGATTGCCATCATTTTTTCTGATATTTTTGGATAAATGAGGGATATTATCAGAATAATCATCTTTATTGCGATTTGCGCTCATCATTTTTGCAACTTAACTTGTGACTCCAGCGCCATGCCTCAATTGTATCATTAAAATAATGTGTCCAGCTTGTTTTATTTTACACTAGCATACACGACGCTCTCTCTCTCTCTCTCTCTCTCTCTCTCTCTCTCTCTCTCTGAACTAAGATTTCAGGAAAAGTCGATTATATTTACAGAATGTTACTGAAGCTATGTCTTCTCTGCGTGTTGCTGGCACAACTGTTGAATACGGTCTGTGCGTGCAGGTGTTTCTGGGGTGCCTCTGACGAACGCCGGTTCTGTGATGCTTCCTTTGGTCAGTATGATATGTCTTTTTTGTACCCTGGCTTTCAGAAGCGGACCGATTGTAGGATTCACTTTATCTGTCCAAAAGTCCGTACGTCTGCACCTTCGTCAGACCTGCTCGACTTTTCTATGTTTCAATATATCAGTGGATCTATCGGCTGTGTTCAGCATTATCATCAACATATGAACTTCTGCAACATTCAAGATTTGCTTCTCAAACTTACAGATATACTTCACAGGCATATTTCGGTATATCGTGTAAATTAGGCCAAATTCTGGAATTTTTTTTTTTTTTGACGATGTGCATTTGAACATTTTATACTAAAACCAACCAAGGGTGTTAGAGGCCTTTCTGTCTCGCAGTTCAATGCTCAAACAAACAATCACTAAACTGGATATGACACAAGGTTGCCCAGGTGTCTTGCACCATGATGAGTAAGCGATCCACGTGAATCATTGATAAGGCGTAGTTGATTGACAGTTGTCGATAGGTAAATTGAGACTAAAAGTGTAATATGGATGCATAGTGGAATAAAAGTCTCCTCACGTCAAAATTGAGTCATGGTGACCTGTTCGTGGTGAGGGATGGGGTGAATAGGACATTGCTTGATAATCATCCCTGGACTCTAATTCTAAAGCCTCCCAACTTAATGCCCCGAGATTGCAATGTGGGTGAATCTTCAGATAAAGGTGCCATGCTCACCGAAACTAGGACATTGTGACCTACGTTGTACATTTTTCCCCATATTAATTAAAGTTACTATATACATAAATGAAGAAATACCTTGTGAACTCGTCCTGACCACGAACTGTACATCGACATTAAACTTTTATATATTCAACATAATGTGTTAGTTGGAGGTAAACATAATTGACGTATGCATCTAGAAAACGGCTGTAGAAAAATATATTGACAGGACACTGACAGTTCTTCGACCATGGATCGACAACTATCTATCCTGCCATGTCCCGGGAACGGGAATAAACATTATAATTATCGTAGGCCAAAAACCATAGCATAAAGATACAAAAAAGTTCAAGGTTTAATAACATTATCTATCGTATGCATAATTGTGTGCGTAGGGTTGACGCATAAAAGAAATCATCGCATGAAACTGGTTCTTTTTCTAATGGTCATTCAGATATATTTTTTCAATTACAGCCATTCGTGCAGTAGTTCTGGAAGAAATCCCCCAAAACCCCGAGATTCCAGAATGGGCCACAGATTACCCAGACTTGGATCCCGAGAGGTTTATATATTACTACCAGTACAATGTCAAGGTAGAAGAGGTTTTTAAGGTAAATATCTTACTGATATTTAACATTTTCTGGCTTTGTCAATCCATTAGCCCTTTTATGCACCACGCCGTGGTGTCACGTGGCTGCTCTTTCGTATTCCTAAGTGGTATTTCTACATATTTATCGACAGCAATGAATTTTGCATATTTGTTATGTGATGAAAATAATTTTTAAAGTTTTTTTATCTGAAAATTATAATGAAAAGTACGTAAAACCTGACTCAGTTTTATTATTCCTTAATTTTTTTATCGCGATTCTAATCAGTATCTATCTATCTATCTATATATATATATATATATATATATATATATATATATATATATATATATATATATATATATATATATATATATTGTCATTACTTGCGGCAGAGGTAATATGTCATGTAATTCAGTCTTGAAAAACTTTATATGATACGTAAGAGACCACATCATCAACGATAGTAATACATTATGCAAAAATGATATCAATATTGATAGACACACACACACAGACACACACATATATATATATATATATATAGAGAGAGAGAGAGAGAGAGAGAGAGAGAGAGAGAGAGAGAGAGAGAAGGGGAGGGGGAGGGAGACTTGTCCCAGGCGTAAAAAAGGACATTTATTAATCAACTCTAGTATCGTAATTAAGCTATTGCAGCTGCTAAAATCATTTCATTTTATCTCGAAAACTAGATGGTGATCACTTATTTCAGCTAAATATTCAGTTACAGGTATGCCTAAAGGTACAGTTTTATATTACCTAATTGTCGAGATTGTACCCACTGACAAATCAAGCCAGATCAGGTCAGAGTATTATAATCAATACCGAGCCATGTATATGTATCTCATTAAGGTTGGCACTTTTGGAAAATGAATCAAATGGGATCTTCAAAGTTTTGATCTTGGTTATTTTAAAAAAAATTATATTTATATTAAATATTGTCTACATTTTAAAAAGCAACATAAATGGAGGCATATTTCACGTACACAATTTTGTTCCATTACTTCTTGTCTTAAATTTTTTTTAAACATTTTTTTATTTAGATGCTAATGCTTTGTTAAAAAGATAATTTATATAATTGTCATTTCAATCTGTCAGAAGAACTGACATAAAATTAACCTATTGCAAAACGGTGTGATCTTTCGATATATATATATATATATATATATATATATATATATATATATATATATATATATATATATATATATATATATATATCCATTTTTTGTCTCTTTGGTTGATGGATTTTTACCCTCGTAGAAGGAATCTAAAGATCTGCAAGTTGCAGCATGTTGCATTCTTTAAAATAAAAATATACATGTTGATTAATTTACTTAACTTGCCATTGCTTTTCATGCCGGGATTTTATAAAGGCCTACTTTCATAAGGGATGCAAAATATCATAGTAATGATTGGCAGTGCCATACATCTGCACGTCGAAATAGGTATTGTCTTCGGCTTGTGTGAATTTTTATCCATGTCGCCTTTTTTGACAGGTACGAGTTTTTACAGACATTTGAAATTTAACGCCTTCTCTTCTCTAGCGAGGTCCTAGCCGAACATTGACACCTCACGTCACGGTCGCTCAGTCCATATATGGCACTGCTTCTACCGTCAGTTTACTTGAATTACTGTTTACCGAAACCGGTGGTTTCCAAACCCCTGGTTGCGACCCAAATGGGGGCCGCGAGGACCCTCGCGACCCTATACCAGTACTCCATTTTGGGTCGCAAAAGATGGTATTAAGGGTCGCGATCAAAAAAGTTTGGGAACTACAGACCTAAACTAAATGGGGATTCTTGCAATACTTGTGTAATAAAGCAAATACCGAGACAGGGAAACTCCGGCTATATATGCATGTATAGATGCAAATTAGGTGAGGTACCTAGATCAATTTAGATGCACAATTGACTTTGAACTCTATAGTATATTTATGACAGACACCACCTTCCGTCGATGTTCCCAGCACGTTAGTTGTCCAAACACCAAGACAATCTGGAATGTGCATTCTCACTCTGTCTGTTGGTGAAGAATTCCTTCTTACAGGTACGTATACGTTTCTTTATCCCTTAAATCGAATTTTATATGTATCCAAGCAGACTGACCGGCTACTACAAAACAGTTCATACATACCCGAAAATAAATATCGATTACGCTATACCTCGTTATCTGCATTTTACGAACAAATAATTAGGAGGAAGAGTTTGGTCCGAATTTATATCGAACTTCGTTGCGCTTCGCTCCATTTACCACTGTTGAAATCTTGTGGACTTTATGGAGTTTGACTCGCGACATGTGTATGCTTTCATAAAATGTCTTAGCTTGAGTACTAACTTAAAGGTTTGTCCCTCTGGAAATGTTAAAGTCAGGTTTAAGGTCAGTATAACATTGTTAGGAATCAAAATAGCCTAGTTTTCAAAATACAGAACTTTAGCAATTCTTTCATTTCAGCTTACAAACAATCAGCATGCTAAATCTCTACTCAGAGCTGAAACGTTAAAGGAGAACGGGAATTGGAACTCATCACTATGTAGACGTGGCGGTATTGGTTGACTTAAATACACCTCCTGGAGGAGTGTCCACGAACCCTCTCACAACCCACACCCCGTTTAATTTTACATACATAAACATAGTCCATTTGATTCCATTCATTGCCTAGTTTTGTTTCAAGTTTGTTTAGATACCCTTTGAAGTTCGTATAGAAATCGTTATCGGTATACTTAACTAGTAAAGAAGTTTTTAATTTATCCACCATTTACTTCAAACGTTGTTTCTTGAGTGCTATATTTGTTCCTTCTTCTTACGTATGTCATGTTTACTTCTCTCAACAGCCATTTCTGGCCTCATACTGGCAAGCACATGACTTTGTGTTACGGTCTGTAGTATAGGTGAATATAAGTTGAATGTGCGTTCCTTTTTTCGTCAAAGGGACTTTTTCGAGATATTAACACATACTTAAAACATACAAAAAAATAGACGACAATGAATTAAATAATGTAGCTAATACATGACAATATTCTGAATATTGTGTAATTACGTACACAAACTAGATCATCTTTGTTGATATTAAAAGTTTGCTAAAGTTCTAAACGAGGACAAGTAAAGAAGCAATGGATTATACTAGGAAGCAAACAGATCATATGAACAGCAGAGTAAAAGATTGCAAAAATTTCAGGTTGAAAAATATACAGTGCTTCATGAAGGAAGCCACTTTGTGAAGTTTTATGTTCTTTCATTTTTATAATGCGGTGTCAATTTGATAACTTTTTATTTGTATGCGTAGCTCCATAGAATGACTAGTTACATTACTGAATTTATTTTAGGTTTCGTCCAATTTTTGTTTGTAGAACCAGGGACACTTCCAGCACAATGATGTTTACAATTGTCAATATCTATAACCTTTATTCCCGCTGGAGGCAAACAGTGGAGTGCTCAGACAAACAAATTACAACCCTTAGCAGAGCGCATGGCGATGATTTCGCTCTGGCAGCGCGCATGCGAGATTTCCCTCAGTTTAGAATATGATCTCTGATTTTGCTGGAAATTCGAAATATTTGTCAAAATTTAAAATCACCTTAGGCCAGATCAAGCTCCGTATGATTTAGGAGGAATATGCCTTGCTTTTCTTCGCCAGGTGATTGATCAGTTAAAAAAGCTAAATTTGGTGGGGTTAAGACATATAAAACTTATTACTGGCATATTATTATTAGTATTATTGATATTATTAATTTTATTACATTTTTGGGGGTGGGATGATTGACCAATTATCTTACTTTAAACCACCCGTAAGTCCACTGTTTTGCCACTGAATTAGACGGAAGTTAAGTATGGGTAAATGCACTCCTTTGATTTTAACAACGAATGCATCAGTATCAGGCATATCACCAGTAGGGTAATAATCCATAACAGTATTATTGTAATTATGAATCATATTAGTGATTAACTAAAATATCAATGAGATAAGTTAAGATCAAACATGAATTCTTTGTTTCAGACTCCTCCCTCCATATAAACAAATTCGTATTAATTGACAATGTTCACATACTAAATAAAACCATATAATCCAGGCTTTGGAGATGGCAATCCTGCCTGGGAAAGCAATGCATGTTCCTGGGTCCACACTTGGAGTGAAGTGACTGCTGCAAGTCAGCAGATGTTGAGGAAGGGAATTGAGAGTGTTGACTGCACGAAAACACAATATCCATGGGATATTCTCTCAGACCGGAAATGATGGGTACGCTGTCTGAAAATTGGAATAGTGCATATATATATATATATATATATATATATATATATATATATATATATATATATATATATATATATATATATATATATATATATGGGATCTGTATTATTCATTCCTTTATTTAACCTTTATACTACAAGGCAACAAGATATGAGACATCAAAAACAAAATGGATATTTATGTTGTTGACATTTCATAAGTTTAAACTCCCAATATTAATCATTTCATTTGAAGCAAATTGCAACGTTAGGAACATTACATAAAGGGACGGGGATTGCACAGACACACTCACACACAAACACACACATATATATATATATATGTGTGTGTGTGTGTGTGTGTGTGTATTTCTTGTCTTAATGGACTTAACTACTTTGAAATTGTGTACGGCAGGTTGGAGAAATACATAAATGACGAAGCAGATATGAGAACCTTGTCTAACTGAGACGTGTTTTCGTAAAATATCAGGATGCAAGAATTGTTAAACGATATTGTGGCTTTGCTGTGTGATGTGAAAGGAATGTAATGCTTTAAAAAGACAGTACCTTCAATGTAATTGTTATTTATTTAGTAGATGTTTAATAGTTTAAGGCTATTGGACGATACTATTTAATTATTATTATTAATATTATTATTATTATTGTTGTTGTTGTTGTTATTATTATTGTCATTACTATTTCAGATTGAACGACGACTTACTCTCGAAGAAGACGTTACTCCGACTCTTCCCAAAGTTTCTACTGAAAAATGAAATATTCATCCTACACATAGATCAATTGATTCCACTTGATTAAAAGCAATTGATTCCACTTGATTAAAAGCAATTGATTCCACTTGATTAAAAGCAATTGATTCGACTTGATTTAAAGCAATTGATTTCACTTGATTAAAAGCAATTGATTCCACTTGATTTAAAGCAATTGATTCCACTTGATTAAAAGAAAACGTATGTATCAAGACTTATGCTCGCATCTTTACTCATGAATGGACTATACTCTACACAACACAGATCTGTGAAGATTTCTCTAATTTCTACCTACCTCGTCTCTTTCGTCTATCTTTCCCCTCCCTCACTCGCTTGCTCTCTCTCTCTCTCTCTCTCTCTCTCTCTCAAAAATAAGTAATAGCACAACTTAAAAAGAAGTATGTACGTTTACATACAACAGTAAAACAAGACACAATAACATCAACATTGATAGGGGCCAAGTCTCAAGATCTTTGAAAGAATAACAATGGATTTCAAGTGCACAGGTACTGATCCTGTTTATGTTGAAATCAAATATGAACGACGTAGATTGACCGAGGATGGATTTGTTCATCGAACATAAGTAGATACTAGTGTAATAATCAACTCACAAGGATGCTCAACATCTCTATCGTTATTCGTGAGTGGTATTAAAAGAATACGTGAAGATGAGGAACGGCGAAATAGGGTCCAATGTCAAAGATTCGTAAGTGAGAAACAGAGAAGCAAGTTTCAACGTCCAGCCCGTTTAGAGCGAAACAGCAAAGACAGCAATAAGAATACCGACGAACATTTGATGAACTAAAACATTCAAACGGAAAATATAACGAAGATCACTTAGTCGTAGAATCAAAAAGGAACGTCGTAGACAAAGATGTAAGCAACATAATAAAGGGAGAAAGTCAAACTATCATTGAAAGAAATGATCATTTAGGAACAAACTTAGAGAATACAAATTTTCTGGTGGTAATGACCAGGACATATGCCTATTCTTCGGTCACATAAAACCTTGCAGAAAAATAAAAAGTCGTCAGGAACCAAACAATAGCTCATTCAGTGATATTTCAACTGACACTTACAATCAGAATAAGGCAGTTATTGTCCTCACCAAAATAATTTATTCAACGAAAAGAAACAAAGAAATTTTAAGTATTCAACGAAATTAAAACCTATTCTAAGTAAACCTGATATAAATTGTATTACACTCGACATATTTGTCAATAATATTCATACAAGACTTGATCGAAAAATAACTAATGTCACTAAAGGGATGTTTAACAGAATTGGATACCTCACGATGAATATAGATAAGGGTGAACCGCTTAATGGAAGCCCTTATAAAAGATCATGTGACTGTGTTAAACAAACGTCATACCTTGACGAATAAAGTAACAATACCAAACAAAATGTTTCTTTTATGTTATAGAGTCATTCATTTTTAAGTTAGATTGAAACATACTTGTATCTTCAAAGACTGTCATAATATAATTGAGATAGATAGAGTCATTGGTTTGATATGTCTGATAAAAATTGAGAATATTGACAATAATGAAGAATAATCTAGACTGTGTGCTAATGTTAATCAGACCCTAGAAGATAAGTATATTGGAACGGTAATGTTAACTACAGAGGACGAAGAAAAAGCTGTTGATATGGTCATCCTGCTTAATCAAGACATTGATGACGACTACATAGAAGGAAAGTTCCATTAAGTTCAAATTAAAGATCTTTCAACATTAGTGGTCAAGCTGGATAAACAAACACAGTGAACAAAAGTATATATGTAACAAGTGGCTAAACCTTTTCATAATCTCAAGTAAAATTAATTGAACGCAAAGATCTCGCTAAATTGTAAAAACACATTGGACATTCTTCCGATCAAAGGTTTTGTGGCAAAATTCAAACACTATCATATTCATGTAAAACTGAAAGCATAATGGTTAAGTCTACAGTAAAGCACACAAAACAAGTAGCAAACATATTTCATCGGGGTTTTGTGTGGACCTAAAATTAAACCAGAGGATATATAAACCAAATGTTTACAGAAGAACAGATTGTACTCAAGAATTAAACAAGACGGTACAATCACAAATCTAGTGTATGGAAAATAAAAACAAAAAAATACAAAACATATGGTGTTTAGAGAAAAAGATTAGAAACATTTTTATTCAACCAGCATATGTCATAGCGGTGGAAACATTGTGCAATATGTATGCGACTGTATGAAACATTGTGCAATATGTATGTTCGTAATCAGATCATATAACTGGTAAGTACAGAGGTCCAGCTCTTACAGACTTCAATTTGAACTACAATTATCCATAACACATCCCACTATTAATTCATAACTTATCGTCTTATGCCATTCTGCTCTTTATCAAGGAGATAATTAGACAAGATTTTGATCAGGGGATAAGGATCAGACGGAACAACGATGAGAAATATAATTAATTCAGCAAGGATTTCATAGTTGCTAAGTGCTCGATAAAGGTAGAAGAAATAGCAGTTAAAAGGACAATTAGATCTAAGCGCAAGTTTTGGTTTATATCATACTCGTTGGAACAATAAATGGAGAATTTTGAAGAAGAAATCCTCAAGGAAACAGAGAAATGGTTTCAAAATCTACAACCAAAAATATTTTGTTAAAACGACAGTTACACATACGAATGCATTCATTGCTATGAAAATGTCTTTTTTTAAATATAGCCAAGTTCTGCTCGCCTCTAAAGAACACAAAGGTATCAAATATGGATAATTATATAATGAATAATTTAAAATCGAAATCTCAAGGTGATCTTTACGACTCTTACGTGAAGAAAGACTTGGTAATTGTATGCGATATAGTTGAGCAGCTGAGGAAAGAATGTTTCAAAAGAAATACACGTGACGAAACTCATTATTACATTGATCCATGTCGGCTTTTTACGGTAATTTGAAGTTAACGTGAGTAGAATTAAGAGTTAATAACAAATTATGATATGTTCTTGATGATTGAGAGTGGAATAAGCGCTGGAATTAGTTTGATACCACATACACTGAAGGAAAATGCGAATACTATGCAGATGATAAACGCAAAATGAAAATAATAGAGAGTACGATAAAAATCTAACGCAAAGTCTATCATTAGGTACTTAGAACCCACCAAAGTGTATGCTGGGCCATGTGTAAATACAAGCCGGTAAATATTTAGATAGACAACTGTTGGACAAATCAGATGGGTAGAACAAAATATTTTAGTAATACCGAAAAACAATGATATTGTTATACTCTAGAAGTTGATTTAGAAGTACCAACGCACATTCATGACTATTGCAAGGACTATCCATCAGCACCTGAAAAACTCTTACCTAGTGTGGATGACTAATCTAAACTTTAAAGAATGTTCAAGGAACACAAAAAAGGCGCAAAACAAACGGAACCCAAAATACTATGTACATTGAGAAAAGAGAAATAACACTTGGTTTACAACTTTGAAATATACGTAGAGTTGTAATTTTCGAACATAAAGTGTTGCTTACTTTCTACATAAAACTAAATACACGTTGATACAAAAGCCACTTCGATCTAAAAACTGTCAATAATTTTGAACGTTTTCTCTGAAGGACAGAAACATTCGTTGGACAGGGATAAATTCTGATGCGTCTATAAATGCATATAATAGAATTATGAGTGATTTTTTTACATTGTTTCTATTTCGGCATTTGAAGAAAAAAATGTTAAAATAAACATTTTATTGTCTCTTTATTGTCGAGAGAAGGGAAACCCGATTACACAGGTGATGCACCTTTTATCAAACTAAGCTCAGCGGATCTTCACCTTTGGTATACATCAACGCTAGTAAAGATGGCAAACAATCAGCGAAAACAAATAAAGAAATAAATAAAAGACAAGTTTCAAAAACCAAAAGAAGCAATATTTCCTTGCCAGTGAACGTTACAAATATGGTAAAAGCAGTCTGAAGTGAATTTGCAGAGCGAAACTGGTTATCCACGGCCTTTAATTCAAAACCCAAATTTGGATCAAACATTTCATGAGATAGAAGTCAATGAAACGGAAATAAGATAGTATATGAGCGAATCTGAAAATTTTCTACAATATTCTGATATGACGCAAATTGTTAAATGAAAAGCCGGAATGGAGTCTACAGAATATATTAAATACCTGGTACACAGCTAAAAACGTATCTTTTTGATGACCTAAAAGGCTCCGTTCTTTAAACACGGATACAACGCTTTGGGCGAAGCATTGCTAAGCTCACTCAGTGAAGTGTATAATCTTTAACGTGAATTAGATCTAAACAAACAACAAATAAAGAGATTCAAATCAATCGCCCAAAGCATTGTCGAAAAGGTTAAAGACATTGAACACAATAAAAAAGCCAAAAGAGCGAACTAAGAATAGACAACAGGTCGCTACTAAAACATGTTAAATAATACATCGAAGCAAACAAATCACAATTAAATATATTAAAACTTTATATCTGTTTATTAGTCTGTCTTTTTAAACAAATGTGTGTGTTAATCATTTATTTCAGAACTAATCGAATTTTTATTCATTAATTTCTTAACAATTGTATGAGTTGCTATTTCATAAATTGTATTTTTGTCGAATATAATGAAATGGTTTATGGCACACAGTGTGCTGTGGTTTTGATAAATTTGTTTAATAGCAATGTAATAAAGTGGCAGATGCTCTGCGAAGCAAAGTATCTTTTCTATATAATTGAACAAAAAAAACACAGTAGGTGGGCCAGTTGTATCACACTATGTACTACTAATTGTCATGTCATAAACCCTGTATACATTTTGTTGTTGTTGCTGCAGTGTTTATTCCACCAAGAGAATGGATATAAAGCAATAGATTTAACGTGCCCAAACCTTGATTTGTGCTTAACCATAGATACTTTGATTGTTTCTGCGAAAGTAAATTAATTAAATACAACATAATACCATTAGTTGGAAATAAACCGCACAAAATGTTATGATAATACATTATTGAGTAAAGATCTATTTTATATTGATGAAAGTCTTTTATTTAATCAATGTAGTATCTTTACCAGGCAGTCCCTCTCTCTCTCTCTCTCTCTCTCTCTCTCTCTCTCTCTCTCTCTCACACACACACACACACACATATGCATATATATATATATATATATATATATATAGGTTGAGGCATATTTATTTTCTGAAGTTGCATATACTGATAGTAGTACATTTGCTAGGAGGTCGACCTAAGTTGCACAAAAGGTTCTCACTGTGTGTTCAATCAGAAAATCCAAATTTGTTGAGCAAAATATCTCGATATTTAAGAGTGTACAGTACAGCAGGAAATGATTCTCCTCATCATTTACATAACACGTACAACAAGTTCTGGAATTTCCGGGTTTCATTGGCCTTGAATATCTCCATCTTTCAATCTGTAAATTATGAGTGCTAATGCGGAGTTTTTTTATGTGATGAAAGATATACCTGAATGCGATATACGTATATCGGTAAACTTCATTTGTTAGATATTTATTGTGTATTACGAATACTTGACACACATCCATTCACTGCTTAATACGGCTATTTAATTACCACCGAGACGAGACCTCTACAGAAACAGCCCAGCCACTATTTGCAAAAAGCCTGATACGAGCTTGTGGTTTTAATCGAAGAACTGTAGACAATATACATAATAGTTTACAATAGCACCAGCAAGACTTGTTTATAGTTTTGCAGCATTGTTCAAATGGTGTGTATATTTTCATTAAGTACGGCTGTCTACCTCTGATACCTTTATGTGTTTATTAAAAAACTTCGCTTATGTTTATATTTAGCACTGAACTGTCACAATCTTGCCAGAATCGCCACAAAAAAGGATAATGTATGTGTTTCTTAATCATTTTCTTCACAAAAATACGATGCAAACTTTTTGTACAATAGTAATAGCCAATGCCAAAAAAAGAATCAACCGTCTTTTTGTCAATTATATATTTGTATAATGAAATAATAATAATAATAATAATAATAATAATTTCAAAAAATAATAATTTCAAAAGAGTCTTGTATATGCAATACATGTGTGCTTAGGTGTTATTTATATTACTCGAAGCCATCTAATTTGAAGGGTAATATTTAACAGCCTCAATTGTAGCCAAGCAATTAACTCAGAGCGGAAGTTTGGTATTTGGACAATTGCTAATTGAGCATTTCAGATTCTTTTGGGAATGGTGTAATTTATATTACATGAAGCCATCTGACTTGTTGCGTCTTATTTGAAAGCCCCAATTGTAGTCCAGCAATTAACAGAGGAAGTTTGATAACTACTGAGTTAAATTTATTGCAGAAATGAATAATATTGTGGGGAAAAGAACAATTCCGCAATTTATTAGCAAGGCTAATAAATCTATACCTATCAGTAATAAAATTTATGTTCTTGTTTATCTAACCTTTTTTCATAAACTCACGCCCTAAATTTAAGGGCTAACTTAATTATAAAATTGGCAGGACGAATATTTATATTATTGTCAGTTTGATATTACATTGATATAATGAAGCTCCTACCATATAGTTGCAGAAAGTGTGAAGTTTTAAATATGTCACCTTGCTTTTTAATCATGCAAAGCAGAGATGATGATAGAAAATAGTTTAATTTAGATAAGCACGTTCGAGTACCGGGCTTTTTAACCTTGAACTTTGACTTTGAACTGTGAATGTTTTGTCTGTGTGTCAAAATATTTTAAATATTGACAGTCGGCACATTTCGTATGAGGGTAGAAAAAAAAGTTGTATACATCATTCATTACTAGTTTTAAACTATGCAACATGAAAATACATTTATCTAACTGTAATAACACTGGATTTTGAAATTGTGAGGCATACATGAAAAACTAAGCGATGTAAAGAAACGCAAGTCTAATCGAACAATCCGAATACAAAACATCTATATTGCTCCTTTATGAGCCATTTTGCTACAGTTTGTTTCAAGATTTATGTTATTAACAGCATCTGTTACGGATGACTTGAATGCCAACTCAGATACAGAGTGCTAATTCGACACCTAAGCGATATTCCCATGATGCATTAGAGGAACAATCAGCTGATTTATTATATAATTACAATTATGACATAGTCCGTGTCTCGCTGTCTCTTTCATGTTTGTTATTTTGGCTACACAATTAAAGTCATTACATAACAATTGTTAACTCCCAGCTGACTCGTGTGTTTTTGATCTACATTTATATCGATAACTTTATCCGTAGTTATACAAGCTAGAATGTAAACTAACTAGCAGCTGGATAGATAGATAGATAGATATATTCTGATACATGGGAGGATAGATTAAACTTATTTTCTCAGCTGAGAGAGACAGACAGAGAGAGAGAGAGAGAGAGAGAGGGATGAAAAGATTTTAGATGAATTGCAAACTCGCCTGAAATGGGATTTCTTCGCTAAATCTTTTTCTTTCTTTATAGGAACACTGATGTGTATACGAACGGTAGATTCATGTAATTGGCATTTTGAAATGTAGAATATAAATGGAGTCATACTAATGTAAGTTCTATATATCAAAATAAAGAACGTCACTAACTATTGTTACCACACCAATATAAAAGTGAAGAGTGCTCCGTGCTTCTGTGTAGCCTGGATTGAAGTTGAAGGATAAGAGGTGAGGAATCATTATTGTATCACTTTTCTACTTTTAGCAGCTCATAAACAGAGTATAACATATTAAATAGCTTTTTTATTTATTGAGGTAAACAAAAGTGTAGTTTTCAATGTGTCAAACTTAGCATATTTTTTTCTAAATTATTCGTACAAGCATGATGACACGGGTTTGAGCTGTTTTGACGCTTGTGATTTTGTGACGTCGGCTGTACTCAAGCATTGGAATTGACGTATTGCTTGAGTCCAGGTCTGTTGATACGCGTTACAAAATAGACCTACTTTTATGTAGACATTTGATTAAAAAAAACAAGGTATGTATTTAGTCATTAATCATATACTAAAAACGATAAACAACGGTTTTCTATGTGCAAATGTTTTCCTGCACTCTTTTGAAAGATTGTGAACTCTCCGATTGAACTCTTTCTGCGTTCACCGGCATACCGGCACTCTTGGGGAGACTTTGAACTCTCAGGGCTGAAACTCTTTCTTCATTCCCCTGCAAACGTATAGCGGCACTCTTGTGAGGACTTCTAACTCTCGGGCTGAAAATCTTTCTTAATTCACCAGCAAACGTATAGCGGCACTCTTGTGAGGACTTCTAACTCTCGGGCTGAAAATCTTTCTTCATTCACCAGCAAACGTATAGCGGCACTCTTGTGAGGACTTCTAACTCTCGGGCTGAAAATCTTTCTTCATTCACCAGCAAACGTATAGCGGCACTCTTCGGGAGACTTTGAACTCTCGGGGTTAAACTCCTTACTCATTCACCGGAAAAGTTACCGAATGCTTCAGGGAGAAAAAAAAAATATCCTGTGGCTGAAACTCTGTCTTCATTTACCGGCAAACCGTCTATGATCCAAATAATACAAGATATAGTTATCAAATTCCATATTTTCTCTTTTGTTTGTTCTACTTTTTACCCTTAACAAATTGCATAGACCCCCGATCTGCAGCACATTATGCGACGGCACATCTGGGTCCCTGTAGTTTGCAGTTGGAGACGACTTATAAACGAGTATCTACAGTATTTAATTTTTTTTAATTCTTAGTTTAATTTCTAACGATATTTCAGTACGCATGTCTTCTCGAATCTTTTCATTTGCTGCTAATCCAGCTTGCCATCATTCTTTTTGATATTTTTGGATAAATGAGGGAAATTCTAAAAAGAATCAGCTTTATTGCGATTTGCGCTCATCATTTTTGCTTTCGACGTAAATGGCCGAATGGCCGCACACGTCGTTAATCCAACGAACTAACGATCATTTTTGCAACTCGTGACTCCAGCACCATGCCCCATTTGTATCATTAAAATATTGTGTCCAACTTGCTTTATTTCGCACTAGCATACACGACGCTCTCTCTCTCTCTCTCTCTCTCTCTCTCTCTCTCTCTCTCTCTCTCTCTCTCTCTCTCTCAAGATCTGAGCTAAGAATTCATGAAAAGTCCATTATATTTTGCAGGATGTTACTGAAGCTATTTCTTCTCTGCGTGTTGCTGGCACAACTGTTGAATACGGTCTGTGCGTGCACGTGTTTCTGGGGTGCCTCTGACGAAAGCCAGTTCTGTGACGCTTCCTTTGGTCAGTATGATATGTCTTTTTTATGCCCTCGCTGTCAGAAACGGACCGTTTGTAGGATTCTCTTTATTCATCCAACAGTCCGTACGTCTGTACCTTCGTCAGACCTGCTCGACTTTTTTTTTTATGTTTCAATATATCAGTGGATCTATCGGCTGTGTTCAGCATTATCATCAACATATGAACTTCTGCAACATTCAAGATTTGCTTCTCAAACTTACAGATATACTTCACAGGCATATTTCGGTATATCGTGTAAATTAGGCCAAATTCTGGGAAATTTATTTTTTTGTTTTGACGATGTGCATTTGTACATTATATACTAAAACCAACCAAGGGTGTTAGGGGCCTTTCTGTCTTGCAGTTTAATGCTCAAACAAACAATCAATAAACTGGATATTACGCAAGTTTTCCCAGGTGTCTTGCACTAAGATGAGTAAGCAATCCACGTGAATCATTGATAAGGCGTAGTTGATTGACAGTTGTCGATAGGTAAATTGAGACTAAAAGTGTAATATGGATGCATAGTGGAATAAACGTCTCCTCACGTCAAAATTGAGTTGTGGTGACCTGTTCGTGGTGACTGAAGGGGCGAATACGACATCGCTTGATAATCATCCCGGACTCTAATTCTAAAATCTCCCAACATAATGCCCTAAGATTGCAATGTGGATGAATCTTCAGACAAAGGTGTTATGCTCACAGAAACTAGGATATTGTGACCTACTTTGTACATTTTCTTTCTCCATATTATTTAAAATTACTATAAACATAAATGCAGAAATACCTTGTGAACTCGTCCTGACCACGAACTGTATATCGACATTAAACTTTTATATATTCAACATAATGTGCTAGTTTGAGGTAAACATAATCGACATATGCATCTAGAAAACTGCTGTAGAAAAATATATTGACAGGACACTGACAGTTCATCGACCATGGATCGACAACACTCTATCCTGCCATGTTCCTGGAACGGGAATAAACATTATAATTTTTGTAGGCCAAAACCCATAGCATAAAGATACAAAAAAGTTTACGATTTAATGACATGATCTATCGTATGCATAATTGTGTGTGCCGAGTTGACGCATAAAAGACCCTATCGCATGAAAATGGTTCTTTTTATAATGGTCATTCAGATATATTTCTTCAATTGCAGCCATTCGTGCAGTAGTTCTGGAAGAAATCCCCCAAAACCCCGAGATTCCAGAATGGGTCACAGATTACCCAGACTTGGATCCCGAGATGTTTATATATTTCTACCAGTACAAGGTCAAGGTAGAAGAGGTTTTTAAGGTAAAATCTTACTTATGTTTAACATTTTATGGCTTTGTCAATCTATTAGCTCTTTTATGCGCCACGCCGTGGTGTAACGTGATTTCTACCTTAATGGCTGAGTAGGAAAAATCCAAGTTGCAAATAAGTGTTATTTCTGCATATATATCGACAACAATGAATTTGTATATTTTTAGGCGATGAAAATAATTTTTAAAGCTTCTTTTGTCTGGAAATAATAACTAGTACTTAAAACATGACTTAATTTTATTATTCCTTAGTTTTTTTTATCACGATCCTAATCAATCTCTCTCTCTCTCTCTCTCTCTCTCTCTCTCTCTCTCTCTCTCTCTCTCTCTCTCTCTCTCTATATATATATATATATATATATATATATATATATATATATATATATTGTCATTACTTGCGGCTGAGGTAATATATAATGTAATTCAGTCTTGAAAGAGACCACATCATCAATGACAGTATTACATTATGCAAAAAGGATACCAAGACAGATAGACAAACACATAGACACACAAACACATACACACACACACACACATATATATATATATATATATATATATATATATATATATATATAGAGAGAGAGAGAGAGAGAGAGAGAGAGAGAGAGAGAGAGAGAGAGAGATAGAAAGAGCGGGAGACTTGTCTCAGGCGTAAAACAACATTTATCAATCAACTCAAATATCGTAATTAAGCTATCGCAGCTGCCAAAATAATTTCATTTAATCTCGAAAACTAGATCGTGATCAGTTATTTCAACTAAATATTTGGTTACAGGTACGCCTAAAGGTACAGTTTTATATTACCTAATTGTCGAGATTGTGCTCACTGACGAATCAAACCAGATCAAATCAGAGCATTGTAATCAATACTGAGCCATGTACATTTATCACATTAGGGTGGCATTTGTGGAAAATGAATCAAATGGTATCTTCAAAATGTTGATCTTTGTTATTTAAAACAAATTATATTTTCATTAAATATTGTGTACATTTTAAAAAGCAACATAAATGTAGACATATTTCACGTACACAATTTTGTTCCATTACTTCTATTCTTGAATTTTTTTTAATATTTTTTTTTATTTAGATCTTAATGCTGTGTTTAAAAGATAATTTATATAATTGTCATGGCAATCTCTGTCAGAAGAACTGACATAAAATTAACTGATTGCAAAATGGTGTGATCTTTAGATATATGTATGCCATCTTTGGTCTCTTTAGTTGATGAATGCTTCGCCTCGTAGAAGGAATCTAAAGATCTGCAAGTTGCAACCTGTTGCATTCTTGAAAACAATAATATACATGTTGCTCAATTTACAATTTAGGCCATACACATACTTCCTGAGCGTAATCGCTAGAGACTTGCAATTGCTTTTGATGCCGGGATTTTATAGTAATGATTGGCTTTGCCATACATCTGCACGTCTAAATAGGTATTGTCTTCGTCTTGTGTGAATTTTGCTCCATGTTGCCTTTTTGATAGGTACGAGTTTTTACAGACATTTGAAATTTCACGTCTTCTCATCTCTACCTAGATCCTAGCCGAACATTGACACCTCGCGTCACGGTCGCTCAGTCCATAAATAGCACTGCTTCAACCATCAGTTTACTTGAATTGCTGTTTACCGAAACCAGTGGTTCCCAAACCCCTGGTTGCGACCCAAATGGCGGCCGCGAGTACCCTCGCGACCCTATACCGATACTGCATTTTGGGTCGCAAAAGATGGTATTTAGGGTCGCGATCAAAAACGTTTGGGAACTACTGACCTAAACTAAATGGGGATTCTTGCAATACTTGTGTAATAAAAGCAAATATCGAGACAGGGGAAACCCCGGCTATATATGCATGTATAGATGCAAATTAGGTTAGGTACCTAGATTTATTTAGATGCACACGTGACAGTGAACTCTATATTATTCTTATGACAGAAACCACCTTCCGTCGATGTTCCCAGAACGTTAGTTGTCCAAACACCAAGACAACCTGGAATGTGCATTCTCACTCTGTCTGTTGGTGAAGAATTCCTTCTTACTGGTACGTATACGTTTATTTATCCCTTAAATCGAATTTTATATGTACCCAAGCAGAAGTGGTTACTACAAAACAGTTCACCCGGAAGCCGGAAATAAATATCGATTACGCTATACCTCATTATCTGCATTTTACGAACAAATAATTAGGAGGAAGAGCTTGGTCCGAATTTATATCGAAGTTCGTTCAGCTTCGCTCCATTTACCACTGTTGAAATCTTGTGGACTTTATGGAGTTTGGCTCGCGACATGTGCATGCTTTCATAACTAAGTTAAAGTTTTGTCCCTCTGGAAATGTTAAAGTCAAGTTTAAGGTCAGTTTAACATTGTTAGGATTCAAAATAGCCTAGTTTTCAAAATATAGAACTTTAGCAATTATTTCATTTCAGCTTACAAACAATCAGCATGCTAAATATGTACTCAGAGTTGAAACGTTAAAGGAGAGCGGAAATTGGAACTCATCACTATGTAGACGTGGCGGTATTGGTTGACTTAAATACACCTCCTGGAGGAGTGTCCACGTACCCTCTCACAACCCACACCCCGTTTAATTTTACATACATAAACATAGTACATTTGATTCCTTTCATTGCCTAGTTTTGTTTCAAGTTTTTTTTTATACTTAACTAGTAAAGAAGTTTTTAATGTATCCACCATTTACTTCAAACGTTGTTTCTTGTGTGCTATATTTGTTCCTTCTTCTTGCGTATGTCATGTTTTCTTCTCTCAACAGCCATTTCTGGCCTCATACTGACAAGCACATGACTTTGTGTTACGGTCTGTAGTATAGGTGAATACAAGTTGAATGTGCGTTCCTTTTCTCGTCAAAGGGACCATTTCAAGATATTAACACATACTTAAAACATACAAAACAAATAGACGACAATGAATTAAATAATGTAGCTAATACATGACAATATTCTGAATATTGTGTAATTACGTACACAAACTAGATCATCTTTGTTGATATTATAAGTTTGCTAAAGTTCTAAACGAGGAAAAGTAAAGAAGCAATGGATTATACTAGGAAGCAAACAGATCATATGAACAGCAGAGTACAAGATTGCAAAAGTTTCAGGTTGAAAACTATACAGTGCTTCATGAAGGAAGCCTCCTTGTGAAGTTGTATGTTCTTTCATATTTATGATGCGGTGTCAATTTGATAACTTTTAATTCGTATGCGTAGCTCCATAGAATGACTGAATTTATTTTAGGTTTGGTCCTATTTTTGTTTGTAGAACCAGAGACACTTCCAGCACAAATGTCAATATCAATGACCTTTATTCCCGCTGGAGGCAAATATTGGCGTGCTCAGACAAACAATTTACAACCCTTACCAGAGCGCATGGCGACGATTTCGCTCTGGCAACGCGCATGCGAGATTTCCCTCAGTTTAGAATATGATCTCTGATTTTGTTGGAAGTTCCAAATATTTGTCAAAATTTAAAACCACCTTAGGCCAGATCAAGCTCCGTATGATTTAGGAGGAATATGTCTTGCTTTTCTTCGCCAGGGGATTGATCATTGAAAAAGCTAAATTTGGCGGGGTTATGACATATCAAACTTATTACTGGCATATTATTATTAGTATTATTGATATTATTATTTTTATTACATTTTTGGTGGTGGGATGATTGACCAATTTTTTTACTTTAAACCACCCGTAAGTCCACTGTTTTGCCACTGAAGTAGACGGAAGATAAGTATGCGTAAATGAACTCCTTCCGTTTTAACAAAGAATGCATCAGTATGAGGCCAACCACCAGTAGGGTAATAATCCATAACAGTATTATTATAATTATGAAACATATTAGTGATTAACTAAAATATCAATGAGATAAGTTAAGATCAAACATGAATTCTTTGTTTCAGACTCCTCCCTCCATATAACCAAATTAGTATTAATTGACTATGTTCACATACTAAATAAAACTATATAATCCAGGCTTTGGAGATGGCAATCCTGCCTGGGAAAGCAATGCATGTTCCTGGGTCCACACTTGGAGTGAAGTGACTGCTGCAAGTCAGCAGATGTTGAGGAAGGGAATTGAGAGTGTTGACTGCACGAAAACACAATATCCATGGGATATTCTCTCAGACCGGAAATGATGGGTACGCTGTCTGAAAATTGGAAGAGTGCATATATATCTATATATATATATATATATATGTATATATAGATATATATATATATATATATATATATATATATATATATATATATATATTGGATCTGTATTCTTCATTCATTTATTTAACCTTTATACTACAACGCAACAAGGGATGTGACATGAGAAACAAAATGGATATTTATGTTGTTGACATTTCATAAGTTAAAACTCCCAATATTAACCATTTCATTTGAAACAAATTGCAAACGTTAGGAACAGTGCATAAAAAGACGGTGATTGCATATATATATATATATATATATATATATATATATATATATATATATATATATATATATATATATATTTCTTGTCTTAATGGACTTAACTACTTTGAAATTGTGTATGGTAGGTCAGAGAAATACATAAATGGCGAAGCAGATGTGAGAACCTTGTCTAACTGTAAAATATAAGGATCCAAGAATCGTTAAAACGATATCGTGTCTTTGCTGTGTGATGCTTTAAAAGACAGTATCTTCAATGCAATTGTTATTCATTAACAGATGTTTAATATTTTAAGGCTATTGGACGATACTATTTAAGTATTATTATTATTAGTAGTAGTAGTAGTAGTATTGTTGTTGTTGTTGCTGTTGTTACTATTATTGTCATTACTATTTCAGATTGAACGACGACTTACTCTCGAAGAAGACGTTACTCCAACTCTTTCCAACGTTTTTGCTGAAAAATGAAATATCCATCCGACACATAGAGCAATTGATTCCACTTGATTAAAAGCAATTGATTCCACTTGATTAAAAGCAATTGATTTCGCTTGATTAAAAGCAATTGATTCCACTTGATTAAAAGAAAATTTATGTATCAAGACTGATGTTCGCATCTTTACTCATGAATGGTCTCTATATTCTACACAACACAGAGCTGTGAAGATTTCTCTAATCTCTATCTCGTCTCTTTCGTCTGTCTTGCCTCTCTCTCTCTCTCAAAAATAAAAGTTAAAAAAAATAAGTAAAAGCACAACTTAACTAGATGTACGTTTACAGACGGAAGTAAAACAAAACACAATAACACCAATATTGATAGGAGCCAGGTCTCAAGATGTTTGAAAGAATAACAATTAATTTCAAGTGCACAGGTGCTGATCCTGTTTATGTAGAAACAAAATATGAACGACGTAGATTGACAGAAGATGGATTTTTTCATCCAACATAAGGAAATAAAATACTCGTGTAACAATCAACTCACAAAGATGGTCAACATCTATATCGTTATTCGTGAATGGTATTAAAATAATACGTGAAAATGAGGAACAGCGAAACAGGGTCCAATGTCATAGATTCGTAAGTGAGAAACAGAGAAGCAAGTTTCAGCGTCCAGCCCGTGTAGGGCGAAACAGCAAAGACAGCAATAAGAATACCGACGAACAATCGATGAACTAAAACATTCCAACGGAAAATATAACGAGAGATCACTGAGTAGTATACTCAAAAAGGAATGTCGTAGACAAAGATGTAAGCAACATAATAAAGGGAGAAAGTCCAACTGTCATTGAAAGGAAATGATCATTTAGGAACAACCTTAAAAAAAACAGTTCTCTGGTGGCAATGACCAGGAGACATGCCTATTCTTCGATCACATAAAACCTTGCCTGCAGAATAATAAATAGTCCTCAGGAACATAAAAATAGCTTATACAGTGATATCTCAACTTATTACAATATTACAATATTACAATCAGAATATGGCGGTTATTTATTCAACGAAAAGAAACAAAGAAAGTATTCAACTAAATTAAAACCTATTTTAATCAAACCTGATATAATCTGTATTACACTCGAGGATATAAAAATAAATAGTTTACAGAAGAACAGATTGTACTGAAGAATTAAACGATACGGTACAATCATAAATCTAGTGTATGGAAAATAAAGACAAAAAATACAAATGATATGGTGTTTAGAGAAAAAGATTAGAAACATTTTAATTCAAACATCATATGTCATAGCGGTGGAAACATATTGTGCAATAGGTGTGCGACTGTACATATGCATTCATCACAGTAACGTGTACAGGAAGTACAATAACACATACAATGTACGTGATAACGATGTTCGTAATCAAATCATATTGTTGGTAAGTACAGAGGTCCAGCTCTTACAGACTTCAATTTGAACTACAATTATCCACAACACATCCCACTATTAATTCATAACTTATCGTCTTATGCCATTCTGCTCTTTATCAAGGAGTTAAATAGACAATATGTTGATCAGGGGATAAGGATCAGACGGAACAACGATGAGAAATATAATTAATTCAGCAAGGATTTCATAGTTGCTAAGTGCACGAAAAGGGTAGAAGAAATAGCAGTTAAAAGGACAATTAGATCTAAGCGCAAGTTTTGGTTTATATCATACTCGTTGGAACAATAAATGGACAACTTTGAAGAAGAAATGCTCAAGGAAACAGAGAAATGGTTTCAAAATCTACAACCAAAAATATTTTTTAAAAGACGTTTACACATACGAATGCATGCGTTGAAAAGTTTTTTTTTTTTTTAAATATAGCCAGGTTCTGCTCGCCTCTAAATTATCCATAAAGACATAAAATATGAATAATTATATAATTAATAATTTAAAACCGAAATCTCAAGGTGACCTTCACGACCCTTACGTGAAGAAAGACTTGAAAATTGTATGCGATATAGTTGAGCACCTGACGAAAGAATGTATGAAAAGCTATACACGTGACGAAACTCATTATTAAAGTGCTCCATGTCGGCTCTTTACTCTAGTTTGAAGCAAACGTGAGTGGAATTAAGAGTTAAGAAGGCATTATCATTTTTTTGATGATTGAGAGTGGAATTAAGCGGTGGAATTAGTGTGATACCATACACACTGAAGGAAAACACGAATGCTATGCAGATGATAAATGCAAAATGAAAATGATAGAGATTATGATAAAAATCTAACGCAAAGTCTTTCATTAGATACTAAAACCCAACAAAGTATATGCTAGGCCATGTGTAAATACAAGCTGGTAAATATTTAGATAGACAACTGTTGGACAAGTCAGATGGGTGGAACAAAATATTTTAGTAATACCGAAAAACAATGATATTGTTATACTCTAGAAGCTGATTTAGAAGTACCAACGCACATTCATGCCTATTGCAAGGACTATCCATCAGCACCTGAAAAACTCTTACCTAGTGTGGATGACTAATCTAAACTTTAAAGAATGTTCAAGGAACACAAAAAAGGCGCAAAACAAACGGTACCCAAAATACTATGTACATTGAGAAAAGAGAATTACCACTTGGTTTACAATTTTAAAATATAAGTAGAGTTGTAATTTTTGAACATAAAGTGTGGCTTACATTCTACATTAGACAAAATACACGTTGTTACAAACGCCACTTCGATCTACAAACTGTCAATAATTTTGATCGTTTTCTCTGAAGGACAGAAACATTCATTGGGCAGGGATAAATTCTGATGCGTCTATAAATGCATATTATAGAATTATGAGCGATATTGTATACTGTTTATATTTAGGCATTTGAAAAAAAAATGTTAAAATAAACATTTTATTGTCTCTTTATTGTAGACAGAAGGGAAACCTGATTACACAGGTGATGCACCTTTGATCAAACTAAGCTCAGCGGATCTTCACCTTTGGTATACATCAACGCTAGTAAAGATGGCAAACAATCAACGAAAACAAATAAAGAAATAAATAAAAGACAAGTTTCAATAACCAAAAGAAGCAATATTTCCATGCCAGTGAACGTGACAAATATGGTAAAAGCAGTCTGAGGTGACTTTGCAGAACGAAACTGGTTATCCACGGCCTTTAATTTGAAACTCAAATTTGGATCAAACATTTCATGAGATAGAAGTCAATGAAACGGAAATGAGATAGTATATGAGAAAATCTGAAAACTATCTACAATATTCTGATATGATGCAACTTGTAAAATGAAAGGCCGAAATGGAGATACAACGCTTTGGGCGAAGCATTTCTAAGCTCACTCAGTGAAGTGTATAATCTTTAACGTGAATTAGATCTAAACAAACAACAAATAAAAATATTCAAATCAATCGCCCAAAGCATTGTCGAAAAGGTTAAAGACATTGAACACAATAACAAAGCCAATAGAACGAATAAGAATAGACGACAGGTCGCTACTAAAACATGTTAAATAATACATCGAAGAAAACAAATCACAATTAAACAAATTAAAACTTTATATCTGTTTATTAGTCTGTCATTTTTAAACAAATGTTCTGAATATAATTTAATCAATGTGTGTGTTAATCATTTATTTCAGAATTAAACTAATTTTTATTCATTAATTTCTTAACAATTGTGAGAGTTGCTATTTCGTAAATTGTATTTTTGTCAAATATATTGTAATGGTTTATGGCACACAGGGTGCTGTGGTTTTGATAAATTTGCTTAATAGCAATGTAATAAAGTTGCAGATGCTTTGCGAAGCAATGTATCTTTTCTATGTAAATTGAACAAAAAAAACAAAGTCGAATGGCAAGTTGTCTCACACTATGTACTACTAACTGTCATGTCATAAACCCTGTATAATAGTTGTTTTTTTTGTGTTTTGCCGTGTTTATTGCACCAAGAGAATGGATATAAAGCAATATATATAACGTGCCCAAACCTTGATTTGTGCTTAACCACAGATACTTTGATTTTTTCTGCGAAAGTAAATTAATTCAATACAACATAATAACATTAGTTTGAATAAACCGTACAAAATGTTATGATAATACATTATTGATTAAAGATCTATTTTATATTGATAAAGGTTTTATATGTAATCAATTTAGTATCTTTGCCATACTGTCCCTCTCTCTCTCTCTCTCTCTCTCTCTCACACACACACACACACAGACATAAACACACACACGTATATATATATATATATATATATAGGTTGAGGCACATTTATTTTCTGAACTTGCATATACTTATAGCAGTACATTAGCTAGGAGGCCTACCTACGTTGCACAAAAGGGTGTCGATGTGTGTTCAATCAGAAAATCCAAATTTGTTGAGCAAGATGTTTCGATATTAGGAGTGTTCATTACAGAAGGAAATGATTCTCTGGGTTTCATTGGCCTTGAATATCTCCATCTTTCAATCTGTAAATTATGAGGGCTAATACGGAGTTTTTTTAATATGTTGAAAGATATACGTGAATGCGATATACTTATATCGGTAATCTTCATTTGTTAGATATTTATTTTGTATCACGAATACTTGACACACGTCAATTCACTGCTTAATACGGCTTTTAATTACCACCGAGTCAAGACCGTTACAAAACACGCCAGCCCCTTTTTCCAAAAAGCCTGATACGAGCTTGTGGTTTTAATAGAAGAACTGTGGACAATATACATAATAGTTTACAATAGCACCAGCAAAACTTGTTTATAGTTTTGCAGCATTGTTCAAATAGTGTGTAAATTTTCATTAAGTCCGGCTGACTACCTCTTATAGCTTTTTATGTTCATTAAAAGACTTCGCTTATGTTTATGTTTAGCACTGAACTGTCACAATCTTGCCGGAATCGCCACAAAAAAGAACAATGTATGTGTTTCATAATCATTTTCTTCACAAAAACACGATGCAAACCTTTTGTGCAATAATAATAGCTAATGCCAAATAAAGAATTAACCGTCATTATGTCAATTTTATATTTGGACAATGTAATAATAATAATAATAATAATAATAATAATAATAATAATAATAATTTGAAAAGAGTCTTGTATATGCAATACATGTGTGTTTAGATGTTATTTATATTACACGAAGCCATCTAATTTGAAGTGTAATATTTAACAGCCTCAATTGTAACCAAGCAATTAACTCAGAGCGGAAGTTTGGTATTTGGACAATTGCTAATTGAGCATTTCAGATTCCTTTGGGAATGGTATAATTTATATTACATGAAGCCATCTGACTTGTTGCGTCTTATTTAAAAGGCCCAATTGTAGTCCAGCAATTAACAGAGGAAGTTTGATAATTAACTGATCTGTAAATACTGAGTTAAATGTATTGCAGAAATGAATAATATTATGGGGAAAAGAACAATTCCGTTGATGGGGAAGGGGAGGGGACGCGTGTACTAGACCGCCAGTCAGATCATGCCTTGAATTCATACTTTACTGTCGTCTGTCTTCGGCAATTCTGCACTCATCTCTCTGTCTGTCTGTCTGTCTGTCTCTCTCTCTCTCTCTCTCTCAAAAGAAGTTTCTGCCTTGATAGGTTGCATTTGTTTTTGATGTTTAGCTGATAAACCAAATTGATAATTGATGATATATATTATATTTTTCGTGATTTTTAGACGGTGAGGACATACTGATACATACACCAAGGACACAACTCTTCCCCATGCTGAATAATACGCGCAATGAGTAAACAATCTAGAAAAACTTCACACCTGACAACGGCAGAACAATGTTGATTGGCAATGCGGGATTTTCTAGCGACGTTACTCGAACTACGGAAACTTCCGAAGTTGCACATGGACTGGAGGAATATGCTGACGTATACATTTAAACTTAAATATCATGCAAGTCGTTAATCGCATTTATTTATTCTGCGGGCACCTCCAGACCTCTATGAACAAATAGCTTGGTTATGAGGTGACCGCCTTCCCCCACCCCTTGTTCGAAAGTTGATGGGTTTTATATCTGTTTGTTACACCGCTCCCACACTCCCCACCCCACCCCATCTGCATTATGAGTATTCTGGGATTCATCTTATTTTTTTAATAAGTTTGAATTTATTTAAGTTCCATTTAACACGTTTCTGTTCTGTTCTTTCCATTCCAAGGCCTAAATTGTATTTCAAACAGGCTCGTACTCCCCTCTTAATACATTACACATTTTGGCTGGTTCAAGTGATCCTTGCCAGGGATGGACCAACTTTTTATTTTTTGTCCTTTTCATGTATGCATGTGATTGTTGTTTGTCTGTTGAACATATGCTATTAACCCTTCATATGGGTATCTGGCCAGATCGACTTTCCTATCAAATATATTACTAGTTCCTCATTTAACAAAAACTACATAAAACTCAAAACAAATTCTAATATAAAAAAGGAAAAGTTATTTTTGTAATGTGTGTCTGTATGGTATGTGTATTTTGTGATGCTTCATTTTCTGAGACTCTCATGCAAATTTGTCTACCTCGCGTAACGGCTTGATAACATAGCTTTACATCATCGTCACCACTTTCTTAAGGGACATAACCCCCTGTTATTTGCTTGTTATATCGAAGTTTGTTACCTATCAAATTTGGGTTAAACTTATATTCGTGAATGCGAGTCTTTCAGTAGCTATGCTTTGTTCCTCTCCCGTCTTAGGCGAACAGGATCCCTCTCTTTAAAGTTATGAAAAGCATAGATATTGACAAAGAACTTAAGATGCATATTACATATCACATATATTTGCATTCATATTTGAATAAATCATTATTATGTATTATGAGTATCTTTGTTTGATGCTGTCGATGTAGCACCAACTTTTATATACGAAACCGAAAGTACAAAGTCGGAGACAACAGAGGTGACCCTTATTGTAACCGTTTCTCCCTTTGTGTGTAATTGATTAGCCTCATATGTTCCGTATTATTTAACGAAATTATATATAATTGGTCTCTTTATTATTGCTAAGTTGTCACATTGAATCATAATATGTTTGTTTCATTTGTTTTTTTTGTTGTTTTGTTTTTGTTTTGTTTTTTTGTTTGTTTTTTTTTTTTGGGGGGGGGGTCATAATGTCTCGAGTTACATAACGGGCATGGAAAATATAGTCTGATATGTGTCTTTTGTAGCCTGACTCCCCTGTCAACCATACATCATTCAAGTAGGCAAACATTATTGCTTATTTATGCATTGGAGTTATTTTAGCCAACATCTTGCATATTGTTTCCTACGAAGTTAAAATATTTTCACGAAAGTATTGTTTCAGCAGCAGGGACGGCGAACATGGTAAGTTATCGAAAGCCGAGCCAGCCGTCTCCGATCCTCCAACCAATCTCCCCTCCCGTTTCCAAGTCCCCAAACGGTCAACAAACGACCAACCTCCATTTTTTTAAAAGGTATATTTCGTCACCCATCCACCCACACCCCACACTCCATTCCCACCAGCAACACAAAAACAGGCATATTCGAAAAAAAACCTCATATATTGGGTATCCCCTCAGGTACCATAAGGGCCGACCCACCCCATCGCCGATCCGGGTATCCAGGGTGTTTTTACTATGGATCCTGCCATTCACCCACTTTACTGTATAGTTAAGTGAAACTGAGAAACGACAACACCTAAATAGGTTGTCAGTACATTTGTCACAGAAAGACGTGTTGGTGCTAGAGGGCATTTCGTTTAAGACCAGATAACCAACAAGTATGTGCTGTCTTCTGTGCAGGAGGTAGTGGACCGTTGGTCATACAATCCGATGACGTTCTGGCATAATTAGCTTTGACGTCTTGTGCGCTACCAACGGTTGCGGTGTTGGTGTTCGCGACCCGGAAAGTTGGGGATATCGCAAGCTCAGTTGGAACTAGGAGAGAACGTGCTGTCAGCAGTGCGCGGAACGCCAGAGGGGGGGGGGGCAGCTTTTGTTGAGAAAGATCCTTAACCAGATGCGGCGTGCCCTTTCGTCCCAATCAGGTGAGATGCATTTAGCAATGATATTGACACGGCCTCCTACGAATGTCACGAGTGTGGCGTGGATAAGAGATCAGACTGGCGGCTGAAGCACAGGAGCAACAACGATATGGTCTGGATTTACTACTTCCTTGGTGGGAGATATAGGCGAGCATACCCCAATATGGAAATTTAACCGATATTTGTTAACTGAAACGCTCGACCATCGGATTAGTAACGTATGCTGGCGGCCATGTCCATGGGCACCGATGTGAATAAATTATCCGAAAAAAAAGTCAGACTTTACTAGTTGCACAACAAGGCAACGGCAACATACAAAGCATGAAAGATCGACTTTACCCCGCTCTCTCAGACACACTCAACCAATTTACCGAAACAGTTTTTCTTTCTTTCCTTTTCACCGTCGAAGGTCGCCATATTAGTCTATGTCCGCGCTTGCGCAAGCGTAGGTTCTACTTGAAACGGTGGCTGATATTCAACTGCGATCTTCGTACCATGCATTTTTACAACTATTGTTATATAAACTAGTTGTTATCAAATATTTCTTTACATATTTTAGCAAGAAAGGACAAATAATAAGCATTTTTGTGTAGTCAACCTTCAGATTTATTTTCGTCACCCTCTTTCAGTACTTATTTTATCAAAACGTATTACATTCCATTGACCATGAATACCAACTGAGGTATTGCCTTTATATTTGGACTTTGGCGTCAGATTCAGCAATATTTGTCCTGATTCTTTCCATGTGCACACACCCCCAATCACTCTTGAATTTAGGTCAATATAAAGTTGAAATATTAGTTAAGTGGGCGAAAGTAAGCAATACATCACTATAAGTCAGTTGACATGTATCATCTCTGTCGACTCATTCCTCACATATTTTTTTAAAAACGTTTATTTGTTGTATTTTTTTATTTTATTGCCAGGTAATTTGAAGTGATCAATGGTCTTAGGTAAAACTTTTGTCTGTATCCATCTGCAGTCGTGATGTTTATGAGCTTATTTTGCAGTGCTGGCCATATTGGACACTTAAATGGAAAAAGAAAGTAGTTTCAAAAGTGATATCGCCACTGTGGCGAGAAATGTGGTATCGCCACTGTAGCGATATCATTTTTCTCCCACTGATATTCTTCAAAATATCACTATGAAATATATATAATACAAAAAATAATTAATAAGAAGAAGAAGTTATAAGACACAACGATGCATCGAAAGACGAATGTCCAAACATTTCCATAACTTTTTTCCAAACCACATGTCCAGGAAAATTCCGCTGTCCGACCTACATTTTCGATTGTCCCAAAATGTTAATCTTTTGCCTAGATTCCATGAGATGCGTGTAATTTAATCCACAGAAAAAAGAAGAAAGAAAAAAATTAATGTACATCATATTTATTTATTCAAAGGGCTTACTCTTTTATTTTCTTTTTATTGTCAGGGTATCTTATATACAATGTGTCCTGCTCCGATAAGGTAGTATCAGTACTTCATCAGCAAGAATGGAAAGGAATTTACTGGAAATCAGACTTTCGCTAACTTCTTTTCTCAAGACTTGATCAGTCGACAGAACAAAATATCTTGCCCCGAAACTGTTCTTAGCATCAGCTCAAAATTTAACACTGTTCTTCTCCTGGAGCGTACACAACATTTCCATATCAGAAAATAGTTTTACATATTGGGCTAGGGTATTGGCTGTGTTAAAGAGGACTCTCATTTTATTTATTTATTTATTTATTTCATTCTCCTTTTACTTTAAATTGGTAATTCCTAGTTGAGTGTCAGCAACTCTCAATTCAGGGATTGTCTGCACATGCTGGTTAGCGTCGTGTATATAATGTGTGGCTCAGGCTTTATGAGATCCAAAACTGTCACGAGACTTGCTTGATTAAATTATGAATGTATCAGTTCTATTGACAAATACACTGATTGGATTCCCAAACCATGTCAGTTTGGGATATTGTTTGCAATAACTGCCAAATATATTTCATTCAAAGTCAATGAATTAAAGCCATCGATAATTATCAACCAAATGTTGCTGAAAATTTCTTTGTCTCTAAATTGTGTCAACTTTTGACAACTTTTGCTGCCACAGAGTCTGGTTTATGCCTCTTTGGATAAATAGTTATGCCTCTTTGTTTGGTTAAATATTCACCTGAGACTCGTGGTAGCCTTACGTTTTATCCTTACACTTTCATGTGACTTTACCTTTTCTGAATCTATTTATGACATCCCTTGCGAAAACAATTTAGTAAACTAATTTTATCCAAATAGAAAAAATTACCTCATTTGACAACTACTTCTACTAAAGTGAACACAACAAACATTTTGTCGTTTAAATTTAAACACAGTCCGCTCCTTAATTAGCGTAATTAGCGTAAACATGGTACGTTGAAGCTGATCCGCTGTATGATCAATTAAAAAATTAAAGACTCGTTACTGGCATTTAATCGGTTCATAAAGGAAACGGACACTTACGTCGGTAAAGTGCCTTTCATTAATTTCGTTGCATTGACTCTGTGAATTGATATCAAAGGGTTGTCCGTTAGTGAGTATCTGGATTGAGTAAACACAAGATAATAAGGTCGTTTAAAACACGACCAATTAATCATACCGGATTTGTTTTGTCTAGAAGTGTTTTAATTAATAATTGATAATTTTGGCCCATAACCCAATATGCACTCAAGCAATAATATAATTCGCGCACATGCGACAGTTACCAATGACCACTGACTGTAGTATCACAGGATGTGACTGAATAAATGAAGAGACGTAGATTGAGGTATTCAGTATGCTCGAAGGGCATGAATGGCCAGATAAAAGTAAATAAAGTAATTAGAGTATGAACATTAGCGTTTGTCGGACTTCTTTTCGAAATTGGAAAAACAAAACACTTGTCTTAGACTAGCGCCTTGGAAAAGTTTACTTGTCCTACTTCGAAAATGAATAGTCCGGAACGTCGGGTTGTGGGGTTTGATTAACCCTGATCACTATAAGGGCTATCCAGATATTATTTTTTCTTGAGTAATCTGCCAAAGTTGGCCATGATCTGTGGTAGATACAGTACGGTGGCCATAGAACTATGATGGTATATGGTTCATTATGTAATTTTTTAATTGCTAAGATACAAATTCGGGTTTTAAAACTCTGTGTCAATGCAAGAAGATTATGAGATTTTAAACACAGTGTCACATGGCGTTTATCTGGGAGAAAGATTAACAAGAAATGAGTAATCTGATCCATGTTTCGAGCAGTGTCGTGTAAAGTATTAACTTCCACAGAGTGATCAGGGATGATTCTGCTGTAATAATTAGGCCCACCTGTGGCCTCAGTTTCTGATGGAAGACCCAGAATTTTTTATTTTGTTATATCCCAGTGTTGGAAAATCTTGCTTGCTGTGATATTTCCTCACTTTATTCATATATCAGTAGCGTATGTTATTTGATAAGAACCATAATTATAACGTTTTCCCTTCCATTCCAGAAGTCATCTTGATCATACAAACGCTTACCATTGCTTTTAAGTGCATTTCCAAATGATAAGCGTTCTGATTCTGCGACGTAGGTGCATCGTCGAAAAACTGTTAAGCTAGTAGACAGATCTTCTGTTTTTAAAGCAACATACGTGTTCCTTCCTGAATATGTTAATTAGAACATTTAAACGTTTATACTAGCTGTTTGGATAGCTGACAATACATACTCAGGGGTCGACTGAACACAGATTTTTCTATTGGCCAGCAGGGCCAGGTCACATGAAAATCAACTGGCCCTGCAGAAAATCAACTGGCCCTCCCGATCAAATAAGAATAACGATTTTTGAAAATTTAACTGGCCCTGCAAGCCTGTGGTTGTCAGTATTAACTGGAATTTCTCAAAAGCTACAGGACAATGACCGGTGGTCCGGCCGCTAAATTGACCACTGCATACTGGTAATGACCGATGAATACATTTTGTGGTTTGGATTGGTTACATTGAACACAGGGCTTGAGATTCATCTGCCAAAGTATGCTTGGAATCACTTGTTCTGGTATGAACACTAAATAACTTTTTAATGACTTTACTTATAATGAACTTAATCATATTTCTTTGACATTCTATTTTGTATTTTCTTCTTGAAAAAGAAATATAGTTTTTAATATTATTGAGTATTCTTGTTTGTCGACTTAGGTCTGCTTGATATATGGTACAGAATTTGATGTCATAAAATAAGTATTACGTCTGTGAAAAATGTCAGTATTTGCAGAAATAGCATTATTTAATGCTTGTGATTTGTCATTTGCATTCAACAATATGGATACAACGTTGATTATATTTAACGGATCATAAGTAAAATAAATTTAAAAACTAAAATGTTCAAGCAAAATGTTACGGTCATTCCCAAATTTTATCGGGGTCAGCAATGAGGGTGTCGTGATTAATTGCCGTAATAATGCCCAGTTGTTCATTAAGAGAGCATTGAAATTACTGAGAAAGAATAAGTATACACTTTCGAAATCATGAGAATGAAAACACTAACAAATTAACAAATTATTCTTCACCTTGTCCTGAACATATACATTTAATATATATGCTGCAAAGATTCCTATTCTTTGGAAAAGAACATAACTTTAATTTGATGTGAAACCAACTAAGGGTACCATATGATTATAGAACACCTTTATTTCAGTAACACCTGTAATTAACTCAAAATTATTATACTGCAGCCTAAATTTATATTATGTTTGATGAATAAACAAATACACCTGTTGGATGCAAAGGCCCAGTCTCAAATTAGTGACTTGGTCTAACAGAGCTGTTATTTTATATATTTTTTTTAAATTATTTTTTTTACCAAAGAACACAGCAACATCAAACCCTGCTATTACTAATGCTCTATAAACCAAGAACACACTATACAGCAACAGAGCAACATGGTACAATTGTCTACACCTAGCGGAAGGCAACCCCCTCTTATATGTCATGGCTGTTTCATTTTCATGAGGTAAAAGTTCAAAATAAAATAAAATACTGATTTATTCTTATTTCTTTTTCATACCTATACTTATATGCATATATATATATATATATATATATATATATATATATATATATATATATATATAGACACAGAGAGAGAGAGAGAGAGAGAGAGAGAGAGAGAGAGACTCTGTCTGGTTAGAAATGATAACATTGTTAGATGTTTTTGGCGGGAAATGTGAAATGCCTGACTGCAAATGTATTGTCGAAACAAATGGTTCATATGTTTTTACAGGATGAGTCCGTCTGCTTGTAACAGATTCAATTTTGGAGGAAAGTGTGAGATTGTTGGCCCACTAACTTAAATGAATATGAGTTATCGTATGTAGGGTTCTCTGGCCTATAACAAGACATTTAATGAAAAAACTCCACTTGCTATTTAAAATGCCTTTTGGAATGACCAACATTCAGTCATTTACTGACCGCACAGTATAGAATGTAAAAATGATATAGAACAAATAGAACTAAATCAATTATAAAACATGCCTTCAATGCCACCTACCACCTTGCGATCCCCATTAAAAATAAAGGTAAAAAGCTCGAGTCCATCTATAATCTCCTTACCCTACCCTACCATCTTATTTTAAACAAAACTACCATGCCATTCAAACAGGGTAGGATATAAAAGAACGGATATAACTCAAATTTAAATCTCTTATAAGCAAAACTAAATTCCTTATGTCTCTTATAACCCTCTGAACATCAGGTTACCCTTTACATGAGCTTTTGAGAGCAAGGGAAGATCATATGCCAGAAATGTTCATAGGTTGAAATTTTTATAAATTCTATATGAAGCTTAAGGGGGGGGGGGGTAGAAATTTAAGCAATCCTAAATGTTACGATTCTCACGAGCAGCCAGTTATATTTTTACATAAGGATACCAATTGTTTCCTCCAAATTTTTTTCAGCTTCTGAATACCAGTGTTATTTTTGAAACATTATTGAAGGATCATAATGTGATTTGGCGCGTGTTCCACAAAATTACGTTGCTGAAATTCAGTCAGCCTACATTGCCTGTAATCTTGGCGCATGTCCAAAATTACAGTGTTACAATTTCCTACCATGGACTATAAATTTTGGTTTTACGCAAAGCCTTGACTAAACAATAATGACATTTATCTCTGTAGATAGCTGAATAGCAAATGCGGTCGATTCACTTTCTAAACAGTTCAATGTTTTGTTAACCAATGAGAACATTTATAATTACAAACTTTTTTCAAATTTGTGTTTTGCTCTTGATTGAAGACCTTCAGTACAAAATATTACCTATGAACTAGCTTTTGAGAGTAGCAATATTTCGTTAAAATATTTCAAGATAACGAACTTTGGGCTGTTAAATTAAGATTTATTGTACTGTAACGTTTTTCTGTGCTAGCTTTTGACAACGGCAAACATCGGATCGAATTTCTCGGAAAGCTAAAGACGGATTGTAACAGTTTTCGGGTCGAGTTTTGAAACAAAAGTGTTATAGCCTTATATTTCATATAATCACTGTGATGAGAGAAACAGACAGAGACAGAGACAGGCAGACAGACATACGGACAGAGACAGATAGCGGACCTTACTCAACAAGCTACAGACTCATTATTATTATTATTATTATTGTCATCATCATTATTATTATTATTATTATTATTATTATTATTAATTTTTCATGGTGTATGAGAAAGAGAGAGAGAGGGAGATTACAAAATGTGTGTGTGTTCGTGGGCAATCGGACACTCCTGACATGTGTTGGGGGTGTGGGTGTGGAACAGAGAGAGAGAGAGAGAGAGAGAGAGAGAGAAAAATTGAGTCAGAGCAACATTATAACATTTATGTCAATATCTTACATATATATTTTAAGAAGACAAATCAAGACAGTTACGCTTTTTTTTATATATTCCCTTTGAATTATATTACAATGAAATTTTAACAACACACTACAAACAATCCCACAGGAATGTCTGTCGCTAACACATACATGACATGTCGTCTAAAATACCCAAAGGAAACTAATCGTCTTGTGGAATCCAATCTTGCAAAATTGCACATGATTGAATTGAGTTGATACAACATTTCTTTGCCAGTCGTCAATATAATGTTCGTACAAAACAAATCATATCCGAACTTTTAACATAAGGCTATGCATATTTTCATTTATCACAAATCTAAAATATGAAAATTCTGTCAGCATACCATTGAGTGTAAATTGATACTAGCTTCCACTGGTTCAAAGAAACGTCATAAACAGTGCAGAATGTAGTTCTAGCAGTGCTAAGCAGGTACTGAATTCACACTTTGAAACTAAAAACATAAACTACAGTTATTTTACTGTGTCAAAAATGCGAAAAGTAAAGCGGAAAACCAAAGGTTGTCTTAATTCGAGAATTTAGTTTCTCGTCAGATCAGAAAATATTCCTTATAACAAGGGTGTAACAAGTGAGAAAACTGTAGAGAGGGATGTCACAAAAACACTATATAAAAGACTTTCAGAGGAAAAGTACAATATTGTCACAAAAAGACCAAGTTCACACTTTGGTATTGAGAAAGAGGAAGTTTCGGTGCAAGATTTAGAGGCTGATCTGCATGTGACTCGGAACAAAAGGGGTAAATAGAAATTCATCATTATTCAATGTTATAAAAAAAACATTATCAATCAATTTGGTTTACTGTTTTTCATTACATAATTCATGGAGGAATGTAATGTGACGAAAACATATAACAATAATTAACAGGTAAAATGTGTAAGTAAAAAATGTATCAAACAAAATATGTGCACAAATACCATATATTCTGAGAGGCAGATCACTTCGCATCGTTCCCAACGGTAATGTAATAAAATAAAAATGCCATTTGAGTGTCAAAGTTCAGATTTTTTACTATGAAATCTGTCAGCTCATTCTTAAAAATGGACTATGGGAGCTAACCTATTCAAAGGAACTAATAACTTGACACGGAGAGTTGTTAATAAGAAATTAATGCATTTAAAAACCACCCAACAACACAAAATATGATAAATGTAAGATTCTGTGTCACGAAAAGGGTAATACATTTATAATTTGTATGTCAGGTCTGGTGAAATAAGTCCATATAGGCTGGTGCAGATCACGAAAAATGAAGAACTGTAGAATGCAGTGTTCACAGAACACAAGAGAGCATATCCCATATGTGATGGGAGCCTAGAATTAAAAATTTTAATTCACTTACAAATCTGATGCCAGGAAAAACAAAATTCAAGAGGATGAGAAACAATTTTGCGATAGACCTGAGACAGCGTTGTCGTGTAGAGTTTAATGATGCCTTTCAGAAATACTGTGGGGACACTTTTATGATAGTGAGAGCCATGTCAAATGCAGTAAATGCCTTATAAAGTGACGTTATCAGGGTGGTGATTCCCTTTGCAAGACAAAAACAGGTGCTTCCGCAACATGTTTTGGAGTCTCGTGATGCTAAATACGTGGGGGGGGGGGGGTCACTGGTCTGCAACTAATAACATAGCCTCGCACCAAGAGTACATATGCTATTTTCTCAGCAGGAAATTAAATACAGGATATCAAAATAAAAGTAAATATTTCGTTGTCAGCTACGGTACATAGATTGCAGTTTATGAAATTAGTAATGGAACAAAACTGAACCCATGTATTAGCCAATGGGCGCATCTCAAAAGATTTAGTACTATATTTGTATTCCCCCACCAGTAGACTGGTTCCCTGGCTGGAAAATAATTTGTGGTTTGATATCTGATGGATAGTTTGTACTTGCATATGTAGTTGCAAGACAAGTATCTATTAAATGGTGTGGATGTGCCTCTGAGACTAAATCGAAGTAACACGTGCTCCTTTTGATGGCTAATGCTAACCAGTACAAAAGGACCATCAACAAGCCAGATATGTTCATATATTCGACGTGTGGAAATCTTACTTAAAGTGGAGAACAACATCAATCAAACTCTGACCAGAGCGACATCCAGGTGTACTCTACAACGAGCGGAAGTCAAAGTCAACCCATTGCCTCTGGACTCAGATCCAAAATGGACGATTATGTTTTCCAAGGTAAACTACCACAAAGTTTACTCGTTGGCATCGCCAGCAATGCAGAACTCAACGGAGGTTTCGATCAAAATCCTTTCGAGTTCCAACATTTCAACGTGTGCAAGATACAAGTCACGCGAAATGTCCAGATGTTGTGTACCAAACCTTTTTTTATCCCAACTTTGTCAAGAAAAAATTTCTTGAGATCTTACTTGAATATGTTGGAAGCCACATGACACTTAGGAACCAACAGTAGCCACGGCATATCGTACTAAGATTATTCAGGAGGATATGCTTTGTAGGAATTTGATTTCACTCCAGACTAAGGCAATGATGAAGGGCGTGTTCACCTTATAAAATCAGGCTAAATCCGTATGGGACGTCAGTTTGCACTGGCTTTGATGAAAACAGTGAACGTCATCGTGTATGCAGAATTCGACAATACTCTGGAAATCTACAGTTTGAGAGAAGTGATCATAGACTATTAAAAAGCTGGAACAAGAACCCATGGAAATAGGTGAAGATGATGTTTTCTATCTAGAACAGCAACCGTCACAGACACTCTGTGGAAATGAAGAAAAATAAGAAAATAAAGATATGAAACAAAAAGTCACGAAAGTATCCAAAGAGGATGCGGTTTTGTATCCAGAGCAACAGTTACAGTCCACAAGAGGACACGAAGAGAAAGATGCATTCATGATGTCACAATGGCATGAACGAGACCAACACTTAGTCTCCTGTTTTTCTCGCGACGTAACTGAAATAATCGCATGCCTGACCCAAGAACATTGTTATGGCTGTCAAATTGATCATACTAGTCAACTGCAAAACGACAAATGTTTAATGATGAATCAAGAAGAAAAGTTGCAAGAGTTTCTAGAAGACGCATGGTAAACTCATTTCAGAAAAGAAAATATTGAAAGAGAGGTATAAAGGCATAAGTGAGCATTCCTACTTCCATTGATTTCTTTGGAGACGAAGCCCTGTTACAACAGAATATGGAAACTGCCTGTTCATCGGCTCACTTGACAAGGAAAAAGTCAAGTGTGAAATAGTGACTTAACATTACCTGTGAAAATGAATACCTGGGAACTTCATTACCTTCTGACTCTTAGTTCTTGCACAGCTTCTTGGAATCCAGTTGCGTAAGATGAACTTCCACATTGAAAACGTAAAGACGTTTGTGTCTATGTCATGAACAGACGACAGTCATAGTTCAGGAGCACATTGGGTAGCCGTTTATTTCCTTTTAGAAAATATACTAACTTGTTTTGGAATTGATTTCTCTAGAAACGATGTTAAAATAGAAAAGTGGTTTTGAAAACATTATGATTATCTATTTTCTTTAGCCCATAAACATAGTTTGCATCCATGGCAAAATTATACTGTACTAAATCATTGGAAATTTAGCCGTGATCTACAACGTTGTCAACCTTGTAAATATGTCCATGTTTTATATTTGGTATTTGCACATGAACAGGAAGGGACAACCCAAAATCCTCCCACTTCAGTTATTAACGTTTTAAGTTAGTTTAAGTAAGTTATTTAGAAACATTGTTCTAAAATGTTGATTTTAAAAATTGGTGTTGACTATTTTTTTTCTTTCTTCAAAACTTGTTTAACTTACTTTATCTATGTTTCTGGGTGTCTCTCTCTCTCTCTCTCTCTCTCTCTCTCTCAGTCACTCACCCTTTTTATGACACACCACTTCGATGTAGTTTTATGTCCACATATTTAGAAAGCAAAACGAAATACGGTATTTCAGTTAGCGTGCCGAGAAAGGCACATTTCCCGCCAAAAAATAACCAACTTGTCACAAGCAACAGACTCATCCTGTGAAACACCAATTTTTGGACAATACATTTCCAGTGCAAACAAACTCACGTTTTTTAACCATTTCTAACCAGACACACTCATCAAGTGAAAAAAAAAACAAGATGGCTGTCTAATGTTAAGTTCCCGTTTGGATACATCATTATTTTTTTTTACCCTGTGTAACAACGGGCTCCAGTTTGGCTCTCGATCGTCATACTCTACTACTCTTGATCCGCAGAACAATTATTTCAATCATTACTTACCTTTTCCCACAAATATCAGATAAAACGTCAGAACTCGCACGCACTTAAATAGTAGCAGGTGGTTCCGGAGTTCCAGATAGCATAAATATCAGCATTGATCCAAAAATACAAGGATTCTGCCAAAGTACGCGTATCGGGTATGCATATCATTTGTGAGCTACATAAGTATCGATTGCGTTCTTGTGTATTTGCTAATTGTCATTGCAGCAGGTGAACATTTCGGGGAGATCACCTATTCATTGCACCAGATTATCAAGATGCTTATCCGAACATTTTCATTTCACAGTTTAAAAGTGCCTCAAAATTAATGAATCTACTTGTATATATTAAAAAAGATTTATTGGATCCAATTCTTACAACTAAGTGGCCAATCAAAAAATCAGAATATCCAGAAGGTACATTTATTTTATTTCATCTTGTCATTATTTTGTCACATGGATCAACATGCTGACATGTTACAAAGTCCGATATAATACAACAGAATTTAATACAGGATTAAGGGTGCACCCGCCTTTTTAGCAAAAGGAGACAACAAATGACATGCAGAAAACTCCAAAACAGCCCAGGGAAAAAATCCCTGGTCTATTACAGCAAAAAAAAAGCAAAGTTCTGTATAAAGCAAACACGAAGCACACCGACAATTTAAGTCAGAGTACAGATTTTGGGTAACGTATATGTTCTTTAAATTGAAAAATTACAAAAGCAGTAAATAAGCCTATCTATACCCTTCGAAAGTTTTTTTTTCTGGCAATAGCAAATAAAAGCAACCCAGCGTTTTGAAGTCATTACTTTCATAATGATGAGTATTTTACTCGTTTGACAGAAAATGTATCTGTAGCTCTTAGTTATGTACCGTAGCATTGATACAAGAATTGTTTCTTTTATAATCCTAGTTGCGCTTGTCTGTCTTCAACTCCTCTCTTAATTCTCTCTCTCTCTCTCTCTCTCTCTCTCTCGATCGATCGATCGATATTTACAAATCACCACAGCGCCTCGGCAGACATGTCTTTGGCAACTTCACCGTCGAGGGGGCTAGTCGATATTACTGATTGAATAGTCAATGTATGAAGACCACCCATGGAAAGACTGAGATATCCAGAGTGATTTACAATCGAATACCATTTGAAGGATACCATATGAAGACTCGATCATCTTTGCCTCAATTAAGTATTTGAACAATAAAACAAATCATTTCAAACAGTCTTGTATATTCAATACATGTGTGTTTAGAAAAGGTTGATTGGCTTCCATTGTAATAATTATATTTTCAGCTATTATCGATGTCAGAACTTAATGTGCACTTCTAATTAAGTTTAAACAATGAAGCCCAAAAATATTATGTCATTACCAGTGGAAAGTAGATCACTGACGCTTTAGAAAGTTTCCATTTTTACTGTATTCAAGAAATATGAACAAACTTACGCAAAGACTTGACGAGAGACATACCTTTCAGCTTCCCTTGAACAGTATAAATGTATCTTATTGTTACAAAGGAAAAGTAATCCTCTGAGATATGGACAGTTACATTCCAAATGACAATCACTCATATTTAAAAGAGAGAAAAGAACAAAATACACAGAATTTACACTGATATGCGAATCACGCGCTTGGTCCTTAAGCAGTAATGGCGGTACACACTGTCAACAACTGCACGTGTTCACGAGGTTGAAAAATGCACAGAACCCGCTAGATTCTGATGCAATAGGCTAACTGTAGGTGTACGCTACGGAACCGACCATTTAATTTTTCGGTGGTGGGGAGGGGGTGACGGAGTGATGGAAGAAGTGGGATTTTCATTCTGAGCGAACAATGAGACATGCATGACGATGACTCTGCTTCAGACAGACATGAGTGTGAAGAAAATTAATTTTTAGCCAATTTGATCACGCTTAATAGAGTCAGCACCAAAAATATCTTCATCAAATATACGGCATTGTTATCATGAAAATATGAGTATGGATTTACATGTATTCAGCGGTCATGAACACTGGCCTCTCTCTCTCTCCCAAAAGAATTCGAATGGATACATTATATTTTCATTTTAACATTTAGCTGACAACGTTGATGTTATATAAAAGTTGATTTCAAGTATAAAGAAAACAAAATCACATGTCCGTTAATTTATAAGTGACCAACCGTGTTCTCTCTCTCTCTCTCTCTCTCTCTCTCTCTCTCTCTCTCTCTCTCTCTCTCTCTCTCTCGTAAACTCTTTAGCGCATTCTTGCATGAGTCATAAACAGTACATCACACCCATTTTATCAACACTACATTCACACTGCGGTGGTGGTCGTATGCGACTTCACGAGAAAGCATGGTGTACAGAACAAGATGTGCCAGAACACGTAGTGAGATAGTGGGGGGACTTTTTCTTCATCCTCTCGACGCTATCTCCAATCTATCACGATGAGTTGTACTGTTTGACAATCTATTCAGGAGTAGCTATAACAAGACTTTTTAAGATGGCCACTATGGCGGCTATATTAGACACAGATCGGCACTATTTTCATTCAGGACAAACTAGACATCATAAGAAGTGTTTTGGGGAAAACCCCATGTCAATTTGACATTTCGTTCAGGAGGAGAATCAATTACATGATTGTCAAGATGGCTACCGTGTCGGCCATATTGGAAGATATGATCAGCACCATTTTTTATTTAGGACCAACTAGACATCATATATGAAATCTTTTAGTGAAAACACCATGTTCATAAAACTATCAATTCAGGAGAAGTAGCGATAACAAGATTTTCAAAATGACTGCCATATTGGATGCCTGAGTTACACCATTTTATTTGGGACCGACTAGATCATATGATAAATGTGTGTGTATAAAGTTATAAAGTTTCATGGCAATCCTCTAAGTAGTTTGGGGGAGCAGCGAGAACAAGCCTGTGCTAAAAGAGGGATGAGAGACCATTCAATAAGCTATTCTGATCTCCTCAAAAAAATACTCTTGCAATTGTGAGTGGGCTGTATATGACTTTTATAAGGTTTAATTTCAGTTTTGTCAGGTTTCAGGCTAATACAGAATTTAAACATATTTATGGAACAGAGCAGCTTAACAACCAGTGTGTACAGTCCTTTATGCAAACTACGGCTTATCACTTTGGACCATAAGTGCACTTTTCCCGTTATTCTTGAGAGGAGGAAAGAATTGTCTGCTCTGATTAGCAACGAAGAAGAGGGGGACTCTGATATAGGCATATGAAAGTCCGGTGAAAGTTCTGTTATCTCACTAAGACATACAATGCTCTTTCCTTACTGATTATGTCACTTCATATGAGGAAGTTTGTTATGATGGATCAAGTATGAGGCATCATCAATGGCGGATCCAGAGAATGTTTGGATTCAATAAAACCCCCTTTCTATTTTTAAAATGTACACTTCTCCGTGAAAAACATAAATGTAATCATTCGAACCAAAACAATCCTCTTGCTAAAACTGAACCCTCAATGAAAAGAACACCCCCACCCCAATATTTCTTTAATTATGAAACTTCATTGATATTCTCTGTTCAAGATTAATATACTTTTCTGAGTACAACACAGGAGTTCCCCTAATGGAATGACGCCCAACTGACTGAAAACACATTATATGAATTCAAGATAAGACCATTTCTTACTTTTAAATGCTAAGTGTTGAAACAATCTCTGATATTCTTTAGAGATAACAAGAATTTCAAATTTGCTGCTATGGTTGACATTATGGATGTCCTCTTGGCACCATTTTTATTTAAGACAAAGTGGACAGCATTAGAAGTCTTTTGGTGAAAACCCCAGGTCAATATGACCATCCATTCAGGGGGAGTAGTGACAGCAAGAATTTCAAGATAGCCATGGTGGCAGCCGAATTGGATGAACAATTGGTACTATTTTCATTTAGGACAAACAAGGTATCATCAACATGTGATTGGTGAAAACTAAATGTTGATATAGTTATCAATTTGGGAGGAATCGAGATACAATTATTTTCAAGATGGTCATCATGGTGGCCATATTGAGCGTCAGTTTGCATCATTTTCATTTTTAGCACAAACTAGACAACATTAAGAACTTTTCTGATGCAAACCCGATGTCAAAATGACTTTTCATATAGGAATAATAGCAATAACAAGATTTTCAAGATGACCACCATGGTGACCATATTGGACGTCAGATGAACACCATTGTAATTTAGGACAAGCAAATCATTATAAGAAGTCTTCCGATATAAACCCTATGTAGATATAACATTACGATTTGAAGGCGTAATAGTAACAAGATTTTCAACATGGCTGCAACGGTGGCCATATTTAAAATCAGATTAGCACCATCTCCATGTAGTACCAACTAGACATCATAAGAAGTCTTCTGGTGAGGACATATTCTCGATATCACCAGCATTTTGGAGAAGTAGTGATTTTCCAGCTGGCCATTGGAGTGGCTGCATTGGAAGTTAGATTGGCATTATTTTCATGTACGACCAACTAGATATCATAATAACTCTTTCAGTAAAAACCCCATGCTGCTATGTTCATTTATTCAGGAGAAGTAGTTATAACAGGATTTTCAAGATGGCCACTGTGGTGGCAATATTGGAAGCCAGTTAGGCATCATAAGATGTCTTTTAGTGAAAATCCCGTGTCAATCTGACTTATTGCTCAGGAGGAGTAGGAATAAAAAGATGTTCAAGATGGCTGCATTGGCGGCCATATTGGAAGCCAGATCGGCACCATTTTCATTTAGGACCAACTAGACATTATATATGAAGTCTTTTAGTGAATAACGATAACATGATTTTCAAGATGACTGTCATATTGAATACCCGAGTGACATCATTTTCATTTATGACCAACTAGACCATAGGATGAATGTGTGTTTAAAGTTTCATGACAATCCTCCAAGTAGTTTAGAAGAGGCGATATGTATCATCAACTGACAATATGTTACATACCATATTTTTATTTGGGTCTTGAATCAAAGCCACATCCCAATGTCTAGGCTCATTTTGTCGAGCCTAAAATCCGAAAGCAGCTGTATATCTTTTGAGTTCTGTGGTCATCATCTGATTGAAATCCAGCAGAAACACAAATAATCTAATATATTGTCAGAGTCATGTGTAGTTGGGTAATAATCTTCTTGTATATTCCACTGTCAACAATTTATTTTAAGTAGCCGGTCGTTTTGAGTATGAATATCTAGGTAAACTTTTGTAGTAGCTCTGATGCGCCCTTTTTATTTTGTCTGTCCAAAGATTGCTGAGGTCAATCTTGCTCATCCCAGTGTCATAATTAGCATCACTACAAATGGGTCAGATGAAGTAAGGAAATAATACATAGTTTCTCTTGGTTAAAGTTTGTGTGTAGGTTGTAACAGAAGCTGCTAAAATGTTGATGTTCCTCTAATACAGGGTAAGAGCTTGCTGTGATAAAACATCTGCTGTGTATTTAAAGCATATTGCAATATACGAAATTGACTGTATTTGTTGAGGTGGGGGGAGGAGGGAGACAGAAATGAGCCAGAATTAGAAAATATATCTTAACAGCTCACTTTGCCGTAAGGCCAAGTCAGCCTATGGTATGGCCCTGCGTCCGTCGTGCGTCGTTCATTGTGTGTTGTGCGTCCATCCGTCAACAAATGCTTGTTACCATATTGGAAATTCATTTTTCTGGTCCGATTTCAATCAAACTTGGAATATGGGTTTATGTCATCAAAATCTTGGACGAGCTTTATAACGAGCGACTTTAACTCGTCTACACTAAAGGCCATGTTGTAGCACCAAGATAGCCATATGTATATATATGCATCCATACACATACAACTATGTTGCATATATATGCGCTTTATGAACTGAGTTTTATACTCATGTAAACTTAGAAATTTTAGAGTAGTGACCAGAAAAGATAATAACATTAGTTAAATAGAAATGTATTACTAAGTATTTCCATTTTAACAGATGAACAATTTATTAAAGTTTTAATTACATGTACATATTTTACTAAAAGCAGCGTAAAAATATAGATATATACTTCACTGCAATAGTAGATCATAAATATTCAAACTGAAGCACTAGAATAATCATTAATTTCATTCAAACAATAAGTCACCAAAATTGCACTAGAATAAAACATATGATCACTGATTTCAATGGTAAAGCAAGCGCGATAACTAAATTAATTCTACCAGCTAACTGTAGTCACCACAATTTCACTGTAATGACATTTATGATCATATATTTCATCAGAGTAGTAATTTGCGACGATTTCATGGCTGTAACAAATACACCGACACCCCAAGAACGTTAGAGTTAATGATATAAAGCCACAGCCGGAGGCAAACATCTGTAAACAGAGTCATAACTTGCACAGATGGACATACAATTAACCCTACACTAAATACACCTATACCAACAGCTTGAATGCAACAAACAATAAATGTCCTTCATTTGACAGCATAGTGCGATTATTATTACACAAATATACACTAAAATAACCGTACAAAAACAATTGCCCTTTACATAGACACTTAAAGTGTCCTTTACAAAACTGGACACTTGTACAGGACTCGGTTCTGCTTAATAAATTGTGTTGTCTAGATGCAATTTAAACTTAATAATGTTCAGTAAAGATATTTTTTGAAAACCTATATTTAGTCATATTTTGCCACAAAAGAAAGAAATGTCAAATGGCATTTGAGTAATTAGGTATTCAGTAACATGTAATTACACTTTAACCTGCGTTAAGCAGGAACCTAAGGGAAGTTAAAACAGTGACCATTGAATACAGGAGGTTGTTTAAAACTGGATAATTTCGTCCACAAATTATTTTATAAAAACCTTGAGAATGCAGCTGTTAAGGACACATTATTGTTTAATAGAGGTTACGTTTTAGCTTTACCGCACAAGGCTCTTCTTAAAACCTTAGCACGACACATATAGGAACAAATCATGAATACGTAATTTATCAAGCGCAGACACTGCTAAGAGATATGCACCATAAAGTGAGAGTTATTGATGAAAACCAACCAAGATATAACTTTGGAAGTAATTAAAAATTCGTTTAAGCGGAAGGAATATGTCTTTATACTTCGATTAATTACTCAAATCTGCGGAATGTTTTCTCCTATTTAAAATCTTTATATATATATATATATATATATATATATATATATATATATATATATATATATATATATATATATATATATATATATATATAATATCACTTCATCGGTAAACAAAACCTTCTGAGTACTTGATGACTTTAACCTATACGCCAAGTCTGACTAAAATTTGCTCATATATAAACCCGGCCTCTGGGTTACTAACATAATCACAATTCAGATTCCAGATAACTGCAGCATGTGTAGACATTATTCATAATTGAATCTTCATTACATCTGACTTTATACCAAGGTTGATTGTAATATGTTGGGACATAAACTTGATAATGATATATTTCCAGACAGACGACACGCGATAGGCGCCAAACCATGTCAGCAACGCACATGCGCGATGAACTTAATGATCTTATTCTAAATATAACGTTGGATACGAAAATAATTCAAAGATATATGCAATTATGTAATACAAATATTAAGGAATATTATAAATGACATTTGGGAAAGACCATTTCAGACATGTGAAAATAATATTTCACACACACACACACACACACACACACTCGTGGCTACTTTTCTTTCCGGTCGACAGCTTTGTGCCTGATGGCTATTTTACATGTATAATATATAGGTACACTTGGGTCATCGGAAATGTGAAGCAATGTATTTTCGGACAATTCGAGCTCCTTCAAGTGTGACATTAGAAGATTAACTTACGTTCGAGATCCGTGTCATTGAGGCTATTTCATAATTTTTGATACAATATAAGAGAATTAGGTATAACTTTAATAGATATTTCCTTCGAAGATTATTACTCCGAACAACCCTTAAAAAAACATATACATGCATTCATTCTTGAATCTGTTATTCCAAATACTTCATACTAAAGAAATATAGGTGACGGAGATAGAATAGGCTTTGAAAAAAATCAAGAGTTATTGTAAATTAATTTTTGGGAAAGGAATATTTCATAATTTTACATTTCAGACGGATATTTCATGCTAACAGTAAGTGAACTATTCACAAATAACCTAGAGTATTTTAACGCATTCATTACGATAATAATAAAAATATTTTAACATATACATCGAAAAATTAAAGATGGTGGAAAAGCTTAATTTATACTTTCTGAGATCTGTGTTAAACGTTTTAAAAATTCCATTCATACCCATATGCTTTATGATGCGCTCGGTAGAACCCCTCTGCACTTAGCAGATATCTCAGCGATGTATTTTTTATAGCATCGGGTCAAGGAATGGGTCGCGTCACAAAATGTTTTCAAAAACGCGCGTTATCATCATAAACGTGAAGCAATCAATGAAATATAAAAGGAAGTGCATATATTTGCAAAGTATTCTTTATTCCAATAATTGATATCATGTTTTCATGCAAAATCTTATTACACTCTTTCATAAATTAAGGACTTTTCTGAGCCTGTTTTGGGGCTGTAATTCAGCCCCATTAACAATCAAACATTAAAGTAAAACAAATACTATAGTGACTTTGGAAGAGAAATTTATATAATGAGTGTGGCAAGGGATATGAAGAGTGCAAGTAACCCATGCTAATTATTCAAGGTTCATGATGGACTCAAATATTTGCGCGAAATGACTTTTCTTCCTGGTTAGAATCGGGCGAATCTAGCGAAAATAGGGAGAAGTGAGTGTAGAAAGTTCAAAATTAAAATGTTCAATATTATCACTTTAATCTTTTATTTTTGCATATTTTCACGATAGATGTTTAAAGTACTGATGAAATACTGTAAAAACTTTAATATAATATTACAACTTTTGTTTTTTTGTTTTTGTTTTATTTCTTTTGTTTCGCCACAATTTTGGCATATCATTAAACAGCAACGTCGAAAATAGCTTACAGTCAAATTCTGACAGCAGTTACCGTAATGGAAGTTCTATTTTCATATGTTTATAGGATTAAATATTGGATAAATGATTAATTGTATTAGTAGTTTTAACAGGATCCGTCCATTTAGTCATAATTCGCGTTTTATTTGGTTACACAAATTTAATTTTCAATTGTTGTTTTCAAGAATCATGGGCGAATTTTCGTGATGAATTTCATGATCTCCTTCAATGCAGTCTTTTTCGAGGACAAAGATAGCAACTAACTCCCAAACACTTCTATATGAAACCAAATGTATCAACGTTTAGAGACTTAATGAGTTCCGAAAAAATTGGCGCTAAAAAAAAACGTTCTAAAATTATTCATATAATTTTGTCAAATTTCTTCACTTTCTGATATTTTGTACTTGATGTGTATTTTTCCTTTACATTTTTTCAGTAAGAAAAGGGTAGCAGTATAAACTTGCCATAACACTTAAATATGTCAAATGACTTTTTACTTTTAAATCTTGAAATTATTTAAAATTCAGGTCTCCTCCCTCCCTTTATACACCCTTCTCTCTCTTTCTCTCCCTCCCTTCCTCTCTCTCTCTCTCTCTCTCTCTCTCTCTCTCTCTCTCTCTCTCTCTCTCTCTCTCTCTCTCTCAAATATTAAAAGTAAAGAACTTGGACTTTAAATAATTTGTTTGGATCTAACGGGCCTTGCCTGGTTCAGCCACTTACCCGATTTGGAGATGGTCATATCGCCTTGAAGTGGTAGCCGAGATGACAGGAACCATTACATAGAGAGTAATGCTATAACAGTATGGCCCCACCATTCTCAAACAAAATTGGTACACATCCATTTAATTTCCATCTTTATGTGTATTCCTTGCTTGAGATATCTCCTCAAATTCGAAAATCACATTTCTTCATAATTTCGAATATAAGCTATATTGTTCGTAACAAGATAACCGGGTTGGATTTCGGATTTATAACAGGACACTTTTGATGGTGATACAAATGCAATGTTTATTGATGAATGACTTGAATGGGAAAAGAGTTATGATTTATACGTGCGTGTATAAGATCCAAATATTGGACAAACACAATCCTCACGTACTTAATAATGTAACCCAAATGTGAATACAAATAAATAACCTTACACAGTACAAGGACAAAGGGTAATGATTCACAGTAATTTCAGACGACGAAAAGAATGATGTGTTCTACTCAAATAGTAAAAATGATGTACTTTACTCATGTAGTAAAAATGTATCTGCTCAAATAATGAAAAATGAGGTACTTTATTCAAATAATAAAATGATGAAAACAATGGGATAGATATCACACAAAATATCTTTACAATCCCAAACCACTGGGTATCACAAACCCCAAAATTAGCCCACGGCTTAAAGATTACATGTATGGAGTAACACAAAACACTTGGCTACCAGTCACACTGGTCAATCAAGCAGTCAGCATTAACGTAGTCACCGACCACCATTCAATTTCTTGGTCAGTCAAGCAATCAGCGCCCACCAATCGGTCAGCAACGCCCGATCACCTGCTACTCAACCAGCAACACACGGTTAATTCAGCTCTACGGCTGCTATGGTCAGCTTTACAGCTGCTATGGTCAACTTCTATGGTCAGCTCTACAGCTGGTGCCTCGTCGACTCTGATCAGCTGAAAATAAATCTAACACCGTGTATTATGATTGACACGGGCATATACGACAACACGTAATGACGTTATATACAGTAAGTTATGCAAATTACATTATCGGCACAACATTACAAAGCAATAAACAAGTTCAGGAGTGAACCTACCCGTGTCCGATAAACGTTTCCTAAAAATGGCACTTTATATTGCTAATATAAAGCTCTTGTTAAATCACAAACAAGAATAGAAAATATTTGCATTGTACTACATAAGTCGAAGCTACATAGAAAATATACATCAGAAATTACTAAATAACTTACAAACCTCTACAGCTGAAGATGTGCAAATCTTTAAGTAGACTGCTCACTGACAAGACGTTCCGTAATGTAAAGATTTAGTCTTACGGTGAAGCATTTATGCACAGACGATGCAGCCCTACATCGTCCGTACGCTTGATGAATTCGGTTTTCTCCATAGAAAGCACTTCGCACGTGCGGCACAGGGTGAACCGAACTCACTGTTTCGAAATATTGTACAGTATACACAAATCACCATCGGGTATCGTTGTACATGAAAAACAAAACCCGAGTACATGTATTTAATAAATAAAGGGATTTATACAATTCCGTGACATTGTTGTTGGTTGTTGTTGTTGCTGTTGTATCTTACAATAAGATCTCAATGTTGCCAATAATGGCGAGTTCAGATGATTCTATTTGTTTTACCGTTGTAAAGTAACGAGTTTAACACAGATTAATTTGTGCTTTATTGATCGAAATCTGTTTTCCTTTCTTTCCAATAATATCAGTATCCATGTATTGTTTAGTGATGAGACGCGTGCTATTGTTTATTTCCTGGTATTCCATTTGAGTTACATCGCCTCTACCGTAAAACATGATATAGTCGACGGCTGATGTACACGCATGCTAAGTGATATACTAATCATTTTATCTCATATGTTGCGTTTTGCAAACTGAGTGAAATAAAGATTTTGTTATTGTCTTTGCAAAAGCTTTGGACAATCCAGGCTGGTTAGCAAGTGGCCTCATACAGACCCCTATCCCCTCGCCTACACAGCTCTGTGTTTAAAGGTCCAGTCTCCGGTTTCACGTGCAAGAGGAGTTAATGGCTCATCCAACGTATATGATTTCCTTCGGAATCTCCTGCTTCCTCCACCACAAAAACCATATCATGCCGACATAATCTTGCCGTCGAGAGAAAATGATATGAATTGATATAATGTGTGGTGAATGGATATAATATTGTTGAGCTTATGATGTAAAAATAACCGAAGAAAAAGTAAAATTAACCATACTCTATCTAGCGAAAGAGACCCACAGGTACATTACATTCAAGTTTTTTTTTTCATTCATAGATAGGAATGGAATAAATTATATTTCCATCGATTTGGAAAAAGAAATGTGATTTCAAAGAATCTGCAAAAGTACATATCAATGTTATTTCCATGCAGCACATGTGAATATTGTTATTTCTATGCAGCACATATCAATACTATTTCTATGCAGCACATACCAATGTTACTTCCATGCAGCACATATCAATGTTATTTCTATGCAGCGAATATCAATATTATTCCATGCAGCAAGACTCGCGTAAACAATTCAGCACCTATCAGTAAAACAATCTTCTTTTCTTTCTAATCCTCTTCCCAAAACTCACTCCCTAAATTTAAGGACTTAATTAATTATACAGTTGGATGGAGGAAGATTTTCTACCATTGTCAATTTATTTCAACTTTGACATAATGCTGCTCCCACCCTATAGTTGCAGAAAATGCGCAGTTTAAATGTGACACCTTGCTTCTTTATTATTCATAGTAGAGATGAAAATACAAAATAGTTTAAGTTTAGATAAGCACTTTAGGGCACCGCGTCTTCTAACCTTCAACTTCGAAATTGGCCTATGAATGATTTGTTTGTGTCTCGAGGTATTTTGAGTGTTTTCAGCCTGCAAATTTCGCATGAGGGTACAACGAAGTTGTATAAATCATTCATTATGTGTTGCAAACTGTGGAGTATGCGAATGCATTTATCTTATGATAACCCTGGATTTTGAACTTGTGAAATATGCATTAAAGACTTGGATGTAAAACATATATATCTTAATGAGACTTGAGGCCGCTGCAGAAAAACGAAAGTTTAATAGAACAAATCTAGTATATTATAGTTGTATTACTAACTTATGAGCCATTTTTATACTAACTTCAAGATTTTTGTTATTAACAGTATTTGTTATGGATGACTTGAAATGCCAACTCAAATATGGACTGCCAGTCTGACACCTTAGCGACATTTCCACGCTACATCAGAGGAACAATCAATTGAATTATTCTGTAATTATAATTATAGCATCGTCTGCTGTCTCTAACTCTTTCAGATTCGCTATTTCGGCTATAAAACTAAGGTCAGTACATTGCAATTATTAATGCCCAACCAATTTATGTGTCTTCGTATCCAGATTTACATTGATAGCTTTATCCCTATGTATCTAGACAAGAAAATAAGCTAGCTGCCAGCTGGATAGAGAGATTGATGGATATATATATATATTACTCTGAACTTGTATGCTCCTATCTAACAAACTAAATCTGAAATAGGATTTATTCCTAGAATATTTAAACAGGAACACTGATGTGTATACGTACGGTAGGTCAATGTTATTGACATTTGAATTGTCAAATGCAAATAGAGGTTTAATAATATAATTTCAGTATATCAAAATGAAGAAGGTCAACAGTAATTGTTACCATGCCAGTATAAAAGTACAGATTGCTCTGTACTTCATTGTAGACTGGATTGACGTTAAAGGATAGAGGTAAGCATATGATTACTGAATCTCTTCTATACTTTCAGCTGCTCATAAAAACGTATTAAATATCACATAGGTTTGTTTTTCATAATTTATTTAGGTAAACAATTGTACAGTTTTCAATGTTTTTAACTTCCCATATTTTTTCACATACTCTTATATGCATGGTCACACGGGTTGTAACTGCTTTTACGCTTGCGATTTTGTGACGTCAGTTGTAGTCAAGCATTCGGATTCACGTACTGCTTAAGTTCAGGTTTTTGCTGCACGTTAAGAAAGAAACAAAAATGTTTCGGGGGCATTTGATAAATAATGTATGTACCTAGCCATTGATCATGTATTAACAACAATCATGAATGGCTCCTGTATGAAAACGATTGCCGGCAATCTTGTGAAAGACTTTGAATTCTCGGGCTGAAATATATTTCTTCATTCACTAGCAAACTGCATATGATCCAACTAATAAAGGCATTAGGGAGCAAATTTAATACCGAATGTGTTACCCTAATCACAGATTTAATTTTTTTCTTAATTCTTATTTTAATTTCCGACAAGGTTTTCACTAAGGCTGGCTTGTAGAATCTTGTTTGTTGCTGCTAATTCTGCTGGCCATCAATTTTCTGATATTTTGGGATAATTGGGAGGAATTCGTTCAGAATTTCTGAAACTCATGATTTTATCACTGTACTTCATTAGCGTCGTTACAATCATGACTACCTACATTCTTTATTTCAATAGCATACGTAAATGTTTCTTTTTCTATGTACATATATATTATAAACGCAAAATCAGTACCAATATTTCAGGAAAAGTCAATTATTTTTTACAGGATGCTACTGAAGCTATTTCTCATCTGTGGGTTGCTGGTGCAATTGTTGAACACGGTATGCGCGTGCACATGTTTCTGGGGTGCCTCTGATGAACGCCAATTCTGTGATGCTTCCTTTGGTCAGTATGATACGTCTTGCTATATTCTCGCTTCCAGATACAGATGGTTTGTAGGATTCACTTCATCCGTCCGTCAGTCCCTTATAGCCTGTATTTTCGTCTTCCATGACCAAGCTGGGGTTTTTTTTCAATAGATCAGTGAACCTATCGATTGTGCTCAACCATATCATTAGCATATGAACTTCTACAAAATTTAAGATCTGCTTCTCAAAATGAACAGATATACTTCACAAACGTATTTGGTTAAATAGTAAAAAATTAGGCCAAATTCTGGGGAAGAAATTAAGTTTCAACCACGTGCATTTGTACATTATATAGTAAAACCAACCAAAGGTGTAGGAGGTCTCTATATCAAACAAATCAATGCTAGGACAAGCAACCGATAAACAGGTTATGACGGAAGGCTGCCCAGGTGTCTTCCACCATGATGACTCAGCGGTTCACGTGGATCACTGATAAGGCATATTTGATGGACAGTAGTCGATAGGTAAATTGCGGCATAACATGTAATGTGGATGCATTGTGGAATAAAGGTCTCCCCACATCAAAATTGAGCCGTGGTAACCTTTGCGTGTTGATGGGTGGAATGAACATGTCATTGCTTAATAATCATCGTCTAATTCAGATGCTTTCTAACTTTTTATTTAAAAATTGCAATTTGCGTGGACCTTCAGACAAAGGTGTCCTGCTCACCGAAACTGGTTCACGGTGACCTTATTTTTCCTTATTATCTAAAATCACTAGTTCCATATATGCGGAGTTACCTTGTGAACTCATCCTCCCCACCAAGTGTGGATCAACATTAAACTTTTATATATTCTACATAATGTGCTAGATTGGGATCATAATTAATGTCTGCATCATCACATGAAAATGTTTCTTGTTCCAACATCCACTTGTTTATAATCTACACATATATGGGCCCTAACGGTCGACAATGCCAATGAATTATCCTCCCTTTCGTTATACAGACAGCCAGTACTTATCTCCACATAGATGTGTCAGACATAGGTGGCAGGATTTCTTTTGTCTATTTGGTTGGTTGGTTGGTAAGAAAGGAAATATATTAATCTCCACGTATGAATGTCTTTTATTACGGATATTCATATATAGTTTTTTTCTGCAAATTACAGCCATTCGTGGAGTAGTTCTAGAGGAAATCCAACAAAACCCCGAGATTCCAGAATGGGCCAAAGATTACCCAGATTTGGATCCCGAGAGGTTTATATTTTTCTACCAGTACAAGGTCAAGGTCGAAGAAGTTTTTAAGGTAAATATTTTCCTTATGCTTAACGTTCTCTGACTTTGTCAATCTATTAGGCATTTTATGTCACGTGACTGATTTTAGTATTCCTATCTTAATAGCAGAGTAATAAATATCTGCTGTTGCAAATTAGAGATGTTTATGAATATTTATCAACAGCTATGAATTTACATATTTGTATGTGATGGAAATAATCTATAAGGTTTTTTGTTTGAAAATTATAATAACTAGTACGTAAAACCTGACTCAATTTTATCATTCCTTAGCTTTATTAATCACGATCCTAAGCAGTTTGCATATATTTTCTTATCAGTTGCAGTTAAGGTAATATGTCATGTAATTCAACCTTGGAAGACTTTATACAATACATAAGCGACTACATTATCAATGACAGTAGTAAGTTAAACAAAATGGATATTAAGACATACAGCCAAACATTTAGATAGATAGATAGATAAATGGATAGATATATATATAGACCCAATTGAATCTATCTATCTGAATGATCCCGCACAGTGTTTAGTAAAAAGAAAAGAAAAATATTAAGTTTTGGATAATGAAATAAACAAATACATTAAAAAACACAAGACTACGATCAAGGTAACACCGTTAATGGAATTTCAACATTAATTTCAGCTCCTAAAAGATTAACCCATAATTTTTCTCTTTGTATCCTAGCCGCATTTGACCAGCAGACGGTGTGTTCAGTACTAATCACTTTCAATGATCTTTAAAACATTTGTACCAGATATTTTATTTGTATTTCCAGTCGTATGTCCGATAAATGCCTCTCCATCCCAACCTGTAAATTTCTTTTGGTTTATCCTGCATACTGCGTTTTCCAATTTGAACAATATACCACATAAATCATATTTTGCGTGTCACATGACATGTTTTTTAATTTTAAAATTTTTACCTGTTTTCCAGATTTTTACTATGTCTGAATTAATTAAAAAATCACACAGCTTACACTATTGAATTTACACTTAAAAACAACCAGGTTTGTCGGTTCTCGGTATTTTGGATCTCACTAAAATGACCCTTGTGTTCTTCTTTTGTTTGTAAGCTGTAGTCAAACTGTATGTTCTATGCGCTTCAGGAATATGTTTTTTTCAAATCACTAAAATTTTCTTTTGCATATTTTGATGATGAGGCTAAAACTCTATTGAAATGAACGGAATTATTTCTTGTGTTTTGTTGCAAATATGTATTTTTATTAATGCCTCAGATTTGATTTACCTAAGTTCACTGATTTTGTAGCATTTGTCCATTACTGCAAATCCAGAGGAACCATAGTATTTGGAATTGGACAGTGCTCCTGAATGTATGCACTGGATGAAAACTACTTTTATGTAGCAATTGATGTATTTCAGTTTCCTTGAAATATACCCTGGTATCCAGAGTATCCCCTTTACAGAGTTATTTCCCTTGTATAGTGTTACTCTAAGAAGTCTACACTTTCTTTATTAGTTTGAGTTTTAATTTTAACTGATGAATGGTGGTTATTCATCCAGTTAAGAAAGACTTTATATAATGTATAAGCGACCACATCATCAATGACAGTAATAAATTAAACAAAATGGGTACCAAGACAGATAGATACATAGATATGTAGGCATCAAGGTAGATAGAGAGATAGATTGACTAACAGAAATACAGGGACGTGTCTCGGGCACAAATGAATTATCGGTCACGAATTAAAGCTATTGCAGCTGCCAAAATACTTGAAAAATGGTTAGCAGTGCCACCCGTCTTAACTTTGAAACAGGTATGGTTCTAGTCCTGTGTGAATGTTTCTCCAAATCATTTGGAGGATAATGAGCCATCCAATCGTTCTTCCCAGTTTCTACAAACATTTGAAATCTCACGCCCAATCTCCTCTACCAGACCGCCTAGCCGAACCTATGTGACTTACGTTAAGTCGCTCAGTCCATATATGGCACTGCTACTACGGTTATTTTACTTGAATTGCTGTTTACCTAGATTAACAGGGGATTCTTGCAATAGCTGAATACTGAAAGGGGAAAACTGAAACAGGGGAAATCCTACTATAAATACATGCATAAATGCGAATTATGTTCATATGCACTTATATACATGTAGCTGCACTCTAGATAGTAAACTGCACAATATATTTCTGATAGAAACCACCTTCCGTCGATGTACCCAGTACGATAGTTGTCCAAACACCAAGACAACCTGGAATGTGCATTCTCACTCTGTCTGTTGGTAAAGAAGTCCTTCTTAGTGGTACGTATACGTTTCTTTATCCCTTAAATCGAATTTTATATGTACCCAAGCAGACTGAGCAACTACTACAAAACAGTTTACCCGGAAGCCGGAAATTACTGTATACCTCATATTCCGACATGCTGCATTTTATAAACTTTTAATGCGGAAGCATGATTAAGAAACGTTTAGTCCTAGTTTCTCCCGAGTTTTAGTGTGCTCCTCTCCAGTTACCCTTGTCGGAGTCTCGTGACTGTATAGGATTTGACCTACAACCTGGGCCCGTTTTCATAAAATGTCTCTAGGTGACTAACTCAAAGTTTTGTTTCTCTGAAAAATGTACATTAAAAGAAATGTAAAGTAAGTATCGCATTGTTGGGCTTCAAATTAGCCAGGTTTTCCAAGCTCATATTTTTAAAGTTCGGATACTGATCTCTCAAATACTTGAATTTAAGGTCTGGTTCAGGAAACCTTTTTCGGTTTTATGTCTCTCAAGTTTAAATTGCTTTTACTTTTTATTATATACACCCTCTAATGGTAAGCAAAACGATGGACAACCACTGATATCGCTGCAGTACTCAGTATTGTAATTTGCATCGCAATAATAAATGAAAGAGAGAAAGAAAGAGAGAGAGAGATCACGAATATTTGCATAGTTAAGTTTGATGATTTGTCAAAGAGCCATTATTAGATTAAACAAAATCTTGCAGCCAGATGTGTTGCCGATGCATAGAAAATGTGTCACCAATTAAGTATTGTCGACAGATTAAATTAAGTTGGAACAGCTGTTTCGTATTTTACAAACACATATCCTTTTAACATTTTCTTCTTCCGCAGTACTTTGCATATCTACGTAAAATATTGTACAGTGCTGAAATGACACAACAAAAGAGGCCATTATAGGTAAATGTATAAACAGAACACGTTTAAACTTCATTTATTTAAACTCTGTTGCAGTAAGTTTGCCCTTCCACCACTATGTATGTGGGAGAAACTGTAAGTTAATTGCAGAGGGGAATATAGGTGAAGGAACTGGAAAACCTGATAAATATCACCGACCCTGGATGAGTGCTCACGTACCCTGTCACACCCCACAGCCTGTTACATTTACATACAAGGACATAGTCCATTTGATTTATTTGATTACCTAGTTGTTTCAAGCTTTTTAAGGAAACCTTTAAAATTTGTATAGTTATTGCTATCGGCATACGTAAATAGTGTACATTTTGCATATTTCTATCATTTATTTCAAAGGGTTTTTTTAATGTTTTTATTTGCCATATTTTTGTTGAGCAGATTGTTCGTTCCCGAAACACAGGTAATGTCCTCTTATCTCAGCAGCCAATTCTGACATCCTTCTGCCAAGCACATGCCTTTGTGCTATTGTCTGTAGTGTGTGCGAATAAATGTTGAATGTGCGTTTCTTTATTTGTAGAAGGGATCATTTCAAAATAGTTAGAGATACTTAAAAATACAAGCCCAAAAATTGGTTAAATTTAAAAGCTTGCCATGTGAAATGCACATTGTTACGATTTGCATGTACAAATACAATACATATTGATCATGAAATAGAAGAAGACATATATGGCATATTAAACATTAGTGCCAAGACTTTATTTGCATTTGACGCAATCCGTACACTGCCTGTGTGCATGACCAGTTCATGACTTAGGTTGCATATCCGCAATGCATGTCAGTTCCATGCTAAGGTTAGTAAAAATAGCATAAGTATACACCTGTATGATGTCAACTTTGGCTGTGTCAGGAAGTGCACTCATCCAAAATGTACATTGAGCATCTTTTCCCAATCTACATATTAGCCACAAAGAATGAAAAAAAATGTATTTAATGCATGAAAAAGTTCCAGATATCTTGTGTAATTACATGCACAAAGGAAATCAACTTTTTGGTGGTATTAAAACTTTCTGAAGTTAGTTGTTTACGAGTAAAAGTCAAAACAAAAACTGGATTATAATAGGAATCAAACAGATTATTTCAACAGCAGATCAAAAGATTCCAAATGTTTCATGTTTATAACTGTACAGTGTTTTATGACGGAAGCTCGCATTTGAACGTTTATATATCAGTTCTTTTGTATTTATAATGCGGTGTCAGTTTGATAACTTTTAATTCATATGCGTCAAATGTCTAGTTATACTGGCGAATTTATTGTAGCGTTGGTCCTATTTTCATTTGTATAACCCGGGATGAAGTTTAAAATTTTGAATATCGATGACCTTTATTCCTGCAGGAGGAGTATTCTGACAAACAATTTGCAACCCTGGCTGTGGCGCGTGACAAAGCACATGAGAGATTTCCATCAGTTTCGAATATGATCTTTGATTTTATTGTAAATATTTAATATTTGTCGAAAATTGTAAAATCGCCATAGGCCATAACAAGCTCCACATGATTTACGAGGAATATCTTGTTTTCTTTTCTTTTTTTTTTTTTCGCCTGGGGTTTGTTTTGAACAAGCTAAATATGGCAGGTTTAAGAAATATAATTCTTATTACTGTACATTATTATTATTTCATCTTAAACTCTGGGAGTGGACTAATTACCTTACTAGTTTTATCCACGTATAAGTGAACTGTTTTTGCCATTGAAGCAGATGATACGCATGTATGTGTAAATGAACTCCTGCTCACGTCGTAGAATAGATTGCGTCACAGTGAGGAGTATCAAATGTCATGTAATTAACCTTAAGACTCTGACTGAAATTATTAAACATATTAGTAACTGAAAAATCAATGACATATCGTAAGATTAAACAAGATTTAGACTCCTTCCTTAATAGAATAGACAAATATACGTTTTATTTGAAAATGTTCATCTGTTATATAAAACTATATAATCCAGGCTTTGGCGATGGCAATCCTGCTTGGGAAAGCAATGCATGTTCCTGGGTCCGGAGTTGGAGTGACGTGACGGCGGCAAGTCAGGAGATGCTGAGGAAGGGAATTGAGAGTGTTGACTGCACGAGAAGCAGACATCCATGGTTACGCGCAAAGCACGAAATGACGGGTACGCTGTTAGAACGAAAATGGGAAAATGGGAAGAGCATAAATATATATACATATGTATAATATATATATATGTATATATATATATATATATATATATATATATATATATATATATATATATATATATGAGTGTGTGTGTGTTGCAATTAGTGATATTAAAGCAGATCATTCTTCAATTCTTTATTCAGATAGTTCACTTTTTAACTTTAAGAAGAAAAGGAATAAGCAATCAATACAAAAAGGGTACTGATGTTGCTGACTTTGTTGATAAATTGGAGTTTCATTCACTTAAATGCCAGAAATAAACCATTTCATTTGAAACAAATCACAAAAGTCAGACAAAATTGATATAAAGATGACGACTGCATATATATGTTGTCCATGTCTTGACCAAGTTTATAACTTTAGTAGGCGAGAGTGATACATAAAGAGCTATACAGGTACGCGAACCATGTACAACAGAGACGCATTTTCGATAAAATAGTAGGGTCCAAGAATTGTCAAAACTATAGTGTGACTTCGATTGTATCACTTGAAATGAATCCAATGCTTGCAAAACCAGTACTTCCATTTTAAATGTCATTCATTAAACATGTTCAATATCGAAATCTTTCGCGACAAAGATGCTTTCTTCTTCTCAGTCTTCTACTTCTTTTCTTTTTCATTTTTTCTTCTTCTTATTATTATTATTATAATTATTATTATTAGTAGTAGTAGTAGTATTTCATGACCATATTTGTTATTATTATTAATATTATTGTTTATATCTTTTTTTAGATTGAACCACGAAACTTACGAAGAAGAGGTTGCTCTTACTATTCTCTATGTCTTCGTTGGAAAATCAAATCTCCATCCTGCACATAGAACAAGGAATTTGAAATCAATCAGCTCGAATAAAAGAAGACTTACATAGCATCTTTTCTCTTATTTGACTTATACATTTATACAACACTTATCGAATATCTAATGTCAGCCTCATTACCTTCGTCTGTCTTGCCCCCCCCCCTCTCTCTCTCTCTCTCTCTCTCTCTCTCTCTCTCTCTCTCTCTCTCTCTCTCTCTCTCTCTCTCTCATGCACATACCCACATACAAGCACACCACAAATACCCTAGAAAGCACAACAAGAAGTTAAATTTATATAAGGAATCGAAAACAAAATAATAACACCAACGTTGATAGGGAACACATCCCAAGATAACAGAGCAAAAAACCGGTATTTCAAGTGCACAATTGAGCGATAGTATTTCCACCCACTATATTTAATGCATGCGTGCCTCGCATTTAACTTTGACTGGACTAAAAAAAGTATTACCTATGTATTTTCATCAAGGTTTTAATCTTATTCAGCAGAGAATAACTACATTCAAGTGGAAATGAAATTAAAATGTATTGGAACAAATTAAAGGAGAAAAGATATTATATCTGGTGGGCTTAGCAGCTGGGTTATCTGTATTCCAAGGTCAGCCCATACATATGTGTGTAAGAGAAAGAAATATAACGAGTTAATAACGAAATGACGACCTTAATGTACGAAAAATGCAAACATAGGGTACAGAAAATCTAATTTGGATAAAAGTATTAAGGTTCGATAGTTAGAACTCGTCGCTGCAAGGGGCTCTGCTTTCAATCAAGTAGGTCATAGTTTACTCAAATATCACGCACTAGCTAACACTAAGAAATGTTTACTACCGATGCCAATAGAAGTTAAATAACAGCAACAAATATATATGTACATAACAATTATCTTTCCATCACTCTCTCTCTCTCTCCCCATATTATATCATATAAGCCACGAGTGAATAAAAGACACTATTATTAAAGAATATATACAAAACATTAGAGGGCTAGCTGTAAGGACCCTAATAGTTTTGAATACCCAAGACTACAGTGTAAGAAGAGAATAGATGGTATCGTAGTCAGCTGATTACTTAGACTGATGTTGTTGTTGTTGTAGTATATTATGTGAAAGTTATGGCACACATTCGACGTTGTTTTTTTAAATCATTTTACAGAGCACGCGCTACTTCATTTCATTGTTAGGAAACAAATTTACCAAACCATAACACTCGGTGTGCCAGAAACTCTCACATTATACAATTTACTAAATATCAGCTAAAACAATCCATATTACATAAATGAACAATAAGTATACTGGTTTTGAAATAAGTAATCAAAATATACATCTATTATATGAACAATTACATAAACTGTAGTGTACTGAATTGATAAAAACTATACAAATATAGACCTATATTTGTGCACTAATATATAATACCAATGACATTAACAGGTAGCGTTTACGAGCGATTTTGGTTATCTACACACATTTTGACAAAATTGCAACTATTTTAGTCGGTAGTATAGCCACATCCTATACAATCAAAACTGTAAAAGAAATAATTCATGCGTGGGCAGAGCGAAACATGAAATAGGACATTTTGCAAGATATTAAACGTTGCATATATTGTGATGAGAAAGGTTACATAAATAAAACGGCATTTCAAGGCACGGGGACATATCTCAATGGAACTATTCCACCATGTATCAAACTGTTTACATTTAAAATCTTTAGTGATGTCAACTTTAGCGGCTGATACAAGTAATGTAAAGATTTGCTCGATGGACAGTTTAGATGGAGGACCTACTTTGTAACCTAATATTTTTTCAAGCGACAAGCTATTTGTAACTAAACACCCTTTTCTAACATTGATTGATGAATGATGCTTATAACGTTCTTTTTCTCAGATCTTTGCTTTACAGAGACTTTTGTGATGTATTCAATTAGCACACAAAGTGAATAGAGTTATCAGAAATGTTGTTCGAATACTGATATAACTAAAGTGTAATTGGGGTCATGCAAACATAACATTTAGTTGATATATAGTTGACATGACTTAATATTTGTTGTATTATGCTGTAGGCACTATATAAAAACTTTCTTGTTTTTGTACTATGTACAATTAATTGCTTCGGCCATGTCTCCAATTTTAAAACGAAGTAACAGGAAATTTGATATGTGAAACCTTCCAAACGAATTCTTTTCGTTTTTTTTCTTCATTCATGTCATCCTCCATTTGTTTGAGGTCTTTTGCCATTATATTTTGCCTTGATCCCAGCATAATAGTTCATTTTTTCAAACTTTCTACTACCATCTCTAGCTTATCTAACAAACTGTTGGGTTTTTTTTCTCTCTGTAATTCTTTTCACACTCAATTTAATGCTTCCTCCGTTTAAATCGGCTTAAGCAAGGCTTGTCTCGACTTTATTTTCCGCTCTGGTTGTTGTATATTCTCCTTTGATCTTTCCTCTGCCCGTGGAGTTCCATGCTTTTAGTACATTGAATTCATTTATATCGTTAGGATATTTGCTTTTAACATGTTGTGAAAGATTCCACATGTCCCTTGATGAGTGAAAATAATAACGCCACTGTTTAGGCATCATTCCTATGTTGGGAGGGGCAAAACAAGTAACTTAAAGTCACTAACTAAAATTAGCTAACATGGACGAATAGGCACTAATTATTTGTCATTAAAAGTCATTACATTTTGTCAGAGAATTTTCTATTGTAATAATTACAATCAATAAAAACATATCAGTAAACATGGTTGTAGATACAAAGATGGTTCTAAACCATGATGAACCATTGTGCAAAAATTAACAAATTATTTTGCAAGAAGTGTAATACTATGTAATTTGCAGATGAATTAAAGTAAAGACTTCTTGGAATCCAGTGGTATATGCTAAAGATGAACTTCCACATTGAAAACTATAAGACGTTTGTGGTCTATGTCATGAACAGACGACAGTCATAGTTAAGGAGCACATTGGGTAGCCGTTTTTTTCCCTTTAGGAAATATACTAACTTGTTTTGGAACTGATATCTCTAAAAACTATGATAAAATAGAAAAGTGGTTTTGAAAACATTATGATTATCTATTTACTTTAGCCTATAAACGTAGTGTGCATCCATGGCAAAATTATACTGTACTAAATCATTGGAAATCTAGTCTTGATCTACAACGTTGTCAACCTTGTAAATATGTCCATGTTTAATATTTGGTATTTGGACATGAACAGGAAGGGACAAGCCATAATCCTCCCTCTTCAGTTATTAACGTTTTATGTTAGTTTAAGTAAGTTATTTAGAAACGTTTTTTTTAAAATGTTGCTTTTAAAAATTAGTGTTGACTAGTTATTTTTTTAATTCAAAACTTATTTAACTTACTTTATCTCTGTCTCTGGATGTCTGTCTTTCTCTCAGACACACACCTTTGTTATGATAACCACTTCGATGTACTTTTATGTCTATATATTTAGCAGAGAAAGGCACATTTCCCGCAAAAAAATAACCAACTTGTCACAAGCAACAGACTCATCCTGTGAAACACCAATTTTTGGACAATACATTTCCAGTGCAAACAAACTCACATTTTCTAACCATTTCTAACCAGACACACTCATTAAGTGAAAAAAATATATAACCCAAGATGGCGGTCTAATGTTAACTTCCCGTTTGGCTACATCATTTTTTTTTGGACCCTGTTTAACAACGGGCGCAAAGTTCGGCTCTTGATCGTCATACTCTACTACTCTTGATCCGCAGAACAATTATTTCAATCATTACTTACCTTTTCCACAAACATCAGATAAAACGTCGAAGGGCTAGTCGATATTACTGATTGAATAGTCAATGTATGAAGACCACCCAGAGTGATTTACAATCGAATACCATTTGAAGGATACCATTTCAAGACTCGATCATCTTTGCCTCGATTAAGTATTTGAACAATTAAACAAATCATTTCAAACAGTCTTGAAAATTCAATACATTTATGTTTAGAAAAGGTTGATTGGCTTCCATTGCAATAATTATATTTGCAGCTATTGTCGATGTCAGAACTTAATTTGCACTTTCAATTAAGTTTAAACAATGAAGCCCAAAAATGTTATGTCATGACCATTGGAAAGTAGATCACTGACGCTTTAGAAACTTTCCATTTTTACTTTATTCAAGAAATATGAACAAACTTACGCAAAGACTTGACGAGAGACAAACCTTTCAGCTTCCCTTGAACAGCATAAATGTATCTTATTGTTACAAAGGAAAAGTAATCCTCTGAGATATGGACAGTTACATTCCAAATGACAATCACTCATATTTAAAAGAGAGAAAAGAACAAAATACACAGAATTTACACTGATATGCGAATCACGCGCTTGGTCCTTAAGCAGTAATGGCGGTACACACTGTCAACAACTGCACGTGTTCACGAGGTTGAAATATACACAGAATCCGCTAGATTCTGACGCAATAGGCTAACTGTAGGTGTACGGTACGGAACCGACCATTGCATTTTTCGGTGGTGGGGAGGGGGTGATGGAGTGATGGGAGAAGTGGGATTTTCATTATGACCGAACAATGAGACATGAATGACGATGCCTCTGCTTCAGACAGACATGTGTGTGAAGAAAATTAAGTTTTTACCTATTTGATCACGCTTAATAGCGGCAGCAAAAAAAATATCTTCATCAAATATACGGCATGGTTATCATGAAGATATGAGTACGGATTTACATGTATTCAGCAGTCATGAACACTCGCCTCTCTCTCCCAAAAGAATTCGAAGGGATACAAAAAAATTTCATTTAAACATTTAGCTGACAACGTTGATGTTATATTAAAGTTGATTTGAAGTATAAACAAAACAAAATCACATGTCCGTTAATGTATAAGTGACCAACCGTGCTCTCTCTCTCTCTCTCTCTCTCTCTCTCTCTCTCTCTTAAACTCTCTTAAACTCTTTAGCGCATTCGTGCTAAAGAGTTACAAATAGTACATCACACCCATTTTATCAACACCACATCCACACCGCGGTGCTGGTAGTATGCGACTTCGCGAAAAAGCATGGTGTACAGAATATGGTGTGCCAGAACACGTAGTGAGATAGTGGGGGACTTTTCCTTCATCCTCTCGACGCTATCTCCACCTCTATCACGATGAGCTGTACTGTTTGACAATCTATTCAGGAGTAGCTATAACAAGAGTTTTTAAGATGAGCACTATGGCGGCTATATTATACACAGATCGGCACTATTTACACGACAAACTAGACATCATAAGAAGTGTTTGGGGAAAACCCCATATCAATTTGGCATTTCGTTCAGGAGGAGTAGCGATTACATGATTGTCAAGATGGCTACCGTGACGGCCATATTGGAAGATATGATCGGCACCATTTCTTATTTAGGACCAACTGGACAACATATATGAAATCTTTTAGTGAAAACACCATGTTCATACAACTATTCATTCAGGAGAAGTAGCGATAACAAGATTTTCAAAATGACTGCCATATTGGATGCCTGAGTGACACCATTTTATTTGGGACCGACTAGATCATATGATAAATATGTGTGTATAAAGTTATAAAGTTTCATCCTCTAAATAGTTTAACAGCGATAACAAGCCTGTGCTAAAAGAGGGATGAGAGACCATTCAATAAGCTATTATGATCTCCTCAAAAAAATACTCTTGCAATTGTGAGTGGCTGTATATGACTTTTATAAGGTTTAATTTCAGTTTTGTCAGGTTTCAGGCTAATACAGGATTTAAACATATTTATGGAGCAGCTTAACAACCAGTGTGTACAGTCCTTTATGCAAACTTCGGCTTATCACTTTGGGCCATAAGTGCACTTTTCCCGTTATTCTTGAGAGGAGGAAAGAAGTATCTGCTCTGATTAGCAACGAAGAAAAGGGACTCTGATATAGTCATGTGAAAGTTCTGTTATCTAAATAAGATATACAATGCTTTTTCCTTTCTGTGCTACCAAGACTCATCATTATCCTATTATATTTGATCTAAAGAACTATCCTGACATTTTCAATCTCCTGATTATGTCACTTCATATGAGGAGGTTTGTTATGATGGATCAAGTATGAGGCATCATCCATGGCGGATCCAGATGATGTTTGGGTTCAATTAAACCCCCTTTCTATTTTTAAAATGTACACTTCTCCGTGAAAAACATAAATGTAATCATTCGAAGCAAAACAATCCTCTTGTTAAAACTGAACCCTCAATGAAAAGAACACCCCCACCCCAATATTTCTTTATTTATGAAACTTCATAGATATTCTCTGTTCAAGATTAATATACTTTTCTGAGTATGTACAACACAGGAGTTCCCCGAATGAAATGACGCTCAACTGGCTGAAAACACATTCCATGAATTCAAGATAAGACCATTTCTTCCTTTTAACTGCTAAGTGTTGAAACAATCTCTGATATTTTCAGCGATAACAAGAATTTCAAATTTGCTGCTATGGTCGACATTATGGATGTCCTCTTGGCACCATTGCTATTTAGGACAAAGTGGACAGCATTAGAAGTCTTTTGGTGAAAACCCCAGGTCAATATGACCATCCATTCAGGGGGAGTAGTGACAGCAAGAATTTCAAGACAGCCGTGGTGGCAGCCGAATTGGATGAACAATTGGTACCATTTTCATTTAGGACAAACAAGGTATCATCAACATGTGATTGGTGAAAACTAAATGTTGATATAGTTATCCATTTGGGAGGAATCGAGATACAATTATTTTCAAGATGGTCGCCATGGTGGCCATATTGAGCGTCAGTTTGCATCATTTTCATTTAGCACAAACTAGACAACATTAAGAACTTTTCTGATGCAAACCCGATATCAAAATGACTATTCATATAGGAAGAATAGCAATAACAATATTTTCAAGATGACCACCATGGTGACCATATTGGACGTCAGATGAATACCATTGTAATTTAGGACAAGCAAGACATTATAAGAAGTCTTCCGATATAAACCCTATGTAGATATAACATTACGATTTTAAGGCGTAATAGTAACAAGATTTTCAACATGGCGGCAACGGTGCCAGAAACAGAAACACAAATAATCTAATATATTGTCAGGGTCATGTGTGGTTGTGTAATAATTTCCTTGTATATTCCACTGCCAACAATTTATTGCAAGTAGCCGGTCGTTTTGGGTATGAATATCTTCGTAAGCTTTTATAGTAGTTCTGATGCGCCCTTTGTATTCTGTCTGTCCAAAGATTTCTGAGGTCAATCTTGCTCATCCCAGTGTCATAATTAGCATCACTACAAATGGGTCAGATGAAGTCAGGAAATAATACATAGTTTTTCTTGGTCAATGTTTGTATGTATGTTGTAACAGAAGCTGCTAAAATGTTGATGTTCCTCTAATATAGGGTAAGAGCTTGCTGTGATAAAACATCTGCTGTGTATTTAACGCATATGGCAATATACGAAATTGACTGTATTTGTTGAGGTGGGGGGAGGAGGGAGACAAAAATGAGCCAGAATTAGAAAATATATCTTTATAGCTCTCCTTGCCGTAAGGCAAAGTCAGCCTATGGTATGGCCCTGCGTCCGTCGTGCGTCGTTCATTGTGTGTTGTGCGTCCATCCGTCAACAAATGCTTGTTACCATATTGGAATTCGTTTTTCTGGTCCGATTTCAGTCAGACTTAGAATATGGGTTTATGTCGTCAAATCTTGGAAGAGTTTGATAACTAGCGAGATCCATGTATATAAATGAGGTAATCTTGCTCCTAAATGGCTAACCTTGCTGCCAATCTGAAGGCCATATTTCTTATCCGATTTTGACCAAACTTGGAATATATGCTTATACCAATTCTATGATGAGAAACAAATTCATACATATCAATGAGGGAATCTTTCACTGATTGGCTGCGCTTGTTACCACTTTATAGGTCATATTTGTGATCCGATTTGATTGAACTTGGAATATATGGTTATATCATTAAGATCTCTGAGAGGCTAACTCAGGAGCGAGATTCACGCATGCTAATGAAATGATCTTGCATCTGAATGGTTCAGTTTGTTACCTCTACGGAAACTATATTTCTGATCCAAGTTTGATCAAACCTGCAATACGGCTTTATGTTATCAAGATCTTGGGTGGATTCGATAACGACCAAAATACACGCATATTAATGACAAAATCTTGAATCGGATTTGCTGAGCTTGTTACCACTCTGGAAGTCGTATTTATAATCCGATTTTGATCAAACTTGAAATATATGCTTCTCTCGTCATGATCTTGGACTGTTTCAATACTGAGTGATATCGATGCATAGTAAAAAGTTATCTTGCATCTAATTGATTGAGCTTGTTACTACTCTCGAAGCCATATTTTTTCTGTTGGGTTTATCATCAAGATCTTGAATCTCTTTGATTACGAGTAAGAGCATACTGTAAAATAGGTAAACTCAGCATGCAAGGTTTAGGAGATAGTTTTACATAGGATGTATTCTTACACTACTTCATAAGAATGGTCAGCTGTTAATAACTGTAGGCCATGTGAGTGATATCAGGCCTCTTGTTATATGATTGCATGCAAGTTGTAATAGAAACTTAAGTTTTCTTCACACCCACTACATTGGGTAACCATTTGTAAGTGTGCTTATATTGTATAAGTCATATGAATCTGTCCATCTGCCTCTATACCAGTTAGTCATTTTTTTTGGTTTGTTTATGTTGTTGTTTTTCTGTGTGTGCGACTTTGCCTTTTTTTTTTTAAGTTTTTTAATCTTACCAACACCAATTAAGAGATTGTAGTCTTATTTCTGTATGATGTTTCACCACATTGACTAGATGACAATGAAATGTTTGCAACCCGGATGCAGTCGGGGGGGGGGGGAGGGGGTCACATTTTCCTAAGTAGTATGCAATCTTGCTTCTACTCTGAACTCCATCTTCATGAACTGAGACAGAGTAGCCGTGTTTGGCATGATGGCTTACCATAATACATAGATGACAATATCAAAGAGTGGACAGGCATGGACTTTGCAAAGTCCCAAAGAGCAGTGGAGAACAGGACAAAATGGAGAGATATTGTCGCAAAGTCATCAGTGGCGCCCCTACGACCAGCAAGGTTACGGGAGAAATGAAGGAAAAAAATAGATGACAGCGCAGGTTTTGGATCCTAGATGCAGTTACAGGTGGGATGGATGTAAGGGGTCAAATGTCACATTTTAATAGGTAAATTTCGAATCTTACATGTAGCCTGAACTTTGTACACACTAACTAAGGGAGGTTAAGTGTGGTCAGATTTGGTATGATATGTTTGAAGAACCATTAATGAAGATTTCAGATCCTGGATGCAATTCTAGGAAGATGGCATGACAACTGGGAATGGGATGGGTATGCGTAAAAAGAAAAACTGATATTTGGTATATATTCAGTACTCACAGACTTACTTTGCTCTTAGTGGAGTCGGGAAGGTAAATAATGTGTGTGCAAAATGTAATTAAAGCGCAGTTATGGCCCTGTTTACAGATGTTTGCCTCCGGCTGTGGCTTCATATCATTAACTCTAACGTTCTTGGGGTGTCGGTGTATTTGTTACAGCCATGAAATTGTTGTAAATTACTACTCTGATGAAATATATGATCACAAATGTCATTACAGTGAAATTGCGGTGACTAAAATTAGCTGGTAGAATTAATTTAGTTATCGCGCTTGCTTTACCCTTGAAATCAGTGATCATATGTTTTATTCTAGTGCAATTTTAGTGACTTATTGTTTGAATGAAATTAATGATTATTCTTGTGATTCAGTTTGAATATTTATGATCTACTATTGCAGAGAAGTATAGATCTATATTCTTGCGCTGCTTTTAATTAAAATATGTACATGTAATTAAAACTTTAATAAATTGTTCATCTGTTACAATGGAAATACTTAGTAATACATTTCTATTTAACTAATGTTATTATTTTTTCTGGTCACTACTCTAAAATCTCTAAGTTTACATGATTATAAAACACAGTTCATAAAGCGCATATATATGCAACATAGTTGTATGTGTATGGATGCATATATATACATATGGCTATCTTGGTGCATTAACATGGCCTTTAGTGTAGATGAGTAAAAGTGCTAAAAACTATCTGACTCACATATTCTGGTGCTTAAGTGTAACGTGCGTTTACCTGAAACTGTATCATTCACATGTGGCATCCATTGCAAAATTTGTATGGGCATATTCCATCATTCTTAGTTCTCCTCTTCTGACATAGAAATGTCAAGTGGTATTAGAGTAATTAGGTATTCAGTAAAATGGAATTACACTTTAACCTGCGTTAAGCAGGAACCTAAGGGAAGTTAAAACAGTGACCATTGAATACAGGAGGCTGATAAAAACTGGATAATTTCGTCCACAAATTATTTTATAAAAACCTTGACAATGCAGCTGTTAAGGACACATTATTGTTTAATAGAGGTTACGTTTTAGAAAGCTTTACCGCACAAGGCTCTTCTTAAAACCTTAACACGACACATATAGCAACAAATCGTGAATACGTCATTTATCAAGCGCAGACACTGCTAAGAGATATGCACCATAAAGTGAGAGTTATTGATGAAAACCAACCAAGATATAACTTAGGGTGTGATTAAAAATTCGCTTAAGCGGAAGGAATATGTCTTTATACTTCGATTAATTACTCAAGTCTGCGGAAAGTTTTCTCCTATTTAAAATCTTTACTTATATGTATATATATATATAATATCACCTCATCGGTAAACAAAACCTTCTGAGTACTTGATGACTTTAACCTATACGCCAAGTCTGACTAAAATTTGCTCATATAAACCTGGCCTCTGGGTAACTAACATAATCATAATTCAGATTCCAGATAACTGCAGCATGTGTAGACATTATTCATAATTGAATCTTCATTATATCTGACTTTATACCAAGGTTGGTTGTAATATGTTGGGAAATAAACTTGATAATGATATATTGCCAGACAGACGACACGCGATAGGCGCCAAACCATGTCAGCAACGCACATGCGCGATGAACTTAATGATCTTATTCTAAATATAACGTTGGATAGGAAAAAAGTTCAAAAATATATGCAATTATGTAATACAAATATTAAGGAATATTATAAATGACATTTGTGAAAGACAATTTCAGAAATGTGAAAATAATATTTCACACACACACACACTCGTGGCTACTTTTCTTTCCGGTCGACAGCTTGGTGCCTGATGGCTATTTTACATGTACAATATATACGTACACTTGGGTCATCGGAAATGTGAAGCAACGTATTTTCTGGACAATTAGAGCTCCTTCAAGTGTGACATTAGAAGATTAACTTACATTCGAGATCCGTGTCATTGAGGCTATTTCATAATTTCTGATACAAAATAAGAGAATTAGGTATAACTTTAATACATATTTCCTTCGAAGATTATTACTCCGAACAACCCTTAAAAAAAAACATATACATGCATTCATTCTTGAATCTGTTATTCCAAATACTTCATACTTAAGAAATACAGGTGACGGAGATAGAATAAACTTTGAAAAAATCAAGAGTTATTGTAAATTAATTTTTGGAAAAGGAATATTTTTGGCGAAAATAGGGAGAAGTGAGTGTAGAAAGTTCAAAAATAAAATGTTCAAAATAATCACTTTAATCTTTTATTGTTGCATATTTTCACGTTAGATGTTTAAAGTACTGATGAAATATTGTAAAAACTTTAATATAATATTACAACTTTTCTTTTTTTTTGTTTCGCCACAGTCTTGGCATATCATTGAACGGCTACGTCGAAAATAGCTTATAGTCAAATTCTGGCAGCAGTTGCCGTAATGGAAGTCCTATTTTCATATGTTTATAGGATGAAATATTGAATAAATGATTAGTTGTATTAGTAGTTTTACCTGGATCCGTCCACTTTGTCATAATTCGCGTTTTATTGGGTTACACAAATTTAATTTTCACTTGTTGTTTTCAAGAATCATGGGCGAATTTTCGCTGGGAATTCCAGAATAATGCCATTTCTGTCAGTCGGGTCAAGCCAGGTACAAACAAGAGAACTACTAAGCGAGTGGGCAATATTCCCGGATTATCTTAATTACATACCCAAGAAGCGGTAAGAAAAGCTATCATTCGAGTGATAGGGCTTTGACGTTTGTGACAACTTTTATTTAACAGAATATTTTTTACAGAATAGCAGGAAACATTAAAGCATGTCTGCATTTCGGAAAGGGTCAAAAGCATTGCGTGCTGAAATGATAACAGTGATTGTACTATCTTTGCAGTGCAAAGTTGCCTAGGTGATGAATTTCATTATCTCCTTCAATGCAGTCTTTTTCGAGGACAAAGATAGCAACTACCTCCAAAACACTTCTATATCAACCAAATGTACCAACGTTTAAAGACTTAATGAGTTCCGAAAAAATTGGTGCTTAAAGAAAACGTTCTAAAATGATTCATATAATTTTGTCAAATTTCTGATATTTCTGATATTTTATAATTGATGTGTATTTTTTCTTTACATTTTTTCAGTAAGAAAAGGATAGCAGTATAAACTCGCCATAACACTTAAATATGTCAAATGACTTTTTACTTTTAAATCTTGCAATTATTTACAATTCTGGTCTTCTCTCTCCCTCCATCCATCATTCTCTCTCTTTCTCTCCCTCCCTCGATCCCTCTCTCTCTCTCTCTCTCTCTCTCTCTCTCTCAAAAATTAAAAGTAAAGAACTTTGGAGATGGTCATATCGCCCTGAAGTGGTAGCCGAGATGACAGGAACCATTACATAGAGTGTAATGCTATAACAGTATGGCCCCAACATTCTCACACAAAATTGGTACACATCCATTTTATTTCCATCTTTATGTGTATTCCTTGTCTTAGATATACCTCCTCAAATTCGAAAATCACATTTCTTCATAATTTCGAATATAAGTTATATTGTTGTTGGTTGTTGTTGTTGTTGTTTTTGTTGTTGTTTCGTACAATAAGATATCAATGTTGCAAATAATGGCGAGATCAAATGATTCTATTTGTTTTACCGTTGTAAAGAAATGAGTTTAACACAGATTAATGTGTGTTTTATTGATCGTAATCTGTTTTCCTTTCTTTCCAATAATATCAGCATCCATGTATTGTTTTGTGATGAGACGCGTGCTATTGTTTATTTCCTGGTATTCCATTTGAGTTACATCGCCTCTACCTTAAAATATTATATAGTCGACGCCTGATGTACTAATCATTTTATCTCATATGTTGCGTTTTGCAAACTGAGTGAAATAAAGATTTTGTTATTGTCCTTGCAAAAGCTTTGGACAATCCAGGCTGGTTAGCAAGTGGCCTCATACAGACCCCTACCCCCTCGCCTACACAGCTCTGTGTTTAAAGGTTCAGTCTCCTGTTTCACGTGCAAGAGGAGTTAATGGCTCATCCAACGTATATGATTTCCTTCGGAATCTCCTGTTTCTTCCACCACAAAAACCATATCATGCCGACATAATCTTGCCGTCGAGACAAAATGATATGAATTGATATAATGTGTGGTGAATGGATATAATATAGTTGAGCTTATGATGTAAAAATAACCTAAGAAAAAGTAAAAATAACCATACTGTATCTAGCGAAAGAGACCCACAGGTACATTACATTCAAGTATTTTTTTTTTCATTCATAGATAGGAATGGAATAAATTATATTTCCATCGATTTGGAAAAAGAAATGTGATTTTAAAGTATCTGCAAAAGTACATATCAATGGTATTTCTATGCAGTACATATCAATGTTATTTCCATGCAGCACATATGAATGTTGTTATTTCTATGCAGCACATATCAATACTCTGTCTATGCAGCACATACCAATGTTACTTCCATGCAGCACATATCAATGTTTTTACCATGCAGCAAATATCAATGTTATTTCCATGCAGCAAGACTCGCGTAAACAATTCAGCACCTATCAGTAAAACAATCTTCTTTTTTTTCTAATCTTCTTCCCAAAACTCACTCACTAAATTTAAGGACTTAATTAATTATACAGTTGGATGGAGGAAGATTTTCTACCATTGTCAATTTATTTCAACTTTGACATAATGCTGCTCCCACCCTATAGTTGCAGAAAATGCGCAGTTTAAATGTGACACCTTGCTTCTTTATTATTCATGGTAGAGATGAAAATACAAAATAGTTTAAGTTTAGATCAGCAATTTAGGGCACCGCATCTTCTAACCTTCAACTTCGAAATTGGCCTATGAATAGTTTGGTTGTGTCTCGAGGTATTTTGAGTGTTTTCAGCCTGCAAATTTCGCATGAGGGTACAACGAAGTTGTATAAATCATTCATTATGTGTTGCAAACTATGGAGTATGCAAATGCATTTATCTTATTATGATAACCCTGGATTTTGAACTTGTGAAGTATGCATTAAAGACTTGGATGTAAAAAATATATATCTTAATGGGACTTGAGGCCGCTGCAGAAAAACGAAAGTTTAATAGAACAAATCTAGTATATTATAGATATTTTACTAACGTATGAGCCATTTTTATACTAATTTCAAGATTTTTGTTATTAACAGTATTTGTTATGGATGACTTGAAATGCCAACTCAAATATGGGCTGCCAGTCTGACACCTAAGCGACATTTCCACGTTACATCAGAGGAACAATCAATTGAATTATTCTGTAATTATGTTTATAGCATCGGCTGCTGTCTCTAACTCTTTCAGATTTGTTATTTCCGCTATAAAACTAAGGTCATTACATTGCAATAATTAATGCCCAACCAATGCATGTGTCTTCGTATCCAGATTTACATTGATAGCTTTATCCCTAGGTATCTAGACAAGAGAATATGCTAGCTACCAGCTGGATATATATATATATATATATATATATATATATATATATATATATATATATATTGATATTTATATATATATATATATATATATATATATATATATATATATATATCGAGAGATAGATCAAAAGATAACTTAGATATATATTCTGATAAATGGGTGGACAAAGGAAAGTAGCTTTATCAGTGGAGATAGAGGGATAGAGTCTATAGTGTGTTATTTCATGATATATATATATATATATATATATATATATATATATATATATATATATACAGGAAGAGATTACTCTGAACTTGTATGCTCTTATCTAACTAACTAATCTAAAATAGGATTTCTTCGCAGAATATTGCAACAGGAACACTGATGTGTATACCTACGGTATGTCAATGTTATTGGCATTTGAATTGTCAAATGCAAATAGAGGTTTAATAATATAATTTCAGTATATCAAAATGAAGAAGGTCAACAGTAATTGTTACCATGCCAATATAAAAGTACAGATTGCTCTGTACTTCATTGTAGACTGGATTGACGTTAAAGGATAGAGGTGAGCATATGATTACTGAATCTCTTCTGTACTTTTAGCTGCTCATAAAAACGTATTTAATATTACATAGGTTTGTTTTTCATAATTTATTTAGGTAAACAATTGTACAGTTTTCAATGTCTTTAAATGCCAATATTTTCTCACATACTCGTATATGCATGGTCACGCGGGTTGTAACTGCTTTACGTTTGCGATTTTGTGACTCAGTTGTACTCAAGCCATCGGATTCACGTACTGCTTAAGTTCAGGTTTTTGGTGCACGTTAAGAAAGAAACAAAAATGTTTCGGGGGCATTTGATAAATAATGTATGTACCTAGCCATTGATCATGTAATAACAACAATAATGAATGGTTTCCTGTATGAAAACGATTGCCTGCAATCTTGTGAAAGACTTTGAGCTCTCGGGCTGAAATATATTTCTTCATTCACTAGCAAACTGCATATGATCCAACTAATAAAGGCATTAGTGAGCAAATTTAATACTGAACGTGTTACCCTAATTGCAGATTGATTTTTTTCTTAATTCTTATTTTAATTTCTGACAAGGTTTTCACTAAGGCTGGCTTGTAGAATCTTGTTTGTTGCTGCTAATTCTGCTGGCCATCAATTTTCTGATATTTTGGGATAATTGGGAGGAATTATGAGCAGAATCATCTCTCTGCGATGCATACTGGTTCAGAATTTCTGAAACTCATGATTCTATCGCTATACTTCATTTGCGTCGTTACAATCATGACTACATACATTCTTTATTTCAAAATCATACGTGAATGTTTGTTTTTCTATATACATAAATATAATTAACGCAAGATCGGTACTAATATTTCAGGAAAAGTCAATTATTTTTACAGGATGCTACTGAAGTTATTTCTCATCTGTGGGTTGCTGGAGCAATTGTTGAACACGGTATGCGCGTGCACATGCTTCAGGGGTGTCCCTGATGAACGTCGCTTCTGTGATGCTTCCTTTGGTCAGTATGATACGTCTTGTTGTATTCTCTCTTCCAGATGCAGACGGTTTGTATGATTCACTTCATCTGTCCGTCAGTTCCCTATGACCTGTATTTTCGTCTTCCATGACCTAGCTGGTTTTTTTTTTTTTCTCTTTAAATAGATCAGTGAACCTATGAATTGTGCTCACCTATATCAACCATATCATTAGCATTTGAACTTCTACAAAATATAAGATCTGCTTCTCAAAATGAACAGATATACTTCACAAACATATTTGGGTATATAGAAAAAATTAGGTCAAATTCTGGGGAAACAAATTCAGTTTCAACCACGTGCATTTGCACATTAAATAGTATCACCAACCAAAGGAGTAGGATGTCTCTATATCAAACAATTCAATACTTAGACAAACAACCGATAAACAGGTTATGACGGAAGGCTGCCCAAGTGTCTTCCACCATGATGGTTCAGCGGTTCCCTGATAAGGCGTAGTTGATGGAGATTTGTCGATAGGTAAATTGCGGCATAACATGTAATGTGGATGTATTGTGGAATAAAGGTCTCCCCACATCAAAATTGAGCCGTGGTAACCTTTTCGTGTTGATGGGTGGAGTGAACACGTCATTGCTTAATAATCATCTCCGACATCTAATTCCAATGTTTTCTAACTTGTTGTTTAATAATTGCAATTTTGGGGTGAATCTTCAGACAAAGGTGTCCTACTCACCAAAACTGGTTCATTGTGACCTAGATTTCACATTTTTCCTTATTATCTAAAATCAGTTATTCCATATATGTGTAGATCAACATTAAACTTGTATATGTTCTACATAATGTGCTAGATTGGGATCAACATAATCAATGTCTGCTTCATCACATGAAAATGTTTCCTGTTCCATCATCCAGTTGTTTGTAATCTGCACATACATGGGCCCTAATGGTCGACAATGCCAATAAATTATCCTCCTTTTCGTTATACAGACAGCCAGTACCTATCTCCACATAGATGTGTCCAACATAGGTGACATTATTTGTTTATTTGGTTGGTTGGTTTGTAGGAAAGGAAATATATTAATCAGAAACGTTCGAATGTCTTTTGTTACGGTAATTCATATATAGTTTGCTCTACAAATTACAGCCATTCGTGGAGTAGTTCTGGAAGAAATACCCCAAAACCCCGAGATTCCAGAATGGGCCAAAGATTACCCAGATTTAGATCCCGAGTGGTTTATATATTTCTACCAGTACAAGGTCAAGGTCGAAGAAGTTTTTAAGGTAAATATTTTCCTTATGTTTACGTTCTCTGACTTTGTCAATCTATTAGCCATTTTATGTCACGTGACTGATTTTTCGTATTCCTATCTTAATAGCAGAGTAATAAAAATATGCTGTTGCAAATTAGAGATGTTTATGACTACTTATCTTCAGCTATGAATTTGCATATTTGCATATGATGGAAATAATCTTTAGGGTTTTTTATTTGAAACTTATAATAACTAGTACATAAAACCTGACTCAGTTTTATCATTCCTTAGCTTTTTTAATCACGATGCTATGCTGTTTGTACATATGTTGTCATTACTTGTGGTTAAGGTAATATGTGATGTAATTCAACCTTGAAAGACTTTATATAATACATAAACTACTACATTATCAATGACAGTAATAAGTTAAACAAAATGGAAACCAAGACAGACACACACATACACACACAGATAGATAGATAGATCACATTGAATCTATCTATCTAAATGATCCCACACAATGTTTAGTAAAAAGAAAAAAATATTAGGTTTTGGATAAAGAAATAAACAAATACATTGAAAAACACAAGACTACGATCAAGGTAACACCGTTAATAGAATTTCAAAATTAATTTCAGCTCCTAAAAGATTAACCCATGATGTTTCGCTTTGTATCCTATCCGCAGCTGACAAGCAGATGGTGTGTTCAGTGCCAATCACTTTCAATGATCTTTACTACAGTTTGTACTAAACTGTTTAGACAGATATTGTATTCGTCTTTCCAGTCGTATGTCCGAAAAATGTCCATCCCAACCAGTAACTTTCTTTCGGTTTATCCTACATACTGCTTTTTCCAATTTGAACAATATACCACATAAATCATATTTTGCGTATCACATAACATGTTTTTAATTTTGAAATTTCTACCTGTTTTCCAGATTTTTACTATATCTGGATTAATTAGAAAATCACACAGCTTACACCAATGAATTTACACTTAAAACAGCCAGATTTGTCGATACTCCGTTTTTTTGGATCGCACTAAAATGACCGTTGTGTTCGTATGTCGTTTGTAAGCTGTATCCAAACTGCATGTTCCATGCGCTTCAGGAATATTTTTTTTTCAAATCACTAAAATTTTTGTTAGCATATTTTGGTGATGAGGCTAAAATTCTATTGAAATGAACGGAATTATTTCTTGTGTTTTGTTGCAAATATGTATTTGTAATAATGCCTCAGATTTGATTTTCCTAAGTTCACTGATTTTGTAGCATTTGTCCATTACTGCAAATCCAGAAGAACCTTGGTATTTGGAATTTGACAGTGCTCCTGAATGTATGCACTGGATGAAAACTACTGTATGTAGTAATTGTTGTATTTCAGTTTCCTTGAAATATACTCTGGTATCCAGAGTATCTCATTTACAGAGTTATTTCCCTTGTATAGTGTTACTTTAAGAAGTCTACACTTTCTTTATTAGTTTGAGTTTTAATTTTAATTGATGAATGGTGGTTATTCATCCAGTTAAGAAAGATTTGATATGATGTATAAGTGACAACATCATCAATGGCAGTAATAAATTCAACAAAATGGGTACCAAGACAGATAGTTACATAGATATGTGGGCAGGAAGGTAGATAGACAAATATATTGACTGACAGAAATACAGGGACGTGTCTCGGGCACAAATGATTTATCAGTCACGAATTAAAGCTATTGCAGCTGCCAAAATACTTGAGTAATGATTAGCAGTGCCAGCCGTCTTAACTTTGAAACAGGTATGGTTTTAGTCCTGTGTGAATGTTTCTCCAAATCATTTGGAGGATAATGAGCCATCCAATCGTTCTTCCCACTTTCTACAGACATTTGAAATCTCACGCCCACTCTGCTCTACCCAAGATCCTAGCCGAACCTATGTGACTTACGTTACAGACGCTCAGTCCATATATGGCACTGCTACTAGGGTTATTTTACTTGAATTGCTGTTTACCTAGATTAACTGGGGATTCTTGCAATAGTTGAATAATGAAAAGAGAAAACTGAAACAGGGGAAATCCTACTATAAATACATGCATAAATGCAAATTATGTTCATAGGCACCTAGATACATGTAGCTGCACTCTAGATAGTAAACTGTACATTATGTTTCTGATAGAAACCACCTTCCGTCAATGTACCCAGCACGATAGTTGTCCAAACACCAAGACAACCTGGAATGTGCATTCTCACTCTGTCTGTTGGTAAAGAAGTCCTTCTTACAGGTACGTATACGTTTCTTTATCCCTTAAATCGAATTTTATATGTACCCAAGCAGACAGAGTGGCTAATACAAAACAGTTCACCCGGAAGCCTAAAATTATTGTATACCTCATATTCCGACATGCTGCATTTTACAAACTTTTAATGCGGAAGAATGTGTAAGAAACGTTTAGTCCTAATTTCTCACTAGGTTTATTGCGCTCCTCTCCAGTTACCCCTGTCGGAGTCTCTTGTGACTGTATAGGGTTTGACCTACAACCTGGGCCCGTTTTTATAAAATGTCTCAAAGTGACTACGTACTAACTCAAAAGTTTTATTTCTCAGGAAAATGTTCATAAAAAGAAATGTAAGGTAAGTATCGCATTGTTGGGCTTCAAATTAGCCAGGTTTGCCAAACTCATATTTTAAAAGTTCGGATACTGATCTCTCAAATAATTGAAATTAAGGTCTGGTTCAGGAAACCTTTTCGGTTTCGTGTCTCTCAAGTTTAAATTGCTTTTACTTTTTATTATATACACCCTCTAATGGCATGAAAAACGATGGACTACCACTGATAACGCTGCAGTACTCAGTACTGTAATTCGCATCGAATTAATAAATGAAAGAGAAAGAAAGAGATATCATGAATATTTGCATAGTTAAGTTTGACCATTTGTCAAAGAGCCGTTATTAGATTAAACAAAATCTTGCAGCCTGATTTGTTGCCCAAGCATAGGAGAGGTGTCACCAATTAAGTACTGTCGACAGATTAATTAAAGATGGAACGGCTGTTTCCTATTTTACAAACACATAAGTAAATAGTCAAGAAGTTTTGAATTTTTTATCATTTATTTCAAACGTTTGTTCCTATTTACTATAATTTTGCTGAGCAGTTTGTTCGTTCCCGAAACACAGGTAATATCCTCTTATCTCAGCAGCCAATTCTGACATCATACTGCCAAGCACATGGCTTGGTGCTATTATCTGGACAACCACTGATAACGCTGCAGTACTCAGTATTGTAATTTGCATCGCAATAATAATGAAAGAGAGAAAGAAAGAGAGAGAGAGAGAGAGAGAGAGAGAGAGAGAGAGAGAGAGAGAGATCACGAATATTTGCATAGTTAAGTTTGATGATTTGACAAAAAGCCATTATCAACAAAATCTTGCAGCCAGATGTGTTGCCGATGCATAGAAAATGTGTCACTAATTAAGTATTGTCGACAGACTAAATTAAGTTGGAACAGCTGTTTCGTATTTTACAAACACATATCCTTTTAACATTTTCTTCTTCCGCAGTACTTTGCATATCTACGTAAAATATTGTACAGTGCTGAAATGACAGAGGCCATTATAGGTAAATGTATAAACAGAATACGTTTAAACTTCATTTATTTAAACTCTGTTGCAGTAAGTTTACCCTTCCACCACTATGTATGTGGGAGAAACTGTAAGTTAATTGCAGAGGGGAATATAGGTGAAGGAACTGGAAAACCTGATAAATATCACCGACCCTGGATGAGTGCTCACGTACCCTGTCACACCCCACAGCCTGTTACATTTACATACAAGGACATAGTCCATTTGATTTATTTGATTACCTAGTTGTTTCAAGCTTTTTAAGGAAACCTTTAAAATTTGTATAGTTATTGCTATCGGCATACGTAAATAGTGTACATTTTGCATATTTCTATCATTTATTTCAAAGGGTTTTTTTAATTTTTTTATTTGCCATATTTTTGTTGAGCAGATTGTTCGTTCCCGAAACACAGGTAATGTCCTCTTATCTCAGCAGCCAATTCTGACATCCTTCTGCCAAGCACATGCCTTTGTGCTATTGTCTGTAGTGTGTGCGAATAAATGTTGAATGTGCGTTTCTTTATTTGTAGAAGGGATCATTTCAAAATAGTTAGAGATACTTAAAAATACAAGCCCAAAAATTGGTTAAATTTAAAAGCTTGCCATGTGAAATGCACATTGTTACGATTTGCATGTACAAATACAATACATATTGATCATGAAATAGAAGAAGACATATCTGGCATATTAAACATTTGTGCCAAGACTTTATTTGCATTTGAAGCAATCCGTACACTGCCTGTGTGCATGACCAGTTCATGACTTAGGTTGCATATCCGCAATGCATGTCAGTTCCATGCGAAGGTTAGTAAAAATAGTATAAGTATACACCTGTATGATGTCAACTTTGGATGTGTCAGGAAGTGCACTCATCCAAAATGTACATCGAGCACCTTTTCCCAATCTACATATTAGCGACAAAGAATGAAAATAAATGTATTTAATGCATGAAAAAGTTCCAGATATCTTGTGTAATTACATGCACAAAGGAAATCAACTTTTTGGTGGTATTAAAACTTTCTGAAGTTAGTTGTTTACGAGTAAAAGTCAAAACAAAAACTGGATTATAATAGGAATCAAACAGATTATTTCAACAGCAGATCAAAAGATTCCAAATGTTTTATGTTTATAACTGTACAGTGTTTTATGACGGAAGCTCGCATTTGAACGTTTATATATCAGTTCTTTTGTATTTATAATGCGGTGTCAGTTTGATAACTTTTAATTCATATGCGTCAAATGTCTAGTTATACTGGCGAATTTATTGTAGCGTTGGTCCTATTTTCATTTGTATAACCCGGAATGAAGTTTAAAATTTTGAATATCGATGACCTTTATTCCTGCAGGAGGAGTATTCTGACAAACAATTTGCAACCCTGGCTGTGGCGCGTGACAAAGCACATGAGAGATTTCCATCAGTTTCGAATATGATCTTTGATTTTATTGTAAATATTTAATATTTGTCGAAAATTGTAAAATCGCCATAGGCCATAACAAGCTCCACATGATTTACGAGGAATATCTTGTTTTCTTTTCTTTTTTTTTTTTTTTCGCCTGGGGTTTGTTTTGAACAAGCTAAATATGGCAGGTTTAAGAAATATAATTCTTATTACTGTACATTATTATTATTTCATCTTAAACTCTGGGAGTGGACTAATTACCTTACTAGTTTTATCCACGTATAAGTGAACTGTTTTTGCCATTGAAGCAGATGATACGCATGTATGTGTAAATGAACTCCTGCTCACGCGTAGAATAGATTGCGTCACAGTGAGGAGTATCAAATGTCATGTAATTAACCTTAAGACTCTGACTGAAATTATTAAACATATTAGTAACTGAAAAATCAATGAGATATCGTAAGATTAAACAAGATTTAGACTCCTTCCTTAATAGAATAGACAAATATACGTTTTATTTGAAAATGTTCATCTGTTTTATAAAACTATATAATCCAGGCTTTGGCGATGGCAATCCTGCTTGGGAAAGCAATGCATGTTCCTGGGTCCGGAGTTGGAGTGACGTGACGGCGGCAAGTCAGGAGATGCTGAGGAAGGGAATTGAGAGTGTTGACTGCACGAGAAGCAGACATCCATGGTTACGCGCAAAGCACGAAATGACGGGTACGCTGTTAGAACGAAAATGGGAAAATGGGAAGAGCATAAATATATATACATATATATAATATATATATATATGTATATATATATATACATATATATATATATATATATATATATATATATATATATATATATATATATGAGTGTGTGTGTGTTACAATTAGTGATATTAAAGCAGATCATTCTTCAATTCTTTATTCAGATAGTTCACTTTTTAACTTTAAGAAGAAAAGGAAAAAGCAATCAATACAAAAAGGATATTTATGTTGCTGACTTTGTTGATAAATTGGAGTTTCATTCACTTAAATGCCAGAAATAAACCATTTCATTTGAAACAAATCACAAAAGTCAGACAAAATTGATATAAAGATGACGACTGCATATATATGTTGTCCATGTCTTGACCAAGTTTATAACTTTAGTAGGCGAGAGTGATACATAAAGAGCTATACAGGTACGCGAACCATGTACAACAGAGACGCATTTTCGATAAAATAGTAGGGTCCAAGAATTGTCAAAACTATAGTGTGACTTCGATTGTATCACTTGAAATGAATCCAATGCTTGCAAAACCAGTACTTCCATTTTAAATGTCATTCATTAAACATGTTCAATATCGAAATCCTTCGCGACAAAGATGCTTTCTTCTTCTCAGTCTTCTACTTCTTTTCTTTTTCTTTTTTCTTCTTCTTCTTCTTATTATTATAATTATTATTATTATTATTAGTAGTAGTAGTAGTAGTATTTCATGACCATATTTGTTATTATTATTAATATTATTGTTTATATCTTTTTTTAGATTGAACCACGAAACTTACGAAGAAGAGGTTGCTCTTACTATTCTCTATGTCTTCGTTGGAAAATCAAATCTCCATCCTGCACATAGAACAAGCAATTTGAAATCAATCAGCTTGAATAAAAGAAGACTTACATAGCATCTTTTCTCTTATTTGACTTATACATTTATACAACACTTATCGAATATCTAATGTCAGCCTCATTACCTTCGTCTGTCTTGCCCCCCCTCTCTCTCTCTCTCTCTCTCTCTCTCTCTCTCTCTCTCTCTCTCTCTCTCTCTCTCTCTCTCTCTCTCTCTCATGCACATACCACATACAAGCACACCACAAATACCCTAGAAAGCACAATAAGAAGTTAAATTTATATAAGGAATCGAAAACAAAATAACAACACCAACGTTGATAGGGAACACATCCCAAGATAACAGAGCAAAAAACCGGTATTTCAAGTGCACAATTGAGCGATAGTATTTCCACCCACTTTATTTAATGCATGCTTCCCTCGCATTTAACTTTGATTGGACTAAAAAAGTATTACCTATGTATTTTCATCAAGGTTTTAATCTTATTCAGCAGAGAATAACTACATTCAAGTGGAAATGAAATTAAAATGTATTGGAACAAATTAAAGGAGAAAAGATATTATATCTGGTGGGCTTAGCAGCTGGGTTATCTGTATTCCAAGGTCAGCCCATACATATGTGTGTAAGAGAAAGAAATATAACGAGTTAATAACGAAATGACGACCTTAATGTACGAAAAATGCAAACATAGGGTACAGAAAATCTAATTTGGATAAAAGTATTAAGGTTCGATAGTTAGAACTCGTCGCTGCAAGGGGCTCTGCTTTCAATCAAGTAGGTCATAGTTTACTCAAATATCACGCACTAGCTAACACTAAGAAATGTTTACTACCGATGTCAATAGAAGTTAAATAACAGCAACAAATATATATGTACATAACAATTATCTTTCCATCACTCTCTCTCTCTCTCCATATTATATCATATAAGCCACGAGTAAATAAAATACACTATTATTAAAGAATATATACAAAACATTAGAGGGCTAGCTGTAAGGACCTTAATAGTTTTGAATACCCAAGACTACAGTGTAAGAAGAGAATAGATGGTATCGTAGTCAGCTGATTACTTAGACTGATGTTGTTGTTGTAGTAGTATATTATGTGAAAGTTATGGCACACATTCGACGTTGTTTTTTTAAATCATTTTACAGAGCACGCGCTACTTCATTTCATTGTTAGGAAACAAATTTACCAAACCATAACACTCGGTGTGCCAGAAACTCTCACATTATACAATTTACTAAATATCAGCTAAAACAATCCATATTACATAAATGAACAATAAGTATACTGGTTCTGAAATAAGTAATCAAAATATACATCTATTACATGAACAATTACATAAACTGTAGTGTACTGAATTGATAAAAACTATACAAATATAGACCTATATTTGTGCACTAATATATAATACCAATGACATTAACAGGTAGCGTTTACGAGCGATTTTGGTTATCTACACACATTTTGACAAAATTGCAACTATTTTAGTCGGTAGTATAGCCACATCCTATACAATCAAAACTGTAAAAGAAATAATTCATGCGTGGGCAGAGCGAAACATGAAATAGGACATTTTGCAAGATATTAAACGTTGCATATATTGTGATGAGAAAGGTTACATAAATAAAACGGCATTTCAAGGCACGGGGACATATCTCAATGGAACTATTCCACCATGTATCAAACTGTTTACATTTAAAATCTTTAGTGATGTCAACTTTAGCGGCTGATACAAGTAATGTAAAGATTTGCTCGATGGACAGTTTAGATGGAGGACCTACTTTGTAACCTAATATTTTTTCAAGCGACAAGCTATTTGTAACTAAACACCCTTTTCTAACATTGATTGATGAATGATGCTTATAACGTTCTTTTTCTCAGATCTTTGCTTTACAGAGACTTTTGTGATGTATTCAATTAGCACACAAAGTGAATAGAGTTATCAGAAATGTTGTTCGAATACTGATATAACTAAAGTGTAATTGGGGTCATGCAAACATAACATTTAGTTGATATATAGTTGACATGACTATATATTTGTTGTATTATGCTGTAGGCACTATATAAAAACTTTCTTGTTTTTGTACTATGTACAATTAATTGCTTCCGCCATGTCTCCAATTCTAAAACGAAGTAACAGGAAATTTGATATGTGAAACCTTCCAAACGAATTCTTTTCGTTTTTTTCTTCATTCATGTCATCCTCCATTTGTTTGAGGTCTTTTGCCATTATATTTTGCCTTGATCCCAGCATAATAGTTCATTTTTTCAAACTTTCTACTACCATCTCTAGCTTATCTAACAAACTGTTGGGTTTTTTTTCTCTCTGTAATTCTTTTCACACTCAATTTAATGCTTCCTCTGTTTAAATCGGCTTAAGCAAGGCTTGTCTCGACTTTATTTTCCGCTCTGGTTGTTGTATATTCTCCTTTGATCTTTCCTCTGCCCGTGGAGTTCCATGCTTTTAGTACATTGAATTCATTTATATCGTTAGGATATTTGCTTTTAACATGTTGTGAAAGATTCCACATGTCCCTTGATGAGTGAAAATAATAACGCCACTGTTTAGGCATCATTCCTATGTTGGGAGGGGCAAAACAAGTAACTTAAAGTCACTAACTAAAATTAACTAACATGGACGAATAGGCACTAATTATTTGTCATTAAAAGTCATTACATTTTGTCAGAGAATTTTCTATTGTAATAATTACAATCAATAAAAACATATCAGTAAACATGGTTGTAGATACAAAGATGGTTCTAAACCATGATGAACCATTGTGCAAAAATTAACAAATTATTTTGCAAGAAGTGTAATACTATGTAATTTGCAGATGAATTAAAGTAAAGACTTCTTGGAATCCAGTGGTATATGCTAAAGATGAACTTCCACATTGAAAACTATAAGACGTTTGTGGTCTATGTCATGAACAGACGACAGTCATAGTTAAGGAGCACATTGGGTAGCCGTTTTTTTCCCTTTAGGAAATATACTAACTTGTTTTGGAACTGATATCTCTAAAAACTATGATAAAATAGAAAAGTGGTTTTGAAAACATTATGATTATCTATTTACTTTAGCCTGTAAACGTAGTGTGCATCCATGGCAAAATTATACTGTACTAAATCATTGGAAATCTAGTCTTGATCTACAACGTTGTCAACCTTGTAAATATGTCCATGTTTAATATTTGGTATTTGGACATGAACAGGAAGGGACAAGCCATAATCCTCCCTCTTCAGTTATTAACGTTTTATGTTAGTTTAAGTAAGTTATTTAGAAACATTTTTTTAAAATGTTGCTTTTAAAAATTAGTGTTGACTAGTTATTTTTTTAATTCAAAACTTATTTAACTTACTTTATCTCTGTCTCTGGATGTCTGTATCTCTCTCAGACACACACCTTTGTTATGATAACCACTTCGATGTACTTTTATGTCTATATATTTAGCAGAGAAAGGCACATTTCCCGCCCAAAAATAACCAACTTGTCACAAGCAACAGACTCATCTTGTGAAACACCAATTTTTGGACAATACATTTCCAGTGCAAACAAACTCACATTTTCTAACCATTTCTAACCAGACACACTCATTAAGTGAAAAAAATATATAACCCAAGATGGCGGTCTAATGTTAACTTCCCGTTTGGCTACATCATTTTTTTTTTGGACCCTGTTTAACAACGGGCGCAAAGTTCGGCTCTTGATCGTCATACTCTACTACTCTAGATCCGCAGAACAATTATTTCAATCATTACTTACCTTTTCCCACAAACATCAGATAAAACGTTAAGGGGGCTAGTCGATATTACTGATTGAATAGTCAATGTATGAAGACCACCCAGAGTGATTTACAATCGAATACCATTTGAAGGATACCATTTCAAGACTCGATCATCTTTGCCTCGATTAAGTATTTGAACAATTAAACAAATCATTTCAAACAGTCTTGAAAATTCAATACATTTATGTTTAGAAAAGGTTGATTGGCTTCCATTGCAATAATTATATTTGCAGCTATTGTCGATGTCAGAACTTAATTTGCACTTTCAATTAAGTTTAAACAATGAAGCCCAAAAATGTTATGTCATGACCATTGGAAAGTAGATCACTGACGCTTTAGAAACTTTCCATTTTTACTTTATTCAAGAAATATGAACAAACTTACGCAAAGACTTGACGAGAGACAAATCTTTCAGCTTCCCTTGAACAGCATAAATGTATCTTATTGTTACAAAGGAAAAGTAATCCTCTGAGATATGGACAGTTACATTTCAAATGACAATTACTCATATTTAAAAGAGAGAAAAGAACAAAATACACAGAATTTACACTGATATGCGAATCACGCGCTTGGTCCTTAAGCAGTAATGGCGGTACACACTGTCAACAACTGCACGTGTTCACGAGGTTGAAATATACACAGAATCCGCTAGATTCTGACGCAATAGGCTAACTGTAGGTGTACGGTACGGAACCGACCATTGTATTTTTCGGTGGTGGGGAGGGGGTGATGGAGTGATGGGAGAAGTGGGATTTTCATTATGACCGAACAATGAGACATGCATGACGATGCCTCTGCTTCAGACAGACATGTGTGTGAAGAAAATTAAGTTTTTACCTATTTGATGACGCTTAATAGCGGCAGCACAAAAAATATCTTCATCAAATATACGGCATGGTTATCATGAAGATATGAGTACGGATTTACATGTATTCAGCAGTCATGAACACTCGCCTCTCTCTCCCAAAAGAATTCGAAGGGATACAAAAAAATTTCATATAAACATTTAGCTGACAACGTTGATGTTATATTAAAGTTGATTTGAAGTATAAACAAAACAAAATCACATGTCCGTTAATGTATAAGTGACCAACCGTGCTCTCTCTCTCTCTCTCTCTCTCTCTCTCTCTCTCTCTCTCTCTCTCTCTCTCTCTCTCTCTCTCTCTCTCTCTTAAACTCTCTTAAACTCTTTAGCGCATTCGTGCTAAAGAGTTACAAATAGTACATCACACCCATTTTATCAACACCACATCCACACCGCGGTGCTGGTAGTATGCGACTTCGCGAAAAAGCATGGTGTACAGAATATGGTGTGCCAGAACACGTAGTGAGATAGTGGGGGACTTTTCCTTCATCCTCTCGACGCTATCTCCACCTCTATCACGATGAGCTGTACTGTTTGACAATCTATTCAGGAGTAGCTATAACAAGAGTTTTTAAGATGAGCACTATGGCGGCTATATTATACACAGATCGGCACTATTTACACGACAAACTAGACATCATAAGAAATGTTTGGGGAAAACCCCATATCAATTTGGCATTTCGTTCAGGAGGAGTAGCGATTACATGATTGTCAAGATGGCTACCGTGACGGCCATATTGGAAGATATGATCGGCACCATTTCTTATTTAGGACCAACTGGACAACATATATGAAATCTTTTAGTGAAAACACCATGTTCATACAACTATTCATTCAGGAGAAGTAGCGATAACAAGATTTTCAAAATGACTGCCATATTGGATGCCTGAGTGACACCATTTTATTTGGGACCGACTAGATCATATGATAAATATGTGTGTATAAAGTTATAAAGTTTCATCCTCTAAATAGTTTAACAGCGATAACAAGCCTGTGCTAAAAGAGGGATGAGAGACCATTCAATAAGCTATTATGATCTCCTCAAAAAAATACTCTTGCAATTGTGAGTGGCTGTATATGACTTTTATAAGGTTTAATTTCAGTTTTGTCAGGTTTCAGGCTAATACAGGATTTAAACATATTTATGGAGCAGCTTAACAACCAGTGTGTACAGTCCTTTATGCAAACTTCAGCTTATCACTGTGGGCCATAAGTGCACTTTTCCCGTTATTCTTGAGAGGAGGAAAGAAGTATCTGCTCTGATTAGCAACGAAGAAAAGGGACTCTGATATAGTCATGTGAAAGTTCTGTTATCTAAATAAGATATACAATGCTTTTTCCTTTCTGTGCTACCAAGACTCATCATTATCCTATTATATTTGATCTAAAGAACTATCCTGACATTTTCAATCTCCTGATTATGTCACTTCATATGAGGAGGTTTGTTATGATGGATCAAGTATGAGGCATCATCCATGGCGGATCCAGATGATGTTTGGGTTCAATTAAACCCCCTTTCTATTTTTAAAATGTACACTTCTCCGTGAAAAACATAAATGTAATCATTCGAAGCAAAACAATCCTCTTGTTAAAACTGAACCCTCAATGAAAAGAACACCCCCACCCCAATATTTCTTTATTTATGAAACTTCATAGATATTCTCTGTTCAAGATTAATATACTTTTCTGAGTATGTACAACACAGGAGTTCCCCGAATGAAATGACGCTCAACTGGCTGAAAACACATTCCATGAATTCAAGATAAGACCATTTCTTCCTTTTAACTGCTAAGTGTTGAAACAATCTCTGATATTTTCAGCGATAACAAGAATTTCAAATTTGCTGCTATGGTCGACATTATGGATGTCCTCTTGGCACCATTGTTATTTAGGACAAAGTGGACAGCATTAGAAGTCTTTTGGTGAAAACCCCATGTCAATATGACCATCCATTCAGGGGGAGTAGTGACAGCAAGAATTTCAAGACAGCCGTGGTGGCAGCCGAATTGGATGAACAATTGGTACCATTTTCATTTAGGACAAACAAGGTATCATCAACATGTGATTGGTGAAAACTAAATGTTGATATAGTTATCCATTTGGGAGGAATCGAGATACAATTATTTTCAAGATGGTCGCCATGGTGGCCATATTGAGCGTCAGTTTGCATCATTTTCATTTAGCACAAACTAGACAACATTAAGAACTTTTCTGATGCAAACCCGATATCAAAATGACTATTCATATAGGAAGAATAGCAATAACAATATTTTCAAGATGACCACCATGGTGACCATATTGGACGTCAGATGAATACCATTGTAATTTAGGACAAGCAAGACATTATAAGAAGTCTTCCGATATAAACCCTATGTAGATATAACATTACGATTTTAAGGCGTAATAGTAACAAGATTTTCAACATGGCGGCAACGGTGCCAGAAACAGAAACACAAATAATCTAATATATTGTCAGGGTCATGTGTGGTTGTGTAATAATTTCCTTGTATATTCCACTGCCAACAATTTATTGCAAGTAGCCGGTCGTTTTGGGTATGAATATCTTCGTAAGCTTTTATAGTAGTTCTGATGCGCCCTTTGTATTCTGTCTGTCCAAAGATTTCTGAGGTCAATCTTGCTCATCCCAGTGTCATAATTAGCATCACTACAAATGGGTCAGATGAAGTCAGGAAATAATACATAGTTTTTCTTGGTCAATGTTTGTATGTATGTTGTAACAGAAGCTGCTAAAATGTTGATGTTCCTCTAATATAGGGTAAGAGCTTGCTGTGATAAAACATCTGCTGTGTATTTAACGCATATGGCAATATACGAAATTGACTGTATTTGTTGAGGTGGGGGGAGGAGGGAGACAAAAATGAGCCAGAATTAGAAAATATATCTTTATAGCTCTCCTTGCCGTAAGGCAAAGTCAGCCTATGGTATGGCCCTGCGTCCGTCGTGCGTCGTTCATTGTGTGTTGTGCGTCCATCCGTCAACAAATGCTTGTTACCATATTGGAATTCGTTTTTCTGGTCCGATTTCAGTCAGACTTGGAATATGGGTTTATGTCGTCAAATCTTGGAAGAGTTTGATAACTAGCGAGATCCATGTATATAAATGAGGTAATCTTGCTCCTAAATGGCTAACCTTGCTGCCAATCTGAAGGCCATATTTCTTATCCGATTTTGACCAAACTTGGAATATATGTTTATACCATTAAGATCTCAGATCAATTCTATAATGAGAAACAAATTCATACATATCAATGAGGGAATCTTTCACTGATTGGCTGCGCTTGTTACCACTTTATATGTCATATTTGTGATCCGATTTAATTGAACTTGGAATATATGGTTATATCATTAAGATCTCTGAGAGGCTACCTCAGGAGCGAGATTCACGCATGCTAATGAAATGATCTTGCATCTGAATGGTTCAGTTTGTTACCTCTACGGAAACTATATTTCTGATCCAAGTTTGATCAAACCTGCAATACGGCTTTATGTTATCAAGATCTTGGGTAGATTCGATAACGACCAAAATACACGCATATTAATGACAAAATCTTGAATCGGATTTGCTGAGCTTGTTACCACTCTGGAAGTCGTATTTATAATCCGATTTTGATCAAACTTGAAATATATGCTTCTCTCGTCATGATCTTGGACTGTTTCAATACTGAGTGATATCGATGCATAGTAAAAAGTTATCTTGCATCTAATTGACTCAGCTTGTTACTACTCTCGAAGCCATATTTTTTCTGTTGGGTTTATCATCAAGATCTTGAATCTCTTTGATTACGAGTAAGAGCATACTGTAAAATAGGTAAACTCAGCATGCAAGGTTTAGGAGATAGTTTTACGTAGGATGTATTCTTACACTACTTCATAAGAATGGTCAGCTGTTAATAACTGTAGGCCATGTGAGTGATATCAGGCCTCTTGTTATATGATTGCATGCAAGTTGTAATAGAAACTTAAGTTTTCTTCACACCCACTACATTGGGTAACCATTTGTAAGTGTGCTTATATTGTATAAGTCATATGAATCTGTCCATCTGCCTCTATACCAGTTAGTCATTTTTTTTGGTTTGTTTATGTTGTTGTTTTTCTGTGTGTGCGACTTTGCCTTTTTTTGTTTAGTTTTTTAATCTTACCAACACCAATTGAGAGATTGTAGTCTTATTTCTGTATGATGTTTCACCACATTGACTAGATGACAATGAAATGTTTGCAACCCGGATGCAGTCGGGGGGGGGGGGGGTAGGGGGTCACATTTTCCTAAGTAGTATGCAATCTTGCTTCTACTCTGAACTCCATCTTCATGAACTGAGACAGAGTAGCCGTGTTTGGCATGATGGCTTACCATAATACATAGATGACAATATCAAAGAGTGGACAGGCATGGACTTTGCAAAGTCCCAAAGAGCAGTGGAGAACAGGACAAAATGGAGAGATATTGCGCAAAGTCATCAGTGGAGCCCCTACGACCAGCAATGTTACGGGAGAAATGAAGGAAAAAAATAGATGACAGCGCAGGTTTTGGATCCTAGATGCAGTTACAGGTGGGATGGATGTAAGGGGTCAAATGTCATATTTTAATAGGTAAATTTCGAATCTTACATGTAGCCTGAACTTTGTACACACTAACTAAGGGAGGTTAAGTGTGGTCAGATTTGGTATGATATGTTTGAAGAACCATTAATGAAGATTTCAGATCCTGGATGCAATTCTAGGAAGATGGCATGACAACTGGGAATGGGACGGGTATGCGTAAAAAGAAAAACTGATATTTGGTATATATTCAGTACTCACAGACTTACTTTGCTCTTAGTGGAGTCGGGAAGGTAAATAATGTGTAATAATAAAAAAATAAATAATAAAATGTAATTAAAGCGCAGTTTGCCTCTGGCTGTGGCTTCATATCATTAACTCTAACGTTCTTGGGGTGTCGGTGTATTTGTTACAGCCATGAAATTGTTGTAAATTACTACTCTGATGAAATATATGATCACAAATGTCATTACAGTGACATTGCGGTGACTAAAATTAGCTGGTAGAATTAATTTAGTTATCGCGCTTGCTTTACCCTTGAAATCAGTGATCATATGTTTTATTCTAGTGCAATTTTAGTGACTTATTGTTTGAATGAAATTAATGATTATTCTTGTAATTCAGTTTGAATATTTATGATCTACTATTGCAGAGAAGTATAGATCTATATTCTTGCGCTGCTTTTAATTAAAATATGTACATGTAATTAAAACTTTAATAAATTGTTCATCTGTTACAATGGAAATACTTAGTAATACATTTCTCTTAAACTAATGTTATTATTTTTTCTGGTCACTACTCTAAAATCTCTAAGTTTACATGATTATAAAACTCAGTTCATAAAGCGCATATATATGCAACATAGTTGTATGTGTATGGATGCATATATATACATATGGCTATCTTGGTGCATTAACATGGCCTTTAGTGTAGATGAGTAAAAGTGCTAAAAACTATCTGACTCACATATTCTGGTGCTTAAGTGTAACGTGCGTTTACCTGAAACTGTATCATTCACATGTGGCATCCATTGCAAAATTTGTATGGGCATATTCCATCATTCTTAGTTCTCCTCTTCTGACATAGAAATGTCAAGTGGCATTAGAGTAATTAGGTATTCAGTAAAATGGAATTACACTTTAACCTGCGTTAAGCAGGAACCTAAGGGAAGTTAAAACAGTGACCATTGAATACAGGAGGCTGATAAAAACTGGATAATTTCGTCCACAAATTATTTTATAAAAACCTTGACAATGCAGCTGTTAAGGACACATTATTGTTTAATAGAGGTTACGTTTTAGAAAGCTTTACCGCACAAGGCTCTTCTTAAAACCTTAACACGACACATATAGCAACAAATCGTGAATACGTCATTTATCAAGCGCAGACACTGCTAAGAGATATGCACCATAAAGTGAGAGTTATTGATGAAAACCAACCAAGATATAACTTAGGGTGTGATTAAAAATTCGTTTAAGCGGAAGGAATATGTCTTTATACTTCGATTAATTACTCAAGTCTGCGGAAAGTTTTCTCCTATTTAAAATCTTTACTTATATGTATATATATAATATCACCTCATCGGTAAACAAAACCTTCTGAGTACTTGATGACTTTAACCTGTACGCCAAGTCTGACTAAAATTTGCTCATATAAATCTGGCCTCTGGGTTACTAACATAATCATAATTCAGATTCCAGATAACTGCAGCATGTGTAGACATTATTCATAATTGAATCTTCATTATGTCTGACTTTATACCAAGGTTGGTTGTAATATGTTGGGAAATAAACTTGATAATGATATATTGCCAGACAGACGACACGCGATAGGCGCCAAACCATGTCAGCAACGCACATGCGCGATGAACTTAATGATCTTATTCTAAATATAACGTTGGATAGGAAAAAAGTTCAAAAATATATGCAATTATGTAATACAAATATTAAGGAATATTATAAATGACATTTGTGAAAGACAATTTCAGAAATGTGGAAATAATATTTCACACACACACACACTCGTGGCTACTTTTCTTTCCAGTCGACAGCTTGGTGCCTGATGGCTATTTTACATGTACAATATATACGTACACTTGGGTCATCGGAAATGTGAAGCAACGTATTTTCTGGACAATTAGAGCTCCTTCAAGTGTGACATTAGAAGATTAACTTACATTCGAGATCCGTGTCATTGAGGCTATTTCATAATTTCTGATACAAAATAAGAGAATTAGGTATAACTTTAATACATATTTCCTTCGAAGATTATTACTCCGAACAACCCTTAAAAAAAAACATATACATGCATTCATTCTTGAATCTGTTATTCCAAATACTTCATACTTAAGAAATACAGGTGACGGAGATAGAATAAACTTTGAAAAAATCAAGAGTTATTGTAAATTAATTTTTGGGAAAGGAATATTTTTGGCGAAAATAGGGAGAAGTGAGTGTAGAAAGTTCAAAAATAAAATGTTCAAAATAATCACTTTAATCTTTTATTGTTGCATATTTTCACGTTAGATGTTTAAAGTACTGATGAAATATTGTAAAAACTTTAATAATATATTACAACTTTTCTTTTTTTTTTTTGTTTCGCCACAGTTTTGGCATATCATTGAACGGCTACGTCGAAAATAGCTTATAGTCAAATTCTGGCAGCAGTTGCCGTAATGGAAGTCCTATTTTCATATGTTTATAGGATGAAATATTGAATAAATGATTAGTTGTATTAGTAGTTTTACCTGGATCCGTCCACTTTGTCATAATTCGCGTTTTATTGGGTTACACAAATTTAATTTTCACTTGTTGTTTTCAAGAATCATGGGCGAATTTTCGCTGGGAATTCCAGAATAATCCCATTTCTGTCAGTCGGGTCAAGCCAGGTACAAACAAGAGAACTACTAAGCGAGTGGGCAATATTCCCGGATTATCTTAATTACATACCCAAGAAGCGGTAAGAAAAGCTATCATTCGAGTGATAGGGCTTTGACGTTTGTGACAACTTTTATTTAACAGAATATTTTTTACAGAATAGCAGGAAACATTAAAGCATGTCTGCATTTCGGAAAGGGTCAAAAGCATTGCGTGCTGAAATGATAACAGTGATTGTACTATCTTTGCAGTGCAAAATTGCCTAGGTGATGAATTTCATTATCTCCTTCAATGCAGTCTTTTTCGAGGACAAAGATAGCAACTACCTCCAAAACACTTCTATATCAACCAAATGTACCAACGTTTAAAGACTTAATGAGTTCCGAAAAAATTGGTGCTTAAAGAAAACGTTCTAAAATGATTCATATAATTTTGTCAAATTTCTGATATTTCTGATATTTTATACTTGATGTGTATTTTTTCTTTACATTTTTTCAGTAAGAAAAGGATAGCAGTATAAACTCGCCATAACACTTAAATATGTCAAATGACTTTTTACTTTTAAATCTTGCAATTATTTACAATTCAGGCCTTCTCTCTCCCTCCATCCATCCTTCTCTCTCTTTCTCTCCCTCCCTCCCTCCCTCGATCCCTCTCTCTCTCTCTCTCTCAAAAATTAAAAGTAAAGAACTTTGGAGATGGTCATATCGCCCTGAAGTGGTAGCCGAGATGACAGGAACCATTACTTAGAGTGTAATCCTATAACAGTATGGCCCCAACATTCTCACACAAAATTGGTACACATCCATTTTATTTCCATCTTTATGTGTATTCCTTGTCTTAGATATACCTCCTCAAATTCGAAAATCACATTTCTTCATAATTTCGAATATAAGTTATATTGTTGTTGGTTGTTGTTGTTGTTGTTTTTGTTGTTGTTTCGTACAATAAGATATCAATGTTGCAAATAATGGCGAGATCAAATGATTCTATTTGTTTTACCGTTGTAAAGAAATGAGTTTAACACAGATTAATGTGTGTTTTATTGATTGTAATCTGTTTTCCTTTCTTTCCAATAATATCAGCATCCATGTATTGTTTTGTGATGAGACGCGTGCTATTGTTTATTTCCTGGTATTCCATTTGAGTTACATCGCCTCTACCTTAAAATATTATATAGTCGACCCCTGATGTACAGGCATGCTAAGTGATATACTAATCATTTTATCTCATATGTTGCGTTTTGCAAACTGAGTGAAATAAAGATTTTGTTATTGTCCTTGCAAAAGCTTTGGACAATCCAGGCTGGTTAGCAAGTGGCCTCATACAGACCCCTACCCCCTCGCCTACACAGCTCTGTGTTTAAAGGTTCAGTCTCCGGTTTCACGTGCAAGAGGAGTTAATGGCTCATCCAACGTATATGATTTCCTTCGGAATCTCCTGTTTCTTCCACCACAAAAACCATATCATGCCGACATAATCTTGCCGTCGAGACAAAATGATATGAATTGATATAATGTGTGGTGAATGGATATAATATATAATATAGTTGAGCTTATGATGTAAAAATAACCTAAGAAAAAGTAAAATTAACCATACTGTATCTAGCGAAAGAGACCCACAGGTACATTACATTCAAGTATTTTTTTTTTCATTCATAGATAGGAATGGAATAAATTATATTTCCATCGATTTGGAAAAAGAAATGTGATTTTAAAGTATCTGCAAAAGTACATATCAATGGTATTTCTATGCAGTACATATCAATGTTATTTCCATGCAGCACATGTGAATGTTGTTATTTCTATGCAGCACATATCAATACTCTGTCTATGCAGCACATACCAATGTTACTTCCATGCAGCACATATCAATGTTTTTACCATGCAGCGAATATCAATGTTATTTCCATGCAGCAAGACTCGCGTAAACAATTCAGCACCTATCAGTAAAACAATCTTCTTTTCTTTCTAATCCTCTTCCCAAAACTCACTCCCTAAATTTGAGGACTTAATTAATTATACAGTTGGATGGAGGAAGATTTTCTACCATTGTCAATTTATTTCAACTTTGACATAATGCTGCTCCCACCCTATAGTTGCAGAAAATGCGCAGTTTAAATGTGACAATTTGCTTCTTTATTATTCATAGTAGAGATGAAAATACAAAATAGTTTAAGTTTAGATCAGCAATTTAGGGCACCGCATCTTCTAACCTTCAACTTCGAAATTGGCCTATGAATATTTTGGTTGTGTCTCGAGGTATTTTGAATGTTTTCAGCCTGCAAATTTCGCATGAGGGTACAACGAAGTTGTATAAATCATTTATTATGTGTTGCAAACTATGGAGTATGCAAATGCATTTATTTTATTATGATAACCCTGGATTTTGAACTTGTGAAGTATGCATTAAAGACTTGGATGTAAAAAATATATATCTTAATGGGACTTGAGGCCGCTGCAGAAAAACGAAAGTTTAATAGAACAAATCTAGTATATTATAGATATTTTACTAACTTATGAGCCATTTTTATACTAATTTCAAGATTTTTGTTATTAACAGTATTTGTTATGGATGACTTGAAATGCCAACTCAAATATGGGCTGCCAGTCTGACACCTAAGCGACATTTCCACGTTACATCAGAGGAACAATCAATTGAATTATTCTGTAATTATATTTATAGCATCGGCTGCTGTCTCTAACTCTTTCAGATTTGTTATTTCCGCTATAAAACTAAGGTCATTACATTGCAATAATTAATGCCCAATCAATGCATGTGTCTTCGTATCCAGATTTACATTGATAGCTTTATCCCTAGGTATCTAGACAAGAGAATAAGCTAGCTACCAGCTGGATATATATATATATATATATATATATATATATATATATATATATATATATATATATATATATATATATATATATATATATATCGAGAGATAGATCAAAAGATAACTTGATATATATTCTGATAAATGGGTGGACAAAGGAAAGTAGCTTTATCAGTGGAGATAGAGGGATAGAGTCTATAGTGTGTTATTTCATGATATATATATATATATATATATATATATATATATATATATATATATATATATATATATACAGGAAGAGATTACTCTGAACTTGTATGCTCTTATCTAACTAACTAATCTGAAATAGGATTTCTTCGCAGAATATTGCAACAGGAACACTGATGTGTATACCTACGGTATGTCAATGTTATTGGCATTTGAATTGTCAAATGCAAATGGAGGTTTCATAATATAATTTCAGTATATCAAAATGAAGAAGGTCAACAGTAATTGTTACCATGCCAATATAAAAGTACAGATTGCTCTGTACTTCATTGTAGACTGGATTGACGTTAAAGGATAGAGGTGAGCATATGATTACTGAATCTCTTCTGTACTTTTAGCTGCTCATAAAAACGTATTTAATATTAGATAGGTTTGTTTTTCATAATTTATTTAGGTAAACAATTGTACAGTTTTCAATGTGTTTAACTTCCAATATTTTCTCACATACTCGTATATGCATGGTCACGCGGGTTGTAACTGCTTTACGTTTGCGATTTTGTGACTCAGTTGTACTCAAGCCATCGGATTCACGTACTGCTTAAGTTCAGGTTTTTGGTGCACGTTAAGAAAAAAACAAAAATGTTTCGGGAGCATTTGATAAATAATGTATGTACCTAGCCATTGATCATGTAATAACAACAATAATGAATGGTTTCCTGTATGAAAACGATTGCCTGCAATCTTGTGAAAGACTTTGAGCTCTCGGGCTGAAATATATTTCTTCATTCACTAGCAAACTGCATATGATCCAACTAATAAAGGCATTAGTGAGCAAATTTAATACTGAACGTGTTACCCTAATTGCAGATTGATTTTTTTCTTAATTCTTATTTTAATTTCTGACAAGGTTTTCACTAAGGCTGGCTTGTAGAATCTTGTTTGTTGCTGCTAATTCTGCTGGCCATCAATTTTCTGATATTTTGGGATAATTGGGAGGAATTATGAGCAGAATCATCTCTCTGCGATGCATACTGGTTCAGAATTTCTGAAACTCATGATTCTATCGCTATACTTCATTTGCGTCATTACAATCATGACTACATACATTCTTTATTTCAAAATCATACGTGAATGTTTGTTTTTCTATGTACATAAATATAATTAACGCAAGATCGGTACTAATATTTCAGGAAAAGTCAATTATTTTTACAGGATGCTACTGAAGTTATTTCTCATCTGTGGGTTGCTGGAGCAATTGTTGAACACGGTATGCGCGTGCACATGCTTCAGGGGTGTCCCTGATGAACGCCACTTCTGTGATGCTTCCTTTGGTCAGTATGATACGTCTTGTTGTATTCTCTCTTCCAGATGCAGACGGTTTGCATGATTCACTTCATCTGTCCGTCAGTTCTCTATGACCTGTATTTTCGTCTTCCATGACCTAGCTGGGTTTTTTTTCTTCTCTTAAATAGATCAGTGAACCTATGAATTGTGCTCACCTATATCAACCATATCATTAGCATTTGAACTTCTACAAAATATGAGATCTGCTTCTCAAAATGAACAGATATACTTCACAAACATATTTGGGTATATAGAAAAAATTAGGTCAAATTCTGGGGAAACAAATTCAGTTTCAACCACGTGCATTTGCACATTATATAGTATCACCAACCAAAGGAGTAGGATGTCTCTATATCAAACAATTCAATACTTAGACAAACAACCGATAAACAGGTTATGACGGAAGGCTGCCCAGGTGTCTTCCACCATGATGGTTCAGCGGTTCCCTGATAAGGCGTAGTTGATGGAGATTTGTCGATAGGTAAATTGCGGCATAACATGTAATGTGGATGTATTGTGGAATAAAGGTCTCCCCACATCAAAATTGAGCCGTGGTAACCTTTTCGTGTTGATGGGTGGAGTGAACACGTCATTGCTTAATAATCATCTCCGACATCTAATTCCAATGTTTTCTAACTTGTTGTTTAATAATTGCAATTTTAGGGTGAATCTTCAGACAAAGGTGTCCTGCTCACCAAAACTGGTTCATTGTGACCTAGATTTCACATTTTTCCTTATTATCTAAAATCAGTTATTCCATATATGTGTAGATCAACATTAAACTTGTATATGTTCAACATAATGTGCTAGATTGGGATCAACATAATCAATGTCTGCTTCATCACATGAAAATGTTTCCTGTTCCATCATCCAGTTGTTTGTAATCTGCACATACATGGGCCCTAATTGTCGACAATGCCAATAAATTATCCTCCTTTTCGTTATACAGACAGCCAGTACCTATCTCCACATAGATGTGTCCAACATAGGTGACATTATTTGTTTATTTGGTTGGTTGGTTTGTAGGAAAGGAAATATATTAATCAGAAACGTTCGAATGTCTTTTGTTACGGTAATTCATATATAGTTTGCTCTACAAATTACAGCCATTCGTGGAGTAGTTCTGGAAGAAATACCCCAAAACCCCGAGATTCCAGAATGGGCCAAAGATTACCCAGATTTGGATCCCGAGTGGTTTATATATTTCTACCAGTACAAGGTCAAGGTCGAAGAAGTTTTTAAGGTAAATATTTTCCTTATGTTTACGTTCTCTGACTTTGTCAATCTATTAGCCATTTTATATCACGTGACTGATTTTTCGTATTCCTATCTTAATAGCAGAGTAATAAAAATATGCTGTTGCAAATTAGAGATGTTTATGACTACTTATCTTCAGCTATGAATTTGCATATTTGCATATGATGGAAATAATCTTTAGGGTTTTTTATTTGAAACTTATAATAACTAGTACATAAAACCTGACTCAGTTTTATCATTCCTTAGCTTTTTTAATCACGATGCTATGCAGTTTGTACATATGTTGTCATTACTTGTGGTTAAGGTAATATGTGATGTAATTCAACCTTGAAAGACTTTATATAATACATAAACTACTACATTATCAATGACAGTAATAAGTTAAACAAAATGGAAACCAAGACAGACACACACATACACACACATAGATAGATAGATAGATCACATTGAATCTATCTATCTAAATGATCCCGCACAATGTTTAGTAAAAAGAAAAAAATATTAAGTTTTGGATAAAGAAATAAACAAATACATTAAAAAACACAAGACTACGATCAAGGTAACACCGTTAATAGAATTTCAAAATTAATTTCAGCTCCTAAAAGATTAACCCATGATGTTTCGCTTTGTATCCTATCCGCATTTGACAAGCAGATGGTGTGTTCAGTGCCAATCACTTTCAATGATCTTCACTACAGTTTGTACTAAACTGTTTAGACAGATATTGTATTCGTCTTTCCAGTCGTATGTCCGAAAAATGTCCATCCCAACCAGTAACTTTCTTTCGGTTTATCCTACATACTGCTTTTTCCAATTTGAACAATATACCACATAAATCATATTTTGCGTATCACATGACATGTTTTTAATTTTGAAATTTCTACCTGTTTTCCAGATTTTTACTATATCTGGATTAATTAGAAAATCACACAGCTTACACCAATGAATTTACACTTAAAACAGCCAGATTTGTCGATACTCCGTTTTTTTGGATCGCACTAAAATGACCGTTGTGTTCGTATTTCGTTTGTAAGCTGTATCCAAACTGCTTGTTCCATGCGCTTCAGGAATATTTTTTTTTCAAATCACTAAAATTTTTGTTAGCATATTTTGGTGATGAGGCTAAAATTCTATTGAAATGAACGGAATTATTTCTTGTGTTTTGTTGCAAATATGTATTTGTAATAATGCCTCAGATTTGATTTTCCTAAGTTCACTGATTTTGTAGCATTTGTCCATTACTGCAAATCCAGAGGAACCTTGGTATTTGGAATTTCACAGTGCTCCTGAATGTATGCACTGGATGAAAACTACTGTATGTAGTAATTGTTGTATTTCAGTTTCCTTGAAATATACCCTGGTATCCAGAGTATCTCATTTACAGAGTTATTTCCCTTGTATAGTGTTACTTTAAGAAGTCTACACTTTCTTTATTAGTTTGAGTTTTAATTTTAATTGATGAATGGTGGTTATTCATCCAGTTAAGAAAGATTTGATATGATGTATAAGTGACAACATCATCAATGGCAGTAATAAATTAAACAAAATGGGTACCAAGACAGATAGTTACATAGATATGTGGGCAGGAAGGTAGATAGACAAATAGATTGACTGACCGAAATACAGGGACGTATCTCGGGCACAAATGATTTATCAGTCACGAATTAAAGCTATTGCAGCTGCCAAAATACTTGAGTAATGGTTAGCAGTGCCAGCCGTCTTAACTTTGAAACAGGTATGGTTTTAGTCCTGTGTGAATGTTTCTCCAAATCATTTGGAGGATAATGAGCCATCCAATCGTTCTTCCCACTTTCTACAGACATTTGAAATCTCACGCCCACTCTGCTCTACCCAAGATCCTAGCCGAACCTATGTGACTTACGTTACAGACGCTCAGTCCATATATGGCACTGCTACTAGGGTTATTTTACTTGAATTGCTGTTTACCTAGATTAACTGGGGATTCTTGCAATAGTTGAATAATGAAAAGAGAAAACTGAAACAGGGGAAATCCTACTATAAATACATGCATACATGCAAATTATGTTCTTAGGCACCTAGATACATGTAGCTGCACTCTAGATAGTAAACTGTACATTATGTTTCTGATAGAAACCACCTTCCGTCGATGTACCCAGCACGATAGTTGTCCAAACACCAAGACAACCTGGAATGTGCATTCTCACTCTGTCTGTTGGTAAAGAAGTCCTTCTTACAGGTACGTATACGTTTCTTTATCCCTTAAATCGAATTTTATATGTACCCAAGCAGACAGAGTGGCTAATACAAAACAGTTCACCCGGAAGCCTAAAATTATTGTATACCTCATATTCCGACATGCTGCATTTTACAAACTTTTAATGCGGAAGAATGTGCAAGAAACGTTTAGTCCTAATTTCTCACTAGGTTTATTGCGCTCCTCTCCAGTTACCCCTGTCGGAGTCTCTTGTGACTGTATAGGGTTTGACCTACAACCTGGGCCCGTTTTTATAAAATGTCTCAAAGTGACTACGTACTAACTCAAAGTTTTATTTCTCAGGAAAATGTTCATAAAAAGAAATGTAAGGTAAGTATCGCATTGTTGGGCTTCAAATTAGCCAGGTTTGCCAAACTCATATTTTAAAAGTTCGGATACTGATCTCTCAAATAATTGAAATTAAGGTCTGGTTCAGGAAACCTTTTCGGTTTCGTGTCTCTCAAGTTTAAATTGCTTTTACTTTTTATTATATACACCCTCTAATGACATGAAAAACGATGGACTACCACTGATAACGCTGCAGTACTCAGTACTGTAATTCGCATCAAATTAATAAATGAAAGAGAGAAAGAAAGAAAGAGATATCATGAATATTTGCATAGTTAAGTTTGACCATTTGTCAAAGAGCCGTTATTAGATTAAACAAAATCTTGCAGCCTGATTTGTTGCCTAAGCATAGGAGAGGTGTCACCAATTAAGTACTGTCGACAGATTAATTAAAGATGGAACGGCTGTTTCCTATTTTACAAACACATAAGTAAATAGTCAAGAAGTTTTGAATTTTTTATCATTTATTTCAAACGTTTGTTCCTATTTACTATAATTTTGCTGAGCAGTTTGTTTGTTTGGCTTGGTGCTATTATCTGTAACGTGTGCGAATACATGTTGCATGTGCATTCCTTTATTTGTGGAAGGGATCATTTCAAAATAGTAAGAGATACTTAAAAATACAACCCCCAAATCTGCTTTAACTTAAAAGCTCGCATAGTCAAATGCACATTGTTACGATTTGCATGTACAAATACAATAAATATTGATCATGAAATAGAAGAAGATATACCTGGCATATTAAAAATGTCTGTCAAGACTTTATTTGCCTTGACAAAATCCGTGTACTGCCTGTGTGCATGACCAGTGCATGACTTAGGTGGCATATCCTCGATGCATGTCAGTTCCATGCGAAGGTTAGTAAACAATAGCATAAGTATACACCTGTATGATGTCAACTTTGGCTGTGTCAGGAAGTGCACTTATCCATAATGTACATCGAGCACTTTTTCCCAATTTACATATAAACGACAAAGAATGACAAAATGTAGTTAACGTATGAAAAAGTTCCCGATATGTTGTGTAATTACGTACACAAAGGAAATCAACTTTGGTGATATTAAAACTTTCCTGAAGTTAGTTATTTACGAGTAAAAGTGTAAAAAACTAAATTATAATAGGAATCAAACAGATCATATCAAAAGCAGATCAAAATATTCCAAATGTTTCAGGTTTATAACTGTACCGTGTTTTATGACGGAAGCCCGCGTTTGAAGTTTTAAATATCATTTTTTTTTGTATTTCAAATGCGGTGTCAGTTTGATAAATTTTAATTCATATGCGTCAAATGTCTAGTTATATTGACGAATTTATTTTAGTGTTGGTCCTATTTTCGTTTGTAGAACCCGGGATGAAGTTTAAAATTGTGAATATCGATGACCTTTACTGCTACAGGAGGAGTGTCCAGACAAATAATTTGCAACCCTAGCCGTGGCGTGTGGCGATGTTGGCCTGACAAAGCGCATGAGAGATTTCCACCAGTTTAGAATATGATCTTTGATTGTATTGTAAATACTGAACATTTGTCAAAAATTGTAAATCTCCACAGACCGTAACAAGCTTCACATTAGTTAAGAGGAAGATTTCCCTTTTATGTGTGTGTTTTTTCGCCTGGAGATTGACACACGAACAAATGAACAAGCTAAAGCTTGCATGTATCTTCGGGGGTGGGAGATTACTGATTACCTTATTAGTTTGATCCACTCATAAGTTCACTGTTTTTGCCATTGAAGCAGATGATACGCATGTATGTGTAAAAGAACTCCTGCACAAATCGCATAATAGAATGTGTCACTGTGAGGACTATCAAAAGTCATGTAATTAACCACAAGAGTATAATTACATTATTAAACATTAGCAACTGAAAAATCAATGATATATCGTAAGATTAAACAAGATTTAGACTCCTTCCTTAATAGAATAGACAAATATACGTATTAATATAAATGTTCATCTGTTATATAAAACTATATAATCCAGGCTTTGGCGATGGCAATCCTGCTTGGGAAAGCAATTTATGTTCCTGGGTCCGGAGTTGGAGTGACGTGACGGCGGCAAGCCAGGAGATGCTGAGGAAAGGAATTGAGAGTGTTGACTGCACGAGAAGAAGACATCCATGGTTACGCGCAAAGCACGAAATGGCAGGTAACTGATAGAATGAAAATGGGAAGAGTATATATATATATATATATATATATATATATATATATATATATATATATATATATATATATATATATATATGTGTGTGTGTGTGTGTGTGTATGTGTGTTTTGCAATTAGTGATATTAAAGCAGATCATTCCACTGAAATTAGGTGTTCGAAGTCTGCATTCTTGAATTCTTTATTCAGTTAGTTCACTTTTAAACTTTAAGAAGAAAAGGAATGAACCATCAATATAAAAAGGGATATTTCTGTTGTTGTCTTTGTTGATAAATTGAAGTTTCATTCACTTAAATGCCCAAAATAAACCATTTAATATGAAACAAATCGCAAAAGTCAGACAAAATTGGTATAAAGGTGGCGACTGCTTATATATGTTGTCCATGTCTTGACGAAGTGTACTACTTTAGTAGGCGAGAGTGATACATAAAGAGCGATACAGGTACGCGAACCATGTACAACAGAGACGTATTTTCGATAAACTAATAGGGTTCAAGAATCGTCAAAACTATACCGTGACTTCGCTGTATCACTTGAAATGAATCCAACGTTTTCAAAACCAGTAGTTCTATTTTAAATATCATTCGTACAACATGTTCAATATCGAAATGCGTCCTGACGAAGTTGCTTTCTTCTTCTCCATCTTCTTCTTCTTCTTCGTCTTATTATTATTATTATTATTATTATTATTATTATTATTATTATTATTTCATGACCATATTTATTATAATTTTTGTTTATATATTTTTTTTAGATTGAACCACTAACTCACGAAGAAGACGTTACTCTAACTCTTCTCTATATCTTCGTTGGAAAATGAAATCTCCATTCTACACATAGAACAAGCAATTTGAAATCAATCAGCTTGAATAAAAGACGATTTACGTAGCATCTTTGCTCTTATATGACTTATACATTTATACAACACATATCTAATGTCAGTCTCACCACCTTCGTCTGTCTTGCGCTCCCTCTCTCTCTCTCTCTCTCTCTCTCTCTCTCTCTCTCTCCTTCACACACACCACAAAAACACGAAAAAGCACAACAAGTATTTAAATTTATATAGGGAATCAAAAACAAAATAAAACCAACGTCGATGGGGAACAAATCCCAAGACAACAGAGCACAAAATATGTATTTCAAGTGGACAATTGAGCGACAGTATTTCCACCCACTTTATTTAATGCATGCTTGCCTCGCATTTAACTTTAATTGCAATAAAAAAGTATTACCTATGTATTTTCATAAGTTTTAATCTTATACAGCAGAGAATAACTACATTGAAGTGAAAATGAAATTAAAATGTATTGGAACAAATCACGGGAGAAAAGATATTATATGTGGTGGGCTTAGCAGCTGGGTTATTTGTACTCTAAGGTCAGCCCATACATATGTGTGTATGGGTAAGAAATGTAACGAGTTAATGCCGAAATGACGACTTTAATGTACTAAAATTGCAAACAGAGGTTTAAAAAAATCAATTTAATTTAGACAAAAGTATTGAGGCTCGATAGTTAGAACTCGTCGCTGCAAGGGGCGCTGCTTTCACTCAAGTAGGTCATAGTTTTACTCCTACATCTCGCGCTAGCTAACAATAAGAAATGTTCACTACCCATAACACTCGGTGTGCCAGAAACTCTCACATTATACAATTTAGTAAATATCAACTCAAACAATCCATATTACATAAATGTACAAGAATTATATTGGTTCTGAAATAAATAATCAACACATATATCTATTATATGAAAAATTGCATAAACTGTAGTGTACTAAATTGATATAAACCAAACATGTATAGACCTATATTTGTGCACGAATATATATCATCAATGATATTAATAGGTAGATTTAAAAGAGAATTCGTTATCTTACACTTGGACAAAATTGAAACTGTTTTAATCGGTTGTATAGCAACATCCTATACAATCAAAACTGTAAAAGAAATAATTCATACATGGACAGAGCGAAACATGAAATAGGACAATTTGCAAGATATTAAACGTTGACATATTGTGTGAAAGGTTACATAAACAAAACGGCATTACAAAGCACGGGAACATATGTCAATGGAACTATTCCACCTGGTATCAAACTGTTTACATTTAAAATCTATAGTGATATCAAATTTAGCGACTGATGCAAGTAATTTAAAGATTGCTCGATGGACAGTTTGGATGGAGGACCTACTTTGTAACCAAATATTTTTACAAGCGACAAGCTATTAGTAGCTAATAATCCTGCTTCTAACAATGATTGGTGAATGATGCTTATATCGTTCTTTATTTCAGATCTTTGCTTTACAATTAATTTTGTGATGTACTCGATAAGCACAAAAAGTGAATATAGTTATCAGAAATGCTGTAAGAATACTGATATAGCTAAAGTGTCATTGAGGGCAGGCAAACACTAACATTTCATGGATATATAGTTGATATGACTTAATGTTTGTTTTATTATGCTGTAGGCGCTACATACTTACTTTCTTGTTTTTGCTTTAAGTGCAGTTAGTCGCTTTGGCCATGTTTCCAATTTGTAAATGAAGTAACAGGAAATTTGATATCTGAAACGTTCCAATCGAATTAATTTAGTTTTTTCTTCATTCATATCATCCCCCGTTTGTTTGAGGTCTTTTTCCATTATATTTTGCCTTGATCACAGCATAATAATTAATTTATTCAAACTTTCTCCTATCATCTATAGCTTATCAAACTTTTTTTTTTCTCTCTGTAGATGTAATTTTTTTCAAACTCGATTGAATGCTTCCTCCGTTTAAATCAGATTTAGCAAGACTTGTCTCGACTTTATTTTCAGCCCTGGTTGTTGTATATTCTCCTTTGATATTTCCTCTGCCCATGGAATTCCATGCCTTTAGTACATTGAATTCATTTATGTCTTTAGGATATTTGCTTTTAACATGTTGAGAAAGATTTCACATGTCCCTTGATGAGCGAAACTAATAAGGCCACTGTGTAGGCATCATCCATATGTTGGGAGGGGAAAAGCAAGTAACTAAAAGTCACTAACTAAAAGTAACTAACAGGGACGAATAGGCACTAACTATTTGTCATTACAAATCATTACATTTTGTCAGAGAATCCTCTACTGTAATAATTCCAATCAATAAAAACATATCAGTAAACATGGTTGTAGATAAAAAGATGGTTCTAAACCACGATGAACCATTGTGCAAAAATTCTCAAATTATTTTTTCAAGAAGTGTACTACTATGTAACAGACCGATGTCTAGAACGTTAAATTTGTGTAAATATCCGGAAAGCTGGGTTAGAATTCCAAGAGGAAACAATAAAATAGTAAACTGTAAGGAGGAAAATCATTCAAACTATTTTCAATGAGATCACATTTAGAATCAAAACTAATTGATAAAAGTATATTTGAAATTTTAGTTCAATGAATTTCTTCCTTACAAAATGTTCAAAGATTTCATGCTCTATAAACCAGTATTTTCCAGTGTGAAAACTACTTGTAATGATTTCATGAAATATAAGTCAGTGTCTTCAGGATTAAAAATAAACACTGAATAATTTCTTGCTAAATAAATTAATGCCTTTCAGTGTGAATAATGCATTAAATGATTTCATGCTAAAAAAACAATGTCTTTAAGTGTAAGAAATAGATTGAATGATTTATTACCAAATACATGAATGTCTTTGTGTGTAAAACGTCATGCATATATTAGTACACCTGCTGATACTGTGCATGTATGAACAAGATATGAACGATGTAGATTAACAGAGGATGAATTTATTCATGGAGCATTAGTAAATATTCGTGCAATAATCAACTCACAAGGATGGACAACATCTGTATCAGTATGTATGGGTTGTGTTAAAAGAGTATGTGAAGATGAGGAACAGTGAAGTAGGGCTGAGTGTCGAGCAGAGAAGTAAGTCGAACGTCGAGCCTGTTGAGAGCAAAACAGCAAAGACAGCAATAAGAATTCCATCGCCGATGAAAAATTGACAAGTTAAAACATATGAACAGCAAAGACAACTAGGATCACTGAGTCGTAGACTCAAAAAGCAACGTCCATGACAAAGATTTAAGCAATAGGATATAGGGAAAAAATCAAATTACCGGTATGATAAAAAGGAAATAATCACTTAGAGACAAAATTAGCGAATAACTATTTTCTGGTGGTAATGATCAGGACATCAAAACATTCTTCAGTCAGATGCAATCACACGTTAAAATAGTCATCAAGAAACTAAAAAATATTGATTCAGTGCTAGTTCAACTGACATTAACAGTCAGAGGCAGATGATTGTCCTCTCCAGAGAAGGATGTTAAATAAAAAGAAAAAAAAAACAATTTTGACCATATTAAAGTTATCTTAAACGAAATCGAGATGGTTAGTATACTTGACATACTTTACAATGATATCCATACTCCGTTTAATAAAAAAAACTGATGTTTGACAGAATCGAAAACCTCACGAAGAATAAAGATAAGTATGAATCACTTAATGGAAGTGCTTACATAAACCAGCCTGACTGAAGTAAAATAAAACGTCGTGGAAAAACGTAAAATTGAGCATATTGACAAATTTGAAGAATAATTTCGACTATCTGTTAACGTTTATCAGACAGCGGAAGACGAATACATTAGAAAGGTAACTGTAATTAAAATGAGGAATAAAAACATGCTGATATATAAAACGCATTTAGTCAAACAATGATGATGAATACAAAGAAGAAAAGTTTCATTACGTTTGAATTAAGGATCTTCCAACATTGATGTCAAGCCAGATATACAAACACAATATACATGTAAAAAGTCTCTAAACTTTTTCATATGCACACGAAAAATTAACTGAACAATATGATCATGCCAAACAGTAGGCAAGACATTAAACATGTTTCCAAATAAAGGTTATGTCATAAAATTCAACATCTTTTAACATCAGTTAAAGCTTCTGTTCGTCGTGTACTGCGGATGTGAAGGCATAATAGTTATGTGTGCAGATTATGTAAACAATGTAATTGAAAGCACATAAAACAATTAGTAAACACATTCCATCTGGCTTTTTTATGTACATAAAGGTCAATCCACAGGATATTTATAAACCAAACAGGAACATACTGTATTCAAGTATTCAACGTTGCGTTGGACAAATTTGCAAAACTGGCCTATGGAGAATTTCAACCAAATAATGCAAAACCTATGTTGGTTACGTTAGAAGATGATAAACACTTTAATTCAACCACCATATGTCATACCGTTGGTAAAATATCATGCCAAAGATGTGTGGAAGCATTCGGCACAGCAACGTGAACAAGAAGTGCAATAACACATCAAATGGTGCGTGATAACGAAGTTTGCCATCACAATCTCATCGCATAATTGGTAAGTACGGAGGTCCAGCTCCTAACGAATGCAATTTAAATTACAAATATCCAAAATACACGCAACTATTTATTCATAAACTTATCTGCTTAAGACAGTCACTTCTTTATCAAGGAGTTAGTTAGACAAGATTTTGATCAGGAGTTGAAGATCAGAAGAAAGGTGAGAAATATATTTTATTCAGCAAGGATTTCATAGCTCATAGGTGCATAAAAAAGGCAGAAGATATACAGTTAAAAAAAAAAAAGTTAAATTTGTACACAGTTCCCGGTTTACGACATGCTGCTGGTAACAATTAAAGGAGAATTTGAGCTACATAACGTACAAGGAAATGATGAGATTGTTTCAAAAGCTACAACCAAAACATTTATGGAATGCCATTTGCACATAAGAATGGAAAGCTTTGAAGTGTTTAAAGCAACATCTATACCTCCAATAGCCATGTTCTGCTTGCCTCTAAAGAACACGAAAATGTCAAATGACGAGTATGTTCAGGATGTAATGAGTCACTTTGAGTGGAGTACAATATGTGATTTTCGCGACTATTACGTAAAGAAAAATATGCTAATATGTGTTAGATATATTTGAGCAGTTTATGCACCTACGTATCAAAAACTATAAATTTGACCTAGCTCACTATTACAGTGCTCCATATTTGGCTATTGATGCAAGTTTTAAATTAACCGAAGTAAAATCAGAGTTAATAACAGATTATATGTTCTTGATCATTGAGAGTGGAATATGAGGTGGAATCAGTATGATACCAAATAGATATGCTGCTGTAAATCATAATTACTATGTGAATGACAAATGCAAAATGTAACTGATGCAGGATACCATAAATCTAAATCAATGACCTTTATTATGTACTCAGACGCTAAAAAATTATATGCCGTGTCATGAACATTAAAATTATGAGTAAAGCAGACTGAAGTGACCTTGCACCGCGAAACGGATTTCATTTGAATTTATCTGCAGCAGAATTTTGATGAATGTTTGATTAGATACAATGCAATGAAATGAAATTTAGATAGTATATGAGCGAAACTGTAAAATATCTATCATATTCAGATCTGCTACAAAATTTAATGGAAAAAAACTAGAATAGAGTCCACATACTATATCACATATACACCTGGCACACAGCTTAAAGGCCTACATGGATTCATTCTAATACTATCGATGTGTCAGTTTTGTTGAAGCAATAAAGTGGGGTACCTCGAACATTAATTAGATCTCAAGAGACAACAAATAAAAGAATCAAATCAATCGCCCAAAGCATTGTCGAAACACCAGATGAACCAGTAAAAATAATAACAAGGTCAAACAAATAATTAAGAAGACGCGACACAAATATTTACGAAGATATGTACAGAAATATGTAAAAGAAAACAAATCACTAATAAACAAATGTAAAACTTGTATCTTTAATATTTTGCATTTTTATATAAAAAAAACATTAGAAGATCGTTTAATGTATGTATGTGTTAATCATTTATTTCAAGACTAATATAATTTTTTATTAATTTATATCATACAGCTTGTGTGGGTTGCTATTTAGTAAACTGTATTTAGGAAAAAATGTGACGGTTTATGGCACACATTGGTCCCTCACTTTGAGAACACCAGTACTCTCTTCCGAGCCAACGTCACCAGACAACAGCGTAAAGGTTACAATGAACCCCACAGAGTTCTACAACTCCACATCACCAAACCAGAAAACAGCTAAAAAAAAGTATAATAACTGAGCCGTGTGGTACATATGGCACGGTTAAGTACGAATGCAATAATATATGTGCGCATGCGCGCACATGCATTCGTTTCGTTACACATTACATTATTTCATCATTCAATGCATGCAGCGTATAATTAAATTCAATCTGTCTGTTCAGTTATAACAAATGGATAAATTGAACCAGACTCTAGTCTTTCTGATAGCATGGCGTTACAAGACCTAAGTCTTGACTCTCTGTAAAATTAAGAATAAATTCTAAAACGTCTAATATATAAAACAATTCTGTCATATAAAACGGATAGAAATAAAGAACACAGTTTTAAATTTCACATACCTCTACAGCTGAAGATGCTCCCGTAAAGTGGTTAGCTTCCTTACAAGACTCATCTCAATGTAAATCTACATAGAGAATTCGCTCTATAAGTACCCTAGCTGCGATGAATATGCGCAGCTAGAGAACTCGTGGTACTTGGATTTTCACTGCAGGCAATTTGCACAGGCTGCATGGGATGAATCGCACTCAGTATTTCGAAATAACTCAAGCCAAAAAATAAACCACCCTCGGTTAACGCTGTACGCAGCAACGAAACCCGAGTACAATTTCGCTCACCCATATACATTGATATAAACTACACACAATTCTGTCACACACATGGTGTTGTGGTTTGTTAACTTTGTTTAATAACAATGAAGTAAAGTAACAGCCGCTCTGCGCAAATTGAGAAACAAAAATATAGTAGGTGTGTTGGATATATCACATTACACTAATTGTCATATCCTAGATCTTATCTAATTATTTTTGACATTTCTATTGTAGTAAGAGAATGGATAGGAAGAAGAACAATTAATATGGTATATGTTTTATTACAGATAATTTGAATTTTGCTACAAAGTATTTCAATTGAGAATAACACAGTCACAGTATAATATTATCTTTTACTGAATATATGGACAATGGAAAGCATCTCCTTTCAAGTTTGATTAAAATACAAGCTGACTTACTAGTATTTAAAATTGAACACTCAAGTTATGGTAAAGTACAATTATATAGAAAAAACATTTCAGAGGATGTGCATGAGGGGCACCCTTTACAACAGTGGCATATTTTTGTGCAAAGGGGCAATGTTTCGAACATAACAAAAAGGGTTATACGGTTATCAGTATTTTCAACCAAAAATAGCTCAGTTTTGGTGACAAAATTTAGGATGTCTTTTCAGAAAGAAAAAAAACAAGCTCCCAACCATACAAGTATTATATATTAAATACAATATAATAATATATGAAATTAATAGAACATAGCACAGCTTTAAGTAGGTATTTTGGTGATCTGGACAATAGGGGAAGGATGCTAGAAAGGGCAGAGGGGTGGGCATTAGGGGTAAATATGGTAGGATCATACTTTTGTTTCTAAATAGCTTGAGTACTGATTGCCAAGATGACAAATCTTGAAGGGAATATTAAACAAATATGATGAATTGCTGTATAACGATTTTTTTTTCAATGTCTTCATAAGTCATGAAATAGTCACAAAGGTCAATGTCTGAATCACGCACTACTGAGAAGTACTGCAAAGAACAAAGAAGGTTCATTTATCTTTCATTTCACATTGTCATTTTGTGGATTAAGGAGAAAATTAAGACCTGCAATTATCATATGATTAATCTGGTATATTAGATGTTTTGCTTATTGGGAATAATGAACCATTTTATTATGAGAAAATAATAAAGAAGACAAATATCATCATTACTGACACATGGAATAAACATCTTTAAATAATTTTCAATCAAGATGAACATTAGAAGGAAGAATATCTTAATTTGAGACGGTCAATGGTACTGTTAATATAAGTCTCTGAGAGCCTAAAAATGTGTGTAACATAATTGACTAATATAATAGCCAAATGAAATGCATTCAATTTGTAATTGTATTACTACTTTTGTTAACTTATCACATCACTGAACAGAATGGATATGTCTTTAAACAAGCATTTAATTTTTTTTTAAAATATTGTTAATACAAATTATATTTCACAGTCGACAGGCTTACATAGGTAAACATTATTGGAAATTCTGTGAAGTAAAGCTTGAATAAATAGGACATAATAATGATACATGTATCTTGAAATAGTCACCAACTATAACTTTATAAAATGAAGTCAAATAATGAGTGGGTACATTATTTAATTTGCATCAATCTATTTAAAAGGTTATCTTGTTATTATGTACCCTGAAGCATCTGTGACAAATAGAAAATCATTACTTAGATTTTTCCGCTTTCTCTAAAATTTAGATTCACGGACTAACTTATGTTATGCCCTACTGCAGAAATGATATCTCTTGATCGCACAGACAAGTCTTGTGTCATTTTAAATTCACAAGCTTATTTAATTGGATTGTTTAAACTTACTTGCGTGTATTATATTCTGTATTATATATTCTATATTCTCTAAATCTAAAACTAGACACATGTTCTGTTAAGTAAAATCATCAAACTGAAACTTAAATGATAAAGTGTCATATATATCTCATTATATTTTTATATCCATGTATTATCATCGTTGTTGTTGAGTACGTTATTCAGAGACTTATATCAAATTAATGTATCACTTCTCTGTATCAATTATTAATTAAAAATTACAATGTTACCCTTGTTTTATCCTTTTGTGAATTTTCTACGCCGGAAAAGTTTGTCGAATTTTCAAAATCTTAAAACCTGAAAAACAATCCTACCCTCACATTATCAACGCATAAGCAACTTTAACTGTGTTCATGTAGCAGTAATAAAATATTGCTACTGATTAAAAAGAATGTTTTAGCAGATCTTTGAAAACCGGGAGGAATCAAAAACGAACATGAATTCAGTATCGACGTGCAATCTATAGTATATGTGACGATTGTCATGGTTTTCGAAATGAGAAGTGCTTTATTGACTAATTGAGGGACTAAATATTGCGCATCAACATTCTTGCAAAATTCAAAATATTATGAACTATAATAATTTAAAAATTATTTGTGACATTAAATAAGGATTAAAGGGTATTCAAACATGTTCCTCTAAGAACAAATCATACATTTCACCGTGTCAGACTATAGACGGGGTCAGACCACCATTAATTGTACTATATATTACATAAATGCATTTCTCTAAGCCAAACTCAGACCAACATTCTAATCACACTAGGATTCATAGGTGTGACAGTGCCTGTATAGTTCATTACACACACTAAGACTTGTCAATTGTTGCAGAGCAAAATTACGAATAACAGCTGATGAAAATCTATCGATGTCATGGTTCCATTTCTGGGTCAATCAAAACATAGTTTGTGACAATATTTCACACTTATTTTACATGTGCACCATGCTGCTGTCACAGCCAGAATAAAATGCATCTCAAAATAAAGAATGACTCTTTCCCCATTTATCATGGTAAAAATCAATCCCTGTCGTGAATGGTTCACAGTGGAAGGCACAGCCCAATAAAACCTCTAAATTTAGACATGAACTACTTAACTGGGTACTGACCCGAAAGTATTTTATCCTGGTCTGACCCCTGTCAGAGGCATGAAATGCATCCAGTTACACTGATACCACACCATAACAATGCACTACCAATGAGAAATAATAGGGGACATTTTCAATAGAGTCAAACCATAAGTGCTTCAGTTAAAGACCAAATTTCATCTTACCCAGTGTTGAACAATGCCTGTTTAAATGTGGCTACCTACATGGGAGAACAGTATTTCAAACTGCAATGACAAAAAACAAAACGTTAAAGAATTTGATCTCAAATAAGAAAGTTGTATATTTGATACAATCTCAAATATTAAACCAAACCTAGCTGCCAAATGTTTTGACAAAATTCAAAAATGATAGTAATTTAAATTTTGCATTAACTTTTAACTGCAAATTTTAAATTTAAATGTATGTGCAAGAAGAATCTAACTGAAGTCACCTGCACAACTGCTAGCATACAGAGTGCACAGGCTTTGTACTTGAGCTACACTTATATGGCCAATAAGGTGTAAATTAGAAACTGGAATCTTGCCCCCCCCCCAGCAACTTAATACACCTCGTGATTGCTAATTATTAATCTCATTGATATGTAAATTGCTAATTGAATGTAGAGTTTCTAAATTAATTACAAAATTGTGCTCAACACATGTAAGCTTGTCCCTAGGTTTATAACAATGGGGTCCGAAGCCCTTCACCAGCACATACATATTTGATCTGTTACCATGAAAGATGAAAAAATCAAAACCAACGTGCTTCAAGAAGGGCCATGTCTCATATAACAAAGGCATGAAGATTTTCAAAGACCAAGACCCTAACATGAATCGTCCCACCGACCTGTTGTTTACCTCTAATTCAATGTAAAAATCAACATATAAGCGACACAATCTTATAGGATGAACAGCCTTGTCTGTGATAAAATTCATTTCATTTTCTGGCAATTTCCTACAGTATTTAACAGTACCCTAGATATATTTATGTATGTAATCCGCTATCACAACAAGCAGGTGTAGACTCACTAAAACATTAGCATACAATTTTATGTTCTTCATACCATTATCTATCGAGTATTTATTTTTCTCCCTTGATTAATATCTAAACATGATTTGGTGTAATTTTAAAATCGATGCAGATCAACTGAAATTATTTCAAGTCAATATTTTTTTAAATTTTATTTAAGCGCTTCATGATCAGATAAGGGTATTCTACATTCAGATACCATATTTATTTTCCATCTGGATATAAAGGTGAACCTTGTAAATAGATGTAAAACACTTTAGAACACTTTATCTTTTAAATGCATTTACGAAATTCCATAATCAGCGTTCCCCATCTTCAATATCCAGTTTAGATGATTCATCCATTATCATAATTATGTCACACTGGGCTCTGTATCTGTTCATAGAGTCACCATTGTAACATTTTAAATTGGAGTTAACGGTTTGTAAATGAAAATTGAATTTATTGTGGCAGATATTTATTTCGTTAAACGCATTTGCGATGTTAACTTGGTTAAGGTGATTTAACCAATATATTGTATCAAATTCAATCGGAGAAGGTTCTTTACTTGCTGGCCGTTTGAAATAAAATCGATCGTGCTCTGTGAACACTCAATACGTATGTTTATCTACTTTCGTCTAGCTTTTCATAAGTAATTATGACAAGGGTGCAGTCACATTCAAAGTAGAATGTATTAATTTTGGAGCAGAACATGTTACTTTAAAATATTAGTTTATTATGTTTGGTCTAGAGTCCACCAATGTCAACTCTAGTACTAGTAAGCTGTATTGTAGATATGTCTCAACATAATGTCCATCACTTAGATTCCATAAATTAATATAAAATTGGCTTCTCTTGTGTGAATACATTGAACCTATATTTAGTGTTTTATCTACATTCATATGTAATTTTCTGTTGATTTCTCTCACTGATCTTTCAATTTTCTCTACTGTAATACCAGAGTAATATCGTACATTTTGCATAATCTTTACATCTCTAGTATTTTACATTACATTTGTCCCTATCCGCCATCAGTTTGTTTGTTTTGGGGATTTTGTTGTTGTTGTTGTTTTGTTTTGTTTTTTTCTGTTGCGTTTTGTAGCATTTGCAGGTGCATGTTGTCTCTCACATGTTTGAACGTCGTCCACAACGTCATGCTTTGCATTTGTGCTAGCACAATACAATGTTGATTGTAGCATTTATTTGTGTGGTTTGATTGCAATTACTACCTAATGCCATGAAAAAATACATCTTCTGATTTGTATATCCACACAATGTAAAACTTCTTCTGGAGTTTAATTCATACATATAGTATAAACAATCTTTCAATATCAACTGATTTTGGGTAAGGGTGTGCTGATTGTTTTAAACAAAGGTTTTATGCAGGCGCTAAAATCGAACATGGCAAAATATTTCACCAGTTAAGAGCAAATATAGTTTATGGTGTAATTGTGCAAAGCGTTGCTATACCATCTTTGTATAAAATGCGAGAGAAGTTTAAATGATTTTCTTTAAATTTTGTTTTTGTTTCTCTATGGATTTGGATCAGTGCAAAGTCACACATCATGCATATTCTAACGTTTTCATATTCTAATGCTCGGGTTCTTTTTTTCTACATTTCTTACATTCTAGAAACACGTTATATAAAATGACCCAATGTTTTCACCCGCCTTGATAGTTCTATTTATTTTTTCTATTAATTTATTCCACCCATGACATTACCGATCGCTTTGGAAAATATTTATTATCATTTTTATGTGGACAGATGGACAGGAAACGTTGACTTGGAATTTTACCTACTAAGCCGGTCTGGTCTAAGATACAAATAATACTTTTCGACAGGAAGGTCAAAATGCCAAAGATTAAGGATACCGTGAATGACCAGAGTAAATTAACTTATTTTAATAATATGAGTACGTTACATATGTATCACCATACCTTGCAGGTGAATTTCCCAATTTAAGACGAATATATATATAGTATTATCACAGTAAATCGAGCCTGATTGCTAGATCACGTCTAGTTGACAGCATTAGAAAATCTGGATCATTACGAAACGTCGAGTCACGATCCGGATTTTTATGCTGACAACGAGACGTGATCTAGCAATCAAAATTGCATTACTGTGATAATGATATTTTCGTTACACACCTATCAATTTTCATATAATTTAATAAAATCACTATATGTAGTTGAAAAACACAAGAAATGGCTAAACATTTCAACCTCTTCAATACGAACTTCAACTTAGTTTTATGAATGAAGTTTGTGAAACAACGCTCGCTCAGTTTGACTACCATCACTGTCAATAACACGACCTCTTCGACGCCTGAGGACAGACTACTCATATATGTAATTTACAGTTATTATGCAGTTCTGAAATTTTGCCTCACGGAAGTTTTCACCAGCTGAATGACTGGAAGTTTCTTTCAGAGGCCAGGTTGAATGCGGTTGAACTGTTTCGGGGGGGGACATTGTGAGAGGCTCCGATTGGAACTTGACACGGGAAAGACCACATTATTTTGACAGTTATTTACAACAGGATTGGAGAAATTGTTGGAACTTGATGGTACAGATTTGTGGCACAGAATATTACTTATTTATATTTTCAAATTCATTCATTATGAGTGAAACTCACTAACGTTACCATTTATCAATTTCCGTAAATGGGTTGTACTATAATACTGTAATGTTTTGGTACGCGATTTCCGAATATTTTGGCAATCTTTTACTACTTCAAAATAAAGGAATAAATGCTTTTTTATTGTTGTTGTGACAAAAACGTGGTTTAGACCTTTCAGATATTTTACATATAACGCAAGGTTTCTTAACTAACGTCGCTGTGAGAGCTTTGTTTACTGCTAGTGTTGACATTCCATCGCTAGGGGCTCTGCTGTTGTCAGCACGAAACCTCGAGGATAAAGTAGTCTCAGACTCGTTTGAGAGTATGGTGATACGGGTTTAGAAAAGGATAGTATCGTTTTCCTGCTTGTAGGAAATGATGGTAAAATTCTGTCTCTTTCTTGGGTAGAAAATTGATAGATATATAAAAAATAATTATACCTATTGATTGAGAATCACACTGATTTCCGTGCAATATTTAATCCTGTTTCACCTACTTTCACGACACTCTCCAGGCAGTTTTCTGTATAAGATTGAAAGAAAAGTGTTCGTTTTTAAATCAGTCTAACATGAACACACAGGGGGCCAGACGTGTGTTTTCTTTTGTAAACAGATGTTCTTTAGAAAGAAGTGAAATATATTAACATTCAATAATATCAGTTCTGCTTTCTACTGCTTTCACCACACTTGCAATTCTCACACTAACGGAGATACAGACACCTGTTTGTTTACGGGGGAGGGATTAAAAATCAAACGTTCTGAGATCATAGCATAATGGTTTTCATGCAATAATTTAGTTCAACTTGACCTACCTTCACCAAACCTTGTAGATAGCTTCATCTATATGATATATAGAAGTCAATTAATCTTGGAGTCTGACGGTCAAAGTTGAAGTAACACTTGCCTGTAAAGGTCACATAAGGGACCACACTATTTTGTCTGTTGCGGAAAAGAGTTATTTTTAATACAAGTGAAATATGTACGTGAACTTAAGGCAGGATGTTTGTGAACAGTGCTCAAAATAAAATATTACACAGACTCTTGTAACTTTTGAAGAAGTACATGCCTATGTAAGAATTTACTTGCCCTAAACAGTTTGCATGTACTACTTTAATTAAATCAAAAGACCTAACGGCAAACAGCTTTTAGAGAATGATGGGTCCATGAGAGTTTTAGACAGCCTGGAGGCATATGACTATCATGTTTTTGGAGTATGTCCTCTATAAGCAAGTGTCTATATACATAGGTGTCTGCCTGGCAGGTTTCACTGTACTTTTTTATTGCATGTTCTCTTACATCCGTTCATTTCTATAATAATGTACAGTTTATAATTTCTCCAAGCTTTCCTTTCTTTCTTGAAGTATTCCAACCCCTCCCCTCCTTATCTTGTGTACAGGAGCAGAATCCTTTATATAAGTGTTCAAAAATATAATGGAAGACATACTCATCTGGCCAAATAAGCTTATAGAACGGCCTTTTGTCCACCCTATACTGTCCCATTGTTTAATTCTCAATATTCAGTCAGTTATTATGTCCATTTGTTCAAAATCACTGGACCAATTTTGATAAAATTTCACTTAAATCATCTTAAAATCATGGTCTTTCAATTTTCAATTTTATAAACATGGTGCCAATTTATCATCATTTATTGCTGCTTTTATCAAATATAGAGAAGCTATATAACAACGTGTTCTTATAAGGCCTAACCATGAACAAATTTGACATTATTCATGGCAGGAAGGATATTCTAGTCTTTACAAACAGAATTAATATTGAAATATGAATATTTTCCTCTAAAACATGCCCGTAGAATATAACAGAGAGCATCCCACTAACAAAGATTACGTGGCTTGTGCATTTTGCTGTTTGTATAATCTCTGTCCATTGGGCTATTTCAGGCCCACTTTGGCCTCCTGGTTTGATGATCTGACCGACTTAGTTTCGGTTGTCTTGATACATGTATCTGATGTTTGACGAAATGAAAGGAAAAGAAAATATACGAAATAAAACAACTCTTTTCATTTACTTGTTGGTATGGATACACGATTTAAAGGCTTAGCCATACGTTTTAAGTACAAAACTCTTACGTTCCACAAAATGTTTATACTGTCGTCTTCCGTCAACATTTTTTGTAAGAATGTAATTATATTATTAATTTGTGATACATGTGTTACCATTTCAGTCATTTTTATCAAACATGAGTATAGTCTGATTCTGATCATAAGTAACTACCAAACAACATCCCTTGCTCTTTGGTCCAAGTTGTCATACAAGTTAACCATGGAAGACAATTAATGACTATTAAAGGTTATATTTTGAAATAACTATACAATTTTGTCCTTATTCAAATTAGAATATATAATTGTAAATTATCACCTTATCTTCAGTTTTATCTGCATAAAAGGTTGTGTGCAGAAAATGACGAAAATGTAAAAATGCCAAGAAAATCAAACACATCGACCATACGCACAAGTGACTAATATAAGGGTGTGATGAAACATCTTTAAACAAGAGATATAATTCAATACATTTATATGAAAAAACATGAAAGTAAGATATGATATATAATATGTGTGAGTCTCTCTTCACACAACTCAGAGCATCTCAAGCAAAAAATAAAGACCTCTGCGTGTGAGGTAATAGAGGTAAATGAGTGACATAAAAATGTCGGAGACTTCTTGTGACTCTTTGTGGCATTGCTTGTGATACAACAGTGCACACAATTCATACCATGAAAACAGAGATAATTCTCTGTCATATTTAAATCAATGCCCTATAAAATATTGTCACAAACTCGAGAGCAATGTTCCAACATTTTCAAAGCATTAGTTACAAAATATGCTCTTATGATTTCTCATCATTTTTCATTATAATAACATTGATTTGCAGGGCAAAAGTAACAGTCTTTTGAGTAACTTTGTAGTAATACGCACTATATTGCCACTATTCTAAGCATGGCACAGTAACCTCAATTGAACGCTACCACTTAGACCTCACTTGTAATGCATTCAGTCATCTGTACTATCATGCATTAACACTGGTAATCAAACACATCGTAAAAATGTAAAGAGTGGCCTACTACAACATACACTATCTCTGGTCATTAACATGTACCACAGAATAGACTAATCTTCAACTAATCCGGTCAAAATGGGCATAGGAAAGAGTAAAATATAATACTTTGTCTTAGATTGCTTATGATAACTTCTGTTGAACGACACATTTAGTGTTGTTGCTGTTTGCAGTGCGAATTCTGGTCACTGTTTGCTATGTATGGACATTATGACCATCTATATAATCTCCTAGTTCTTCTGGTCATGAAATCACTGTTAAATTATGTGTATTTAACGTCTGGAAAAGACGATATATATCAAATATTTATTAATTAAATAACATTGTTTGGAAAAGAGCAGTTACAACTGATGTTGTGTGATATCGTTTGCACGCTTAAAGGAATGTTTCCGAATTACAGGTATATAAGTTTTATTGTACTCTACTTAGACCAAAATGTACTTAGTCGTATCTAATTAAACATCCTCTGACATGATCCTTAATAGACTGTAATCTAGTGAATGGAATTCATAATTACAAAAAGATAAAATTATAATGCGACACAAAATGTTCAGACTTTGACTGATTGCATGTTAACGAGATGTTTGGTATATATTTTGAAAACATTGTTAGCTTCACGTAGCAAATAGAAATAAGCACTAAGATTTCTTATAATACATTTAATCTCAGGCACAGTATATCGGCAATACTCTCCCATGAAATAAAAATTTAAAAAATAGGTTAGTCCTGCCATTTTAAGACATTGATTTGTATCATGCAAGCTTATTCATTGTCATCATTCAAATATATTCATTGTCACCATTCAAATATATTCATTATAATCATTCAAATATTTGCATTGTCATCATTCAAATATATACTCATTATCACCATTCAAATATATTCACTATCATCATTCAAATATATTCATTGTCATCATTCAAATATATTCATTGTCATCATTCAAATACATTCATTATAATCATTCAAATATGTTTGTTACCGTAATCCATGCATACCAGTTATCATCATAAAGACATATGCATTATCATCATTCAAATATATTTGTTATCATCATTTAAATATATTCATTATCATCATTTAAATATATTCATTGTCATCATTTAAATATATTCATTATCACCATTCAAATATATTCATTATAACCATTCAAATATATTCACTATCATCATTCAAATATATTCATTATCATCATTCAAATATATTCATTATCATCATTTAAATATATTCGTTGTCATCATTCAAATATATTCATTATCATCATTCAAATGTGTTCATTGTCATCATTCAAATATATTCATTATCATCAGTCAAATATGTTCATCATTGTAATCAACCCATACTAGTTATCATTATTCACATATATTCGTTATCATCATTTAAATATATTCATTGTCATCATTCAAATATATTCATTGTCATCATTCACAAATATATTCATTATAACCATTCAAATATATTCATTATAACCATTCAAATATATTCACTATCAACATTCAAATATATTCATTATCATCATTCAAATATATTCATTATCATCATTTAGATATATACATTGTCATCATTCAAATATATTCATTATCATCATTCATATATGTACATTGTCATCATTCAAATATATTCATTATCATAATTCAGATATGTTCATCATTGTAATCCACCCATACTAGTTATCATTATTCAGATATATTCATTATCATCATTCAAATATATTCATTATCATCATTTGGAGATATTTATTATCATCATTCAAATATATTCACAATTGTAATCCATACATACTATTTTTCATCGTTCAAATATATTCATTATCATCATCCTAGCATATTCATTATCATTATTGAAACATATGCATTATCGTAATTGAAATATAGTCATTATCATCATTCAAATATATTCATATTAATCATTCAAATATGTTCATTATTGTAATACACGCATACTAGTCATCATCACTCAAATACATTCATTATCATCATGCAAATATAATCATTATCATCATTTAAATATATTCATTATCGTCATTCAAATATATTCATTATCATCATTCAAATATATTCATTATCATCATTCAGACATATTTTGTATTATATACTTAAGCGTGAAATATAGAAATTTATTGCGAAATGATTTTCATAGTTTTTTTATTCCCATATTTTCCCATGTGAAAAATATATTCTTATATTTTCACATGTGAAAATATCAGATTTCCCATCATGCCATGCTACGCTTGATTGTTTGTGCCTACATAAGTTAAAACTGCAGCAACATAAACTAGCACTTTGTGTTCTAGAACAAATATATAGAAACTGAATTACATTTCAGATATGAAAAATATTTTTTGCTGAAGAAATTTGACTCAAAGCCGTTCGCGTCTCTATTAAGTTATTTCCCTTTACTTCCTTGACAACAGTGATAAACCCACTGTAAAGCATTGCTGAATCGGACTTGCTTTGTGGTCAGATATGATCAAATAGTTGACAAAATGTCACAAATGTAATTTACTGCAACAGATTAGGTCATCCCAATCCTACCGCTCTCTTACGTCACTGATATTTATATAATCAGCCTATGAGAGTGAGGTGAATTTCCGAAAAGGGGGTAGGGTCTTGTGCTGAAGAGTGAGTTTAATATTCTGAGCTTCGATTCTGGAGCAAGTTTGGTATATAAGAAAAAGAACATTTTCTTTTCCTGCATAGTACCGGATATATTTCATCTTATGGTACCAAAAACGATACTTTTTACTTGTGGTTCCGTCACTCGTTAAAATATCACGTTTTTTGTACCACACAAAGAAACATATCCAGTATTAACGTAGGAAAAGAAAATATCCGCTATTTCATCATTCAAATATATTCTATTTTGCAATCCACGCATAATAATTATTATCGCTCTATCACTCTTCACCTGACAGTAAACTAATACATGAAAAAATACAATAATACTGTGTTTTATCAGTATCAGAGTCAAATACTTAAGTGCAGATATTCTGAACTGATTTTTTAATACGATTTTATACTACTATAGTGAAACTATATACCAGTCTAAAGCAATGAAAGTGTAAACTATTGATATTTCAAGTATGATGTACATATAGTAGTTAAAATCCACTGGAGAAGCTATTTAAGTAATTAACATTAATTACCAATATTATTGAAGAAATACAGGACTTAAAATCACACTAAGTAAGGTCGATGATGTGTCGTCTAAATTCTCAAGTCTCAGGTAGTAAAAACATTGCTAAGTTCTGATAAAAAATAGGTTCCTGCTACTGATGCAAAGGTATAAAATGTATGGCAGAGAGATTATAAACCGTATTATTTTTTAAGAAAAACAATTTTATGATATTTCATATTTTATTTAACCCATTTTAAATAAAATGTAACAAAGGTTTAAGAATTAAAAGATATTAAATAGGTTAAAGAAATAATAAACTGGAAGGCAAACCTCCATGGAAAAAAGCAAAAAAGTCTAAACCACACATTTTAGAAACTAACCATCAAAGAAAAAAAATTTAAAAAAATAAGCTAACCATCCAACAACAAAAAGCTGTGAGAGAATCGAGATTTTACTTACTAATAGGAAGACATATAGCGGTAAGGTCAATAGCACTATTAAACTGCTCATACTAGTACACAAACACTAGATCCGACCGATTTACAAAGAACTTTAAGTAATAGCATGTAACAAAATTATAATGTTGTGTAACAAGTTGCCATAGTACAACGACAATTAGAGCATCATAGTGAAAACATATGCAATATAACATGTAATGCTAGATAGTAATCAGCAAATACCCGAAGTAGTTCATCTTCTCCTTGTATTTCTATATTATTTACGTGTAAGTATTAGAGCGTGTATTATAGAGAAAACTTTGCTCATCGATCTCTCACTAACGTACATGCCGGATATGAAGAAATTGCATATTGTACGCTCGACTTGATCTATTGCCGGCTGTTCTCCAAGAATTTTCTTAAATATGTATTCTCTCAGTAGCGATCAAGGCGCATTTTAATCAAATAGGATATTCATTCTGTTTGCAAATTAATAACTTGTAGAAACTTGGTGCGACTAAATAGCGTGTTCATACCCTCTATTATATTTTGCAAAGACAACTGGTAGACATTTTACTGTTACAATATCATTTTACATATGCTAACTATCGCGGGTAAACGTTATCAATGAATATTTTGTATAAATATGTAAGCAAATGTTACATTCTTCTCGAAGACAAAATAGCATGTCTTATGCTGTTAGATCTATTATTAGATTAATAGAGTTCATTCTAAAAGTTGAACATAACGTCTCTAATAACAAGAAAAAAACATACAGTTACATGATTATGCGGTCAACAGTTCTTAAGAAACTGAGCGAAAAAGAAAACTGAGATAAATCATTACAGTGAAGTAAGGGTTAAATTGGCCTGGTTAAGCATGAAACAACGTGCACTCCTCATGACGCATTTACATATCAACTGAAACTTGAAGTACATGTGGTCACATACATGTATATCCCCGCACTTTAGACATATTCTTCTAAGTATGCTTTTCCTATAAGAAAACAATATACAGTCCCCTTCTCTGTGGACCTTTGGCAAAATTAAATCTTAGAATGTTTTTTACACGTGTGTAAATTTCCATCAGTACTTTTTTTATAGGGTTGCACAAATACTATATAAGCAAGCTGAATTCTAACAATGTACTGTTTTTTTAGCAATTATTCAAGAAATGTTCTCAAAGATGGTCAACAAGAGGAAAGTATCAACCACAACTGTAGCCTACAAAGTTTCATTAAATATATTCCAAGTGGCTTGAGAAAAATAAACGATGACAGTATATGTCACGGATGGAGAGTGCGACGGACTAACATAGAGTAGGATTGACTGACAAAACAGGCAAACATAATATGCCCCCTCCTCGCTGAAGTGCAGAGTTAATACAATTATTTAACAAGTTTAAGAGGAAGAGCAATGACAAGCTTTAAACTCCAAATTAGCCATTTTCAACAGTTTTCCAAGAATTCCCCACCAAAAAATGGCCCAGGGGAAAAAGTAAAACATTATTGCACATCTACATCAACCACATATCTAGCCTACAAAATTTCAGTAATATTCTCCAAGCAGTGTGTGTGGAGAAGCAATGATGGATTTAATTTCTTTTCTTTTACAATTTTCAAGAAATGTTACAAAAAGCTGGCCAGAGTAAAAATTAAAAGTCTATTGCGCATGTACACCAACAACTTATCTAGCCTATAAATGTTCAATGCAATCCTCTAACCTATGTGGGAGAAGAAGAGACGACGAAGAGAATTCACATTTTTACCTCATTTACTGATACATTTTAAAGAAATGTCTCCAAAATTGTGACAGATGAAATAAGTAAAACCTTGCACCAACCACATATTTAGCCGGCAAAGTTTCATTCAAATCCCAGAAAACAGAGATTTAGACAGGACCAATGACAATATACCTGCTCTTTGCATGAGGCTGGGTATAGTCAAAATCAAAATCAAAATCATTTCTCAGACAATAATATCAGAGCAATTAACATACTCACAAGTCGACTCAGCCATAGGAAAAGTATAAACAAAATCACTGTAGTGTGGTAAACAGATCCAAATAATATACTTTAGGCTTACTAGCGGACTACCAAACATGACGTCATGATTTTTTGTTTTTTACTTTGCAAAACTAAGATAACGCAAATGTTAAACACAGTGTTTACACCAGACTGACATAGGGACGGTCGGAATAGTACCAACATTGTACTGGAAGGAGTTACGTTACGAAAGAAACTAAACCAAAATCAAAGTCTCATGTTTCTGTTTAACAATAGTTTTGCAAAGTTTATCTTTCTATTCTAGATTTCTATCTCCCAAGGCTCCATATGAGACATTATCCACATAACCAGCACAAGTAGTAGGAATTGCCGCTATGCGCAACGTGATGAGCCGGTGTATTCTGACCTTTGTCCAACCCACAGAACCTTATGCGATAAGTTTATATAAAGTATCTGGTTATTTATAACTGCCCGATAATACATGCCCTTTGCAACAAAGTTGCAGTTTGAGAGGCTCTACGCCACTGTACAGACACGACTATTATTCAGAGGTTCCACACACAGATCTGTGTCACAATCATATTAGATAGCTTACTACAGCGACATTTCCGCTTTCTGCATTTCTGCAGCATAACGAGCCGGTGTTCTCTTAAAGTTGTCCACCTCATGGAGCATTTTAGGATAAGATTCTACCAAATAATTTGTCATTTCTAACTGACCTCTAACGCATGCTCTGTGCAGCAACGTCGCTTCCTCGGAGGTTTTACACCACGGATCTGTGCCACGATCAATTAGATAGCTTAACACAGCGACATTGCCGCTTTCTGCAGCAGAATGAGCCGGTGTTCTCTTAACGTTGTCCACCTCATGGAGCATTTTAGGATAAGTTTCTACCAAATGTTTGGTCATTTCTAACTGACCGCTAATGCATCCTCTGTGCAGCAACGTCGCTTCCTCGGAGGTTTTACACCACGGATCTGTGCCACGATCAATTAGATAGCTTACTAGAGCGACATTGCCGCCTTCTGCAGCAGAATGAGCCGGTGTTCTCTTAACGTTGTCCACCTCATGGAGCATTTTAGGATAAGTTTCTACCAAATGTTTGGTCATTTCTAACTGACCTCTATCGCATACCATGTGCAGCAACGTCAATCCAGCGACAGCTTTATACCACGGATCTGCGCCACGATCAATTAGATAGCTTAACACAGTGACATTGTCGCTTTGTGTAGCATCATGAGTCGGTGTTCTCTTAACGTTGTCCACCTCATGGAGCATTTTAGGATAAGTTTCTACCAAATGTTTGGTCATTTCTAACTGACCGCTAATGCATGCTCTGTGCAGCAACGTCGATCCTCGGAGGTTTTACACCACGGATCTGTGCCACGATCAATTAGATAGCTTAACACAGCGACATTGCCGCTTTCTGCAGCAGAATGAGCCGGTGTGTTCTTAACGTTGTCCACCTCATGGAGCATTTTAGGATAAGTTTCTACCAAATACTCTGCCATTTCTAACTGACCTCTAACGCGTGCTATGTGCAGCAACGTCCATCCAGTGAAAGCTTTACACCACGGATCTGTGCCACGATCAATTAGATAGCGTACTACAGCAACATTGCCGCTTTCTGCAGCATAATGAGCCGGTGTTCTCTTAACGTTGTCCACCTCATGGAGCATTTTAGGATAAGTTTCTACCAAACGTTTGGTCATTTCTAACTGACTTTCAACGCATGCTATGTGCAGCAACGTCGCTTCCACTGAGGTTTTACACCACGGATCTGTGCCACGATCAATTATATAGCTTAACACAGCGACATTGCCGCTTTTTGCAACAGAATGAGCCGGTGTTCTCTTAAAGTTGTCCACCTCATGGAGCATTTTAGGATAAGTTTCTACCAAATAATTTGTCATTTCTAACTGACCTCTAACGCATGCCATGTGCAGCAACGTCAATCCAGCGACAGCTTTACATCACGGATCTGTGCCACGATCAATTAGATAGCTTATCACAGCGACATTGCCGCTTTCTGCAGCAGAATGAGCCGGTGTTCTCTTAAAGTTGTCTACCTCGTGGAGCATTTTAGGATAAGTTTCTACCAAATATTTTGTCATTTCCAACTGATCTCTAACGCATGCCATGTGCAGGAACGTCGCTTTCTCGGAGGTTTTACACCACGGATCTGTGCCAAGATCAATTAAGTAGCTTAACACAGCGACATTGCCGCTTTCTGCAGCATAATGAGCCGGTGTTCTCTTAACGTTGTCCACCTCATGAAGCATTTTAGGATAAGTTTCTACCAAATATTTTGTCATTTCTAACTGACCGTTAACGCATGCCATGTGCAGCAACGTCGTTTTCTCGGAGGTTTTACACCACGGATCTGTGCCACGATCAATTAGATAGCGTACTACAGCGACATTGCCGCTTTCTGCAGCATAATGAGCCGGTGTTCTCTTAAAGTTGTCCACCTTATGAAGCATTTTAGGATAAGTTTCTACCAAATATTTTGTCATTTCTAACTGATCGCTAACGTATGCTATATGCAGCAACGTCACTTCCTCGGAGAGTTTACACCACGGATCTGTGCCACAATCAATTAGATAGCTTAACACAGCGACATTGCCGCTGTATGCAGCATAATGAGCCGGTGTTCTCTTAACGTTGTCCACCTCATGGAGCATTTTAGGATAAGTTTCTACCAAATATTTGGTCATTTCTAACTGACCTCTAACGCATGCGATGTGCAGCGACGTCAATCCATCGACAGTTTTACACCACGGATCTGTGCCACGATCAATTAGATACATTAATACAGCAACATTTCCGCTTTCTGCAGTATAATGAGCCGGTGTTCTCTTATTGTTGTCCACCTCATGGAGCATTTTAGGATAAGTTTCTACCAAATATTTGATCATTTCTAATTGACCTTTGTTGCATGCTCTGTGCAGCAACGTCGCTTCCTCGGAGGTTTTACACCACGGATCTGTGCCACGATCAATTAGATGGCGTACTACAGCGACATTGCCGCCTTCTGCAGCATTATGAGCCGGTGTCCTCTTACCGTTGTCCACCTCATGGAGCATTTTAGGATAAGTTTCTACCAAAAATTTGGTCATTTCTAAGGTACCTCGTATGCATGACATATGCAGTAATGTTCTTTGATTTATATCCTTCTGAATCAGATATCTTCTGACATTTGTTCTTTTGTCATACACACTCTGATGAACTTTTAACGAGGCCTCCATTAAATCATATATTTTCTTAAAAATGTATATATTTCCACCAAATGCAGCGCACAAAAGGACAGATAACCCCTCTTTTGTTTCGCTGCAGAGCAAGTTGGGATATTTGCCCACTAAGTGTTCGGCCATAGTTTTCTTTGCTCCCCAGCAAGCATAATGCAGAAGGTTCCAGCCAGTTGGATCAGTATACAAGGGATTTAAACCGAATGGTAAAAGAAATTCCAGAATCTCCACGCTTCCCCCAGCAAAGACCGACACTTCGATTATGATCGTCAAATTCATTGACAAGATTTGCATTTTTTGAATGCAACAATTTAACAATGTCAAGTCTTCCATATAGGCATGCAATGTGAAGCAGGTTTTCTCCATTTTTTGGATCGATAGTTAACATCACCTCCACTTTGCAAAAGAAATTCTATTGCATCTACACATCCATGTTGAATAGCAATCGGAAGAATGTCGTTAACATCTGCACGACCATTTACAAATATTTCCTGAAGTAAATAAGTATCCTTGTAGGCACATAATGCTTTGGCACTTTTTATAAGAAACTGAGCGACTTTTTTCTTTTTATCATCAGGAACATGGTCCAATTCGTGAAGAAGTTCATCAACAAGATCACAGTTGTTGGCATTTGCGGCATGCACCAGAAGAGAATTTTCATCTTTGTCAGCTAAAAAATGTATTTCTTCACACACGGCAAAAAAAGCTTTTCTAAAGTCTCTACAAGACCAAACATTTGCCTCCGAAACAATAGCATAATTCTTTGGATTGCCTTCTCTCAACGCTGTTATAAATCTCTTGATCAGAATTGCTTGATAAGATGGTTGTAAAGTGAGTGTATTGTCTTGTGGTGTTGTCTCGGGAACTTTGGAATTATACTTGATTGTGCAACGTTTACAAATGAGTTGCAAGGGACTATAAAGCAGAGTTTGTTCCGGGAAGAATTCTCCGTAGGAAATAAATACGGCCTCCTCAATGGAATCATGATTAAAAGAATATGACTCCCCAGTTGCATCCAAAGAAAGGTATGTCCCTTGCAAAGATTTGAACGTGTCTAGGACTTTAACGGGTATTACATCAGGAATACCACATGACCTGAAAACCGAGATGACTATGTTTTCTTTCTTTTCACTGCCATCTCCAAGCTCTCTGATTGACTGCAGGTTTAGTTTTTCTCTGGATAACAGTACAAGAGCGAGGCAACAATAGGTCATACGGTCATCCCGGCGGATGTGCTTCATTTGCTCTAGTATCATTTCCCGAGGTTTAGAAAAAAACATTGAATAACCTTGACTTCTCTTTAATCATCTCTGCAGCTCTGCAAAGTTGGGGAAATCCTACAGTTGATTCATGTATTTCACATAAATCTGACACTTCAACAGTATTTAAACCAACGTCTTTGAGGTAAATGTTTGCAAATTCAGTTTTTTCTGCAAATTTCAGTCTAGTATTGTCTAAGTTCAAAATGATTTGTTTGGAAAACAATGGTCGAGATTGCATAGCCATCACTATCTTCTCACAGAAAAACGATTTCATTGCAAAAATTACGACGTGCTTTCCATTCTCTATAAGAGCTGGCATATATGTAGATTCTTCTCTCCATTTCATTAATTCCCCTTCGTCCAAGCAAAACTTCCCACACATGTCGTCAACAATTATACCTAAGGTGATAGAAAAATCTACCAGGGTTTTCCATTGGTCGACAGTCGATAGAATCACAGGCTTTATATATGAGTTATCTGCGATGATTTTTTCCAAGAGATGAAAGGCCAAGAATGATTTACCTTGCCCCGATTTACCTGTTATTATCAGTTTCCTGTGTTGCTGCAGAATTTTATTTGCAGCTCTGTATCCGTGAGTTTCAACAAACGATTTTTGAGCATCAGATCTATGTTGTTCCAATATCTTTTGGCTTAAATCTGAAACAAGTAGATCAAACTTTTGCATAAATCTATCTAACAAAATGTGTGCGTATATATATATATATATATATATATATATATATATATATATATATATATATATATATATATATATATATATATATATACAGAGAGGGATCAAAGACAAGATAATGGAAAAGCATATAACTGCAAAACACATATGCTCCAGAAACAGAGCACTGTATTCGGACAACTAATTTCACGCACGAATTTCACTTAGAAAATGTGTCTCACAATTATAGGTTTTTTATAGATTTAACTGTCCCGACTGGGACTACCGTTAACGGAGGGTGACGACTATGGATCAAGTACCTAGGAGATCAGATAAATAAATCTGATCACTGTTTCCAACTATCAAAAGTACAACTCGTACATCAAAGTTATAATTAAAATAAAAACAATTTCTGTCTTAAGGTTAGAACTCTTAAAAGTCATCACAGTTATGAGGTGAAAAAATCCACTCCGAGTCGCTAAAAAAGCTCAATATTATTATAAAGCCGTTTAAAATACATTTTCTGAATTTTTCAAAGTATAAAACCACACTTTTTATACTTGCCAGCTTGTACTTCAATGAACTAGAATAGATGAAATGTACACCTACACTTAATCACCTTTTTGTACGAGCACCAAGTAAATCATAAGCTGTGTATTTCTTATAGGCTCGTTTTTTTAAAGCCAGAGTCCGAATCAGAAGGTTTATAATAGACATTTCTGGAAGGTCGCCAGGTCAAACCCAGATATAGTAAGTCTATGTAAGAATGCTTGGTTTGTTCTGAATTACACTGAATTGAACATGGTACAACTTTTGTTATTGCAAACAATTTACTCAGACGGTACACAAAGACGTACACGTGTTAAAGAAGATAAGCAACACACCAGTTTATAGGATTTTGGGTGGGAGTTTGCGCAGACATTAGCTCGTAGTCACAATTTTGTTTCTGTTGCTGGAACTAAGAGGAATAATAATTGCCAAAATAATTCGTGTTTATTCTTTCGGTTTGTGTCACTGCTGTGTCGTCATATTATATGATTTTTGTTTCCTTTGTAGCATGATATCAAGCCCAAACTTTTCAGCAACTTAAACTCATCTAATATGAAACATAATCACTTTAGACACAACACACTAAATCCGAGATTAACAGTAAAGGACAATGTAGCGAAATGGAAAATTCTTGCTTTTATCATTTGGTAGTGCTTATAAGTATACTAAAAACATTTGCATCAAGAATGTGGTTTATTCGGCTAATAACATAAGGAAACTGTGATCCAAAGTCATATGGAAAATTCATTAGAACATATACATTTGTTTGGCTTTATTGCGTTTTCTGTCACTATTTATATGCCCTTCATTCTCATTTATTGTTGCTATTATTGTTATTATTATTATTATTATTCTTATTATTATTATTATCGATAGTAGTGGAATTAGGTTTAGTGTATCTGTTTAATGTAACATTATATTTTCCAGAATGTACAGATCGTACCAATTATCCTCAGTTGTTCTCTCTTGTCGATGAAGGTTTTTCTTTTGTTACCTGCAACGAAAGAAACGTATGCCCTTTTTTAAAAAAAAACAACACGCCTTGCTTCCACGCAATACATGTACTTGCAATATATCAATAAATGCAAAGTAGTATATACATTCATAATAATATCTAAATAAAGTCATGTATATATAATTTTAGAATATGTTTCTCGCATGATACTTCTTTCTTTATAGTGGCATAGTGTTGAATCGCCTTAATTAGGTTTCGGAAGAATTTAAGCTGTATTTCATCGTCAAAAGTGAGATACATCATAATTAAGTAATATTTATTAACTTTTGAACGTGGATTTTGCTCATACATGATGATGATTTTTAATCATTATATCCCTATGTAGGAATGAGAGATGATATAAGAAAAACTGAAGCACTTTCTTTTGTAAGTCTTATAACTAGTTCAAAAAGAAAATTTGGCGAAAGAAACTGTAACTGGTAGTAGCGGAAACAAAATCATCACATTCATTCTATGTTACATGTATCGTGATAATCAGATCGAAATACATAAGAATAGAGTTTACAATTTGTTAACAAACAATAGAATGAAGCAAAGTTTTGTAAAATCATAATACTCTTGAAAGATTCCCAAGAGTCTAACGAAATCCATCTATGGAAATGAGAAAAACCACTTACTCAGACTGTCCCACTGTTTCGTTGCTTCAATAGACTCTAAAACAAAGATTAAATAAAAACATACAAAAAAGAATACGGTAGTGTAAAAGCGTAGTTCAACCTTTCTCTTTTGAAGAAAAATAGGAACTACTCGTTATATCAAAAGTTTTATAAAATTCATATTAGTCCTTTATTTTACATGTATTTGACACAATCCATACAATTTCAAGACTATGCAATGAAACCTGAAGGAAAAATGAAATTAAGAAATAAAAACTCTCTATTTATACTTCATATAAGCGACAACAAAGTTTTGAATCTGCGTAGTTGTAAGAATATAAAATATAAAAATAAGACAAAAGAAACACGAATAACGAATAGAGTCTAACGAAATGCAAGATTGCATAACTCAATAGTAGGCATTTGAAGTAATTCTGTCAGTTTCATGATAATCGAATACAAATGTATACACTTGACTATTTATCAAAATATACATAAGCGCATAATGAGTATCGCAATGCATATATATTGTGTGCATAATATGACAGAATCATCTCGTAAATGTCAGTCACGCACAAAGTCCGACCACCATTTTATCATGTCTCGATTGGACCAAACACTGAAAATGTTTCTAACGATACGTCAAACTAAACGATCATTTTGGTGGTTATTAAGTAGCTTATCTTGTGAAATCTATTTTAAAAAGAAAAGTGACATTGTTCAAATTTCCATACTTTCCAAATGAATCAACGTTAGTATATCACATTACATGCGAAGTTACCTTGAGTTTAATTCTAACAAAACCTGTACGTGGTGACTTAAAAGATGTGGCACTTTCATAGCCAAGACGGACATGTGGACGTAAAGACGGGTGGACAATAAGATGGACGAGCACATTTCATGAGAATTTATGTCGGGGGCATAATGACAGCGAAAAGATAGTACATAATGACAGCGGAAAGATAGTAGGCAGAAAGACAGTCAAGTGGTTTAAAACAAAACTGATTTATCAATCCATGCAGCGAAGTAAACAAAGGCTAAAAGCAAAACGAAACGTTATTTGCTGAAGAAGTGAAGGTAAGTATCTTAAAATTAGATCAGCCATTGTTGATTGATTGCTGACTCAAAGCAGTAAGTAGCGTATCTGGCGATATTACCTTCTTCCGCACTGTCAACTCTTTCTTTTAGGATTTCTATATCTCTCTTCAAACTACTTCCTCTTTCATCAATTTCTAAATCAGTTTTCCTACGGCGGCGTTTTAAAGCTTGTATAATACCTCCAGCTTTCCGCTTTACCTTTGTTGTTTCACCTGAAGAAAATAATAAACCTTGGTTTTATCCTTTTTCATAAAATAATCTATATTTTGTTTAGATTGTATGGTGACACAGATAAAAGTAATGGCATTTTTATAAATTTCGTGTAAGCGTAGAAAATATAAGGAAATTGAAAAAAGCTCAGAAATGAACAGAATCAGAATTCCAGCCGAGGTTTCTGAGAAACAATGTTTTTGGCTGCTTTTTGTCTTATTTCATAGCATACATGCATTAACGTCTATCTTTTTAGTGTACATCCTTCTCTTTTACCACAAGATTTAAAGAGCTAGCGAGGTCACCAACACTTGAGTAGGCATGGGTCAAATGACATATGTTCCTAAGTTCTCGCATATTGTTTCATTGGAATTGTAAACTATCTAAAATTATCAAAGTCTGTAGTAAGGAATATCTTACTTTACCCAAAAATAATTTTAAATTTCCAAACTCTATTCACAAAATATTAAAAAGCTTTAAAGCTTTCCTAAGCCCTATCCGCTGGGCTTTTAAGCACAATAATATAGTGTTGTATTTTCTAAATTATAAAATTTATAATACGGGTTCTAGCTTTGCATTAGGTTTGGCAGAAAAATATTTTCACCGCTCAACGGGTCCGGCACAGATTTTACTTAGAACCATGGCAATAATTTGATTTGTTTAAAAAAATTATATTTCTACAGACAAGTAACATATTCCGTACTACAATTAACATTACAATTACATTTAATTATATAGTTGAGCTTTTAATCTATTTACGTGGATGTGTTCTTAAAAACGCTAGTACAGTAATTCTACAATTATTCTTCGGATTCTTGGCAATGATTTTTGCTTCTTAGCAAACATTAGTGTGTAAATTTGGGACAATTAAATAATGGAATTTAGATTTTTAAAATTATGGTACCTTATTCTTTTCCTGCAATACATCTACAGCTCAAGTTAACAAAGATACTATACACAAATTTAGAGAGATAAAACTGTACCACCCCAAAGCAAATTATTTTATATATAAACTATTAGAGATTTGTATAGATACACTTTACAATTTGTTAACGAAGATTCAATGAATATATATGGAACACAGTTTCACTTGAAATATTGGCAAAACCGATTAAATTGGACAGTATGTATGGCAACACCAGGTTATGGAATATCTTATTGGCATTTAGTAGATAAAAGGGTACCAGGTTGGTAGAATAAATGTACAAGTTTCATGTTTACGTTCATATACGAAAACTATTGTCTGGCTGCTATATTCCATTATCTGGTGATAATGTTTTCAACTCTATGAAAAATAACATAGTTTTTAAAGTATTTAACATAACTTTAACAAACTTAACATTTTCCCTCATCATGATTGGAGATATGATAAATATAAAACCTGGTTGGATACACACTGCATTTTATTTTATTATAAAGGATGGTGTCAATCAGCAGAACATAAATTACAAAATAAAACTTGGAAACGTATATGGTTGAGCTTATATGCGTTGTGAATATGTTCTTGCAAGAAGTCTGTTTTTTATGTGTCTTGTCGTATAACTAGAAAAAAATAATGGTACAATTGCTCTGTTAAATAAGACTTCAGATGTGTCTGTGATTGAATATTCGCGTTAAAAGAAACCAAGCGTTTTATCTAACTGTTCAGAAATACAACACTATATTTTCTTTTTTTATTTTGACTTTTCCAATTTTAAATAATCTAAGGCCTTTCTAGGTCTATAGAATTGACAGTCACAATAATGTAAATTACTTGCTCCTGCCACGATAAAAACATATCTCTCTCTCTCTCTCTCTCTCTCTCTTCTTCTTCTTCTTCTTCTTCTTCTTCTTCTTCTTCTTCTTTTTTTCTTCCAGTAATATCATATTGTAATATTTGTTTGCTGCAATCCATTTATATATTTTATAAACAACTGTTTGTAGGGATTTTTGTTGTGAGAACTTGTAACGTAATTCCATTGTAACAATTACGTAAATAAAATATGTTTGAACTAAATGAAAAAAAAAATGAAAATTGATGTTTCAAATAAAAATAAAAAGTTCTACATATTCCACCCAATAATTGCATATTGCACGTAAACAACTACAAGTCTCAATTACTAGGGTGTAAAGTCCCAGATAAATGCAAATATACAGAATCTAATGGTTTTTTTCTTTTTGTAATCCTACGACATTATGAATACTTCTACATCAATAATATAGTAGAAATAATCACACTAGCGATTACTGCTTGTTTCATTGGATTATGTTTCTTTTAAAAATGTTTGTTGCTGTGATTTTAGTGGTACTTTTGGGCAATTGCAAAGGGGTTCAATTAACATATATAAATCAATATAAAAGATGAACACGGAAAAAAGTGATACACTTTGATGTACGCATGTAGCGTACCTTTTTATATAAAGTATTTGCTATTAAAATATAATTATGAAGTCCTATTGAAATAGGTTGGAAATTACTGGAAGAGCAGTGGAAAGGAAAAGAAGCGGGAAACACAATTACAGTTAAAACCTGAAATAATTATTTAAACATGAACAACCATCGTATTACTAGCGAACCAATAAAAGCAAACGATGCTGTTGCCAGATAATTTGTTACGGTGCGTACTGATGGTCAAATAAGTAAGACTTTGGAGGATAATAATTTGAAAGATATATAAACATGGAGAGAACAAATACAAAATATGTTTATATTGATAGAACAGAGCGGTAATGAAAGCGGTACTAAAATACAAAAGCTACAAAACAGGCTGTTTGATAGAATAAGAACGTTGAAAGTAGAAATCGATACAAATGAAAAGGGATTTGAAGTAAAAAGGCACTAAATTCCCGGATTTGTATTGCTTTACGAGTTCATATTGTAATCGATTCTTGTTTGATAATTAACAATAACCGTGACATTGTAATTAGAGAAGAAAATTTCACAGACGGAGAAGAGGGAAACAAATACAAATGGGTTGTTAGACATTTTCTAAATGAAGTTCCACCTCAAAAGTCTGTTGCAATTTATGGATTTACTTATGTTCCGTCACTGTTTGATGGATACACACATGCATAATTCAAGTCAATAAATAATTAAAATTGATAAATCAGGCTTATTCGTATTTTGTTCAATTCATATATATATATATATATATATATATATATATATATATATATATATATATATATATATATATAAGCCATATCTAAAGAGATACAAATTGTTGAACTTGATAAACTATTCTCTTGATTTATACTTTGCATTACATTCAGACAACCAACATTTTGTTTACTCATTAAAGGCACAAAAGACTCGGAATCCTGCAATTATAGTATAAAATTAACTATCATGTAGAAACTAATGTTTTATTAATTGGATTAAAACGTAAAGAAACAGAAGAACCTGTTATTACAATTGGATTTAATTTAACAACTGGCAGTAGTATTACGAATTTGCTACACTTAAATAGAAAATGACAGCAATGATAGGGGAATCAGAAATAATGCTTTTGCATTTGGAAGAGTAAATATTTTAGCAGAAGCTTTTTATCCTGCTTGTGTGAGAAAAGAAAGACACAACTGCAAAAAATCAAGGGAAGAATTTCAAATGAAACAAGCAGATTATCATAGAAATAGTGCAAATATACTTGAATACCTTAATAATAAATTGCGAGAACAAAAAGTGGTTACACACTACTTAAATAAATTAGATAAATTTCTTATTCTTCATGCCTCTATCACCCTAATGCAACTATGTAAATACCTAGGTTACCTAAACTTGGTGTTTTTTATCAACCTTCTGATAATCCAGGACCTTAGTGGCGCTGTGGGGTACAATCTTGTTGGGGAACAAGCTCTCAGTCAACGAGAAACCTATTCTCCGCTCATCATGCCTGTGACAAAGTCATGTCTAGAGGGAAAAAGTATGTGCTCAGTGGTTTCAACCACTATGTGGTAAAAGCGGGCGGGGTAAATTGGACCAGCGCTGGGCTTCTGCAGGCTGTCTAACTTGGACAGCTCAGGTAAAGAAAGATGCCTGGCCATCATACCAGTATAGGCGCGGACGACATCGATACCAATTACCTTGGTGCACTCTGGTAGCGTTTGTGTACGAATGAACCTCGACGGTAACAACCTAATAGCGCAAGCGCGTCTTTGCTGTAGTGTGAAAGTGCAGGCCGGTGGGTAGCTTTGTTGAAGATCTTTTCTATCCAAGCCATGACATGTTGGGAACTGTTTTATTTGCATCTCTTATGGTAGTCTGGATAGCCTCCCAAAATATCGTAAAGTAATCCACCTCAAACTCAGACAAATGCTTAGTTTACCTTAACGGAAGAGCCAACGACTACGTGGTTGTGGCACACCGGACCTCGAGGCTCAATGCTGTGCGCGTGGTACAGCTTGAAAATGAGATCTTCTGGCACTTCTCTAGTAATATAAGCCACTTTTGTCTCCTCTTGCTGCTGCAAGCAAGCTTGATCTCGCTGTCAGGCAGCAATCAATGGAAGACGGAAACAGGCTTCTTTAGGTCAGATGGTTTCTACAAACCTGAGGGCTTCCACAATGTTGTTGGCAGAGTCTACCTTAATAACTGTCTCTTTGAAGTAGTTAAAGAGAGACAATTTGCTGCTAATGTGGTCGCTGGTCGAGACTCTACAAGAGCAGGCTTGTTCACGTAAAGCTGCCTGAAAGGCATGACATCCTTATTTACAAACCAAATATGGTTGTTATGCAGGAAATGTGCAAATCGTGTCTTCACCTGTGTATTACGCCACTCTGGCTCAGACTGACACACCACGTTGCCGTGAACGTCAATAGCAAAACGTGGTTAAAGCCACAGAAGTTGTTAGGCCGGCCTGGGTTGTTGATGTTATTACTATAGCGCATTTTTGTCCAGCGCTACCACAATTGTCGGCTACTCGCGCCTTTTCCATACCATAAAATGACTTGGTCCTGCCGCGCCTTCTATAAACAACACGGAAGGATACGGGATTGGGACGGCGAAAACTTTTGAGTATGCCACAATTCTCCGCGCTCCCCAATAGCAAAATTGGATCATAGGCCTAGGGACGACGACCAATGCACAGCCATACCACAAGCTCACTTGAATTGAAAACTAACCTATGTTCTGTGTTTTATGTTTCTCTTTTTCTTCTATTTCATCGAAAACTGTTGCTTCCTCTTCTTCCAGCAAGGTTTTTAGAGATGTTTGTTTGGCCTGAACCAGACAGTCTTTAAACTTTTCATAGGTTTTATAACCTCTTTGCTGAATCCGTTTGATAAGCTCCTTTATTTGTTCAGTTGTTAGTTTCTGCTCCTACAGAATCATACAAAGAAAACACTGTTAGATACTTTTCAGTCAGTAGTTTTAACAGGAAGATTACTTAAAAATTCGAATAAGCAGCAAAACTGGATGAAATACAACTGATTTATAAAAAAAACACAATGAAATATCCTTTGTCTAGTCTTTTACTCCTATTGCTTACACTTGGTCCAGGATCACTAAACAACCCCAAATTCATCAAATAAATGCGCCAGTTTTTGTTTCCGGCAAAAGAATTACATTTTACAGCTGGATAATGCCTACGGTATCCTATGAAGCCAGAAAGGGTACCGCCAACTGGGCAATGGATATTGCATGGCCTGAGAGGGAATACAAGAAACAATGAGGAGGAGGTATGGATTATGCGCTTAAAACATTTTAAAACTTCTTTCTCGACTTGAATGATGGTCTTTCCAAATAAATAACGCTTTTTCTACAAACTTACCGCATATGTTGTAAAAATCTGGGCAACTGACATTTCTTTTTTTTTTCTTTTTTCTTTTGGTTTTTCGCTTAGCTACATTATTTTCAGATTGATGGAAGATGAATGTTTTTTAAAACCTCTAGATGCTACAAATGATAAGATTGTAAAGTTTATGGACCCTTTACATGACCAAAAGACCATACTGGAACTGATACAGCTTACCTTGTTTACATATACAAAATAACCAAACGCAAAGCATTTACGCAAGCAATATGAATTGGAATGATGTTCTTTCACCAATTTAGTCAAATTCTGTTGAGAACTAACAAAGTGTTCATGGAATATTTATGCCCTACCAAAGAGTCTTAAATACATATCTGCCAAGTTCGTAGGCAGAATTGGAAGGCTTTCTGAGACTCATTTGTATGTGGTTTATGGCTGAAATGGACTCTTTGTGTATTGCTTAGGTACTTGACATGTTGTTATGAATTATTTGGATCCAGTAGCCTCTTTATTTTGTAGCAATGTTAAATGTAGGGCAAAAAAAGATGATGATAATTGATTGATACACTGTTCTGACCTTTATATATTGATAAGGGTGGCAACAAATAAGCCTGACTCTAACAACGCTTATATTCCTTATATTTCTATTTTATATTGCTCAATCTAACCATTGAATTATCCATATTGTCTTTATGCGTTTATTAATCTTATTCTTTTTATTGTATTTAAGTTTTCAAAGTGATATGCTCTGATTCTAGCACCATTTATCAATTACAGAGTGTCTGTGATGTTCCATTTTACACAACAGCAGTTTGCAACCGTGTTCTAAACTATAACACTGTTATTTCTGCTGCATATTGCACCTGTTTTCCGAGCAGATGTACTGTCAATGGCAGCTACTGTGCATTATATTGGATACAGTGTGCAATAAAAAAAATCATTGTTCGTTGATACCTTGCTGAAGGTATTATTAAGCTCCAAAAATACTCCCAAATTGGGATATTCTTTCACGAAGCTATATTTTAGTCATGTTAGATGCATATTTAGGAATATTCCAAATCAAAATCGTGACCGACATTATTAACTTCATACATGTTGTGACTTGATAAGTATGAAATGACCTAAATGCAAAGTGTATCCAAGTGTTACAAACGGATGTACAAACAAGGGTAACGCTATATACTCTACCAATGTGGTGATAGAGCTAGCCAAATTGATGAATAAAAGGCTGTGCTGCCAAGATATTTTCTATTAAGTATGACTGAATCCTTCTTAACAATTATTTAAACTTTCGTTTTTCTACTTTTAGTAACTGTGGCCGTATTTGATAGCACATCGGTATCAATTAAACAAAATTGAAAGACCATGCCAGAATGCTATCTTTAAAATATGTCCGAACTTGTCTAAAAGTTGTTTGAGAGGTTAAAAATGGCAAATGTGACTGAATGACAGATGTAACACCGACGATAATTGATGGTCAAAAGGCTAGAGGTCAGAGCCAGATGAACTTGGACGAAGTCTAAGTAGTATAAATAGAAAGGTCTTTATGCGTGGTCAATCATTTACTGTATTTTACAACCTGAAATAATAAATTTATGCAGCTGTGTTTAAGGCATAAAGAGAAAGGATAAACCGCTAAATGAAAACATTTTTAAATATTTCTGTTACACATTTTTTTTTCTTCTTTTTTGTAACATGTACTGTTTTCCTGGTGTCTATTGCTGAATAGTTTATTAATGATATGATTTTTACCTAAAGCTTTATGACATGTCAAATGTTGATTTTTTGTTTTTTTAGCAAAGCATTGGCATAGTAAAGGTATTGTTGTTTTGTTGGCCTTGGCATTAACATTACCGTTTTGTGACCTTTACTCATGCGCCAGTGATTACATTAAGTTTTCGCATTTAGCACAGTTTCTCTGACACTGTCATAGTCATAAAACGTGATGGAGGGTGCTGCTTACTGCAGGCAAAATGGGGTCACAATTATTAACGCACCAGTAATTTTTTATTAAATTGTTTTCTACGACACTGTTGAATGAAAAGTCGTAAAACGTGATGGGTATAATCATAATCCATCAGTGTAGTTGATGGAACATTGCATTCTGTGGAATTTAGGTATGCATTTCAATTGATGTCTCCCCTTATTCAGAATCCAATTTTGTTATGAGTCAAACAGAAAGCAGCACGTTTCTTCTTGGGAAAAAATGGAACAAGATGCTCAGCTTGCCAGGGAGACATGCAACATGATTTAACACTTTATGTTGACATATTGACAGAGATGGAAGACACTGCTTAAAGTTCCAGGGACATATGTCACAACATGCAACATTTTATATGACCTGTTGATAGAGATGGTACATGATGCTCAACGTGCCAAAAAAATATGTCATGTCATTTAACACTTTATGTGTCATATTGACAGAGATGGGAGACACAGCTCAACTTGCCAAGGTGATGCGATGCACTATGGAACACTTTATGTGATATACTTATAGAGATGGTACATGTAAATAATCCTCAACTTCCCGGGGAAATATACCAAATCATATAACACTTTATGTGACGTATAGATAGATACGGTGCATGGGACTCAACTTGCCAGGGGAATATGTCACATCATGTAACAATTTATGTGGCATATTAATGGAGATGGTACATGATTCCCAACACACCACGTCATTGAAAACTTAATGTAGCATATTGACAAAATGGTGCATGTTGCTCAACTTGCCAGAGAGACATTCCACATAATGTAACACTTTACTTTGATATATTTACAGAAATGGTAAATAATGCTCAACCTGCCAGGGAAATGTGCTACATCATGTAACAGTTTATCTGACATATTGATAGAGATGGTATATGATGCTCAACTTGCCAGTGAAATGTGCCATATCATTAAACACTTTATGGGATATATTGACAGCGATGGTACATGATACTCAACTTGCCAGGGAGATATGCCACATCATTTAACACTTTGCATGACATATTGACAGCAATGGTATATGCTGCTCAGCTTGCATTAAGGGACAAATCACATGTACAAGCAAGCTCATAAGGTCTAGTCACATGCGCAAGCAGACTCATAAGGGACAAGTCACACGCAAAAGCAGACTCAGAAGGTATAAATCACATGTACAAACAGACTCGTAAGGGACAACTTACATGTAAAGCAAATACCATGTTTGTCCAATGATATACCCACGCTCAAATGTAAGCCAACTCCCCTCTTTGAGAAACTTGATAAAGACTTACGGGGCGGGGGCTCTCAAAAATAAGTCTAACCCCTCTACATTTTTAACCCTGGGGTAAACCAAAATGTCTACAAATAAAAATGTCTATAAACCATAATAATGTTTTGTATAAGAGTCAAAATAAGTTTCCTTATTTGTATTGACCCAGCATCATGGAAAATTCGTTCATTCAATTAGTCATTCGCAACATAGTTAGTGATATTGTTTGCTAAAGCGACGTCAGGTCACTCACTTAAAATCAGAAAGTCATAAAAATTTATTCCAAAATGATTCACCCGTCTATAATTTTTAAATAAGAATAGAATTATTCATTTATCACGCCTAATCACGCTGTTTTAGCGCAGATAATTAATGTGTCAGAGTGATCATATATTACCTTCCCAAAGATCACAAACACATTGACCCAATGTTGCACCAATGTCGGCCCAACATGGTTATATGATGTTGGCTCATTTTGCTCATTGACCATATGTGGTGAGCATTGTTGATCCAACTTCAGCCCGAAGTCACAATTTTATGATGATCCATCGGGCCATTGTTGGGCCAACGTCATTTAGCCAAGTTGAGCCAACATTGGACACATGCTGGTATCCAGAGGGCCAACATTGGCTCACTTGAGGGCCAATGAGCAAGCTGGTGTTTGAGAATCATGTGTGATGTCAGGTGAAATGTTAAAAAAATTAACATAATATAGACAACAATTATTTTTGTGGGTTTTTTTTAATTTTCATTATCTATCCTGAAAAGAAAGAACAATATTTTTTAGAATAATCTTCGATCTAATTACAGAACTATTATATAAACGCTCAAACGTAGCCGACCCAGTAATGCCATGCTTTAATAAAAATCACGCCGTCTAATTTCCATGAACATTTTCTAATTTCTGTAATGAATATGATTCTCAAATATTATGTAAATATTAAAATCATAAATTCGTGAAAACAAATCTGCTTAAATGATATAATACAAAAAATACTCCAATAAATGTAAAGTAAAATTTTCCACAAATTATTACCGAACCGTTCAAACAAGTATCCTACTTCACATACGGGTTCTACAGATCTAGCTTCAAGAAGCATCACCTAACTCATTTGCTGAATTTACGATCAAAGATAAAACAAACGACCAGAGAAAACAAAAACCAACTCATTGCTTATGTATAATTTTTGAGACTTATTTTATAGATAAAGATATTAAACTTGGATAAACTTGACCAAAAGCTGGGCCAACGCATTTATAACGTCGGCATTACATTCATAAAACAACGTTATTCCAACTAGTGTTTTTCTAACGTTGGAATTACAACTGCAACGTTTTATATTATACCCACCTTGTCCTTTTAGCATATTCTACATTGTACCCAAATTGTATTTTTAGCATACTGTATATTATACCCACATTGTCCTTTTAGCATATTCTACATTGTACCCAACTTGTATTTTTAGCATACTGTACATTATACCCGCATTGAGAATATTGTCTATTCTAATATCATATTATGTTCTAGCATCATTAATCACTTGGAGAATTATTATTTCATATCTGGCAAGCAACATGCCTTCCAAAAACATTGCACGATTGCGAAACCCAACTGTGCTGTATTATTGATGATTCGGCTTAACGTTTGGATAAAGGTGATCAAGTAAATATGTGTTTACTAGTATTTTAAAAGCTTTAGATACTGTCCCCCAAGAATTGTTAAAGAGCAAATTATTTTTTATTATGGAACTGCAAGCAGATCTGTTGCTGGAGAGACTCTTTGCTTGTGTTTTCGAAAACAATGTGTGGTGATAAATGGTTCCAAATCTGGACTCAGGCACAATAACTTGGAACAGTGCTTTTCTCCTTGCACATCAATAATTGAATTGATTCAGAAATTCGCCTCTATGTAGATAACTGAGTATAATACAGGCCAATCAAAACCTAGCAGGATACGAAAAAACTACAATATGACATGAATAAACTAGGACAGTGGGCACGAAAATGTAGCATAATGCAAATAAAAGGAAACACATGCCATAAAACTAGTACGTTATACTCATTGAAATGTTCGTCTTTAGAAAATATCAATCCAATAAAATATTCAGGGGTCACAATTAATACTGATCTAAATGGAACCTTCAAATTCAAGAGCTATGCACCAATGCAAATCGTACTTTATGTCTATTAAAACGTAACTTATCATCTTGCCTACAAAATGCCAACGAATCTGCCTTCAAGGGTTTGGTTATACCCATTGTAGAACGTGCTTGTACAATTTGCGACTTCGATTCCCAAGTTTTACAGGATGACATTGAACAAATCTAAAAGCGAGTAGTCAAGTTTGTTACATCCAATTATGACCATAACCAGGATGTATGACCACAATATTGACGTAGACTGGAAAATAGGTTAATATTTGTCTATTAAAAGTTTAAAAACAAAGCACAAAATACCCTGCTACAATTTCATGAACCCAAAAGAACCAATAAAAATTAACATGAATATGCACACCTACGTAAGAACTGATAGTGACAAATTTAGTTGCTTTCCCAAGAACAATCAAAGATTGGAATTTGTTACCACAAATATTAATCACAACTGCTGAATCTTCAGGAAACCAAACTTATACCTTTCAAAAATTAATATCGTTACATTTTTTTCAAATAGGTCTTTTGTTAAGGTTGATGCTGCGCAGTGAAAGAAAGCCATTATAATGTATCACCAAACTAATCAAGATGAAGACATTGTGCCTTTGGCATATTCTATATTGTATCAACACTGTGATCTTAACAATAAACATATTCTGAATAATACCCGCACTGTGAGTTTAACAAATTATGATTTGGGGTAATTTCATGAGGTTAAAGCTCGTGCTATCAAGGGCGCATGATGATGTCATTAACAGTTTCCCATCACATGTATATACATATTAAGGTGCTAGCACCCTTTGCCTATGATGGAAAGTCTCCACTCTGAAGGTTCATTTTCTCTCTTCAAATAAGTTCCCTCCAATATAAATACATGTGAAATACACCTTTAAGATGGAATTAACCCGCAAAGTTAAGTGATAATGATACCCCATACTTACATAGAAGTAGGTTAAGAGAAAATCACGATGCTATCCGTGGATTGTAGCAGCCAATTCCCTCCTGGGATGCCTCGATACCTACCCAGACCAGACTGGGTCGGATGCCTCGGTTTGTTCTTATGAAAGGTACTTAGCTCCCATTTACTCAGCATAATATAACTAATTATTTGTTGAAAGTGGCGATAAAAAGAGAACAACATACCAACTGACCAGCATTGAATGATATCAGTTAGCCTTTGTTCCACTATAGGTTGTCGTAACTATGTAAGCCTAATATTATAAGCTAAGATTACCTTGTGACCAGGCGATCTAACATAACAGCCCAGTTGTATTTCTATGTACTCTCTCCCTCTCTCTCTCTCTCTCTCTCTCTCTCTCTCTCTCTATATATATATATATATATATATATATATATATATATATATATATATATATATATATTGTTTATGTACTATAGGTAGGGTTAATTCTGTGATTTACCATAAACTTCTCAATTTGGCACCCTTTTCAGCCTATATCAAATTTGGGAGCATTAAGTATTAAGTACGTATTACAAGGTGACAATTTTGGGGTCTCTAACTGAATGCAAAATGAGCATGCAAAATGGGTTTCTGACTGATAATGTGTGTTTTTGTTTTTCCCTCAGCTTACTCCCCACGTTGAATGTACTCAAAACAATACCAGTGAAGTTTCTTAGCACATAACTATCATGACCTTATTCCAGTAGTTGTTGAATAACTCGAACAAAGAATTATCTCAGTCTTATTTGAAGGATAATTCAGACCCATCTGTTCGTCATCCAAACTTCATGGTCGCTACCGTCAGCCATTACATAGTGTTAAGTTTCTATGTAAGAAGTATAAATATGGGTTAAGACAAAGGAGTTAATTTCATGCTAAGATGTCCCATACTGAATAAAGTAAAGTATCAAACAAATCGGCTTCATATTTCAGCACTTTTAAACACAAGATAAATTACAATGAACATGAACTAGCAGTACATTTTTTTCGTAAATTTCTAAATGAAATACTATCAACTGACGAACTTCATATGTTCATGACTGATGCTTAACTGGGTACATTCTTTTCCTATCATCTACAATGATGAGAAACTGTGTGGTGGCTTGCAAACTTAAAATGATGTTTCTTTGAAATATAATGTAACTGATCGTTTGTTTTTTTTGCTGAACACCTTTTTCCAAAAGTTTTAAATACAATTATAAATTACTAAGTTTTTTGTCAGCATTATTGGTCAGTTAACATGATGCACTGTGTAATGTGCAATGCACCCAATTCTCATGAACTTCAGCTTTGTCCTAGCGATGTCACATTTCAATTTGAAAATTTCAATTCAGCTGGAAATGTTTCATATTTGAGAGCAACTATACTAAATGTATCGAGTTCAAACAGAGTAGCACAAACTTTGAAGAGGCACCTAAGTAAGAATTTGCTATGGTATATGAAAAACTTTGCAGGCCTAACAGTATCAGCTGACATGACTAGGTCAGCTATAACGTTAGTACAACAACAAATATCACTCTTAAGTCCATCAGAAATAGTCGTATCAAAGATCCTCCATGCATATGCTACTTCAGTATCTCTATTCTTATCAAAATGTCACGCATTGTCACATCATCAAAAAGTTCTTTCTGCTGAATGTAAATGGAGACTGCGTTAAAATCAAGATCCCTCACCAGTGCTGGCTGACATCGATTCAGAACACTCCGATGCAGTTGTCCTGAAAAAGAGAGAGCTCGACTTATTCGGAATGGAATTTTTCTCATTTTTACTTGTCTCATTACCTAAGGCCAATGAGATGACTATCAGCTTAGGTATAAGGTAAGCAGTTGCATCATGTTACATTATGTGGGTCCAAATGTTTGTTTGTTTGTTTTACATTGTGTAATATCTCTGAATGATTTCTCTTTGACAACGCAAAGGAGTAGACTATCGGCCATGGGCAGAGGACACGTGGGTGCTATGCTAAGGAATAATCAAAGACTGTGAGCTTCACTTTTTATTTTGTGTTTTGACTGTGCTTCTCTTTGCTTCTGAAGAGACATACTTCTGAACAAGAGTTCATTGAAGGGACTGATGATATGTTTCCAGATATTCAGAATACGACATTTCTTCTTTATAACTGCCGAGTGTTGAACCATCTCGGACAATGTTTATAACAAGATTTTCAAATTAGCCGCCGTGGCAGCCATGCTGAAATTAGGACCAACTAGACAGCATGATAAATCAGTTTGTGCAGATCCCGTGTGAATATGACCAAGTAGATAGCATAAGAAATCTTTGAGTGAAAACCTGATATTGATATGGACATCCGTTCAGGAGGAGTAGCGATAGCAAGATTGTTTTATAGAAGGCCATTGTGGCGGCCATATTGGATGTCCGAGCGGCACCATTTTCCTTTAGGACAAACTAGACATCATTAAAGGTCTTTTGTGAAAACTCCACGTTGATATGACTTTCCATTCAGAAGGATTAGCGATAACACGATATTCAAGTCGGCTGCTGTGGTTGCCATATTAATTGTTCGAGAAGCACCATGTTTATTTAGACCATGGGATGAATGTGCGTACAAAGTTTCGTGGCTATCCTCCAAGTAGTTTAGGAGGAGTGGTGATAACAAACTTGTGCTAACGGAATGACAGATAATGGACACCCGTATGTATCATAAGCTATTCTAGTATATTAATAGTAGAGTTATACAAGCAAACTGTAAGTATGATTATATTTGTTACTGTATAACCCGAAAGCCATTGTACATGAAGAGATTTAGTTTCTGAGAATGTTGATTATTTGCTGCGCAAGTCAAATTTATTTATACTTGTTCAGTGGGAAAAAAATAACACGAATAACAAAGATACTCTACTTAAATGCAAGATTACATACTGTAATAGTATGCATTTGAAGTAATTCTGCCAGTTTCATGACAATCGAAAAAATATATACGTATATATATATATATATATATATATATATATATATATATATATATATATATATATATATATATCCACACACAATGTCCGACCACCGCTTTACTTATGTCTCAACTGGACCAAAAATTAAAATGTTTCTAATGATAGGACAATTTAAATGGTCATTTTGGTGGTTATTAAAGAGCTCACGCTGTGAAATATACTTTAAAAGAAAAGTGACACTATACAAATGTCTATACCTTCCAAACAAATCAATGTTACTACATCATATCACAGGCAAAGTTAATTTTAGTTTATTCCTAATGAAGCTGTAGGTGGCGACTTAAAAGATGTGGCACTTTCATAGCCAGGACGGACATGTGAGACGGATGGACGATAAAATGAACGAACACATTTTATGAAAATTTATGTCGGGGGCCTAGTAAAAGTGGAAGATAGTAGGCAGACAAACAGTCAGATGGTCTAAAACAAGCTGATGTACCAATCCATCCAAGAAAGTAGACAAGAGTCCCTAGAAAGGGACAGACGCTCTACTGGCCGAAAAGAGTTTTCATAAATTGAAGATAAGACAAATTTATCTTTTTAGCTGCTGAGTGTTTGAAAATATATCTGATATTCTTCAGTGGGCACAAAGTTTTAAAATTAGCTGATGTGGTAGCCATATTGGATGCCATATTGGCATCATTTTCATTTAGGCCCAAGTAAATATCATTAGAAGTTGTTTGGTGGAAGCCCCATGTCAATATGACCGTCGATACAGAGGGATTAGCGACAACAAGATTTTCAATGTGGCCGTCGTGGCATCCATATTGGACTTAAGATCGGCACCATTTTCATTAGGACAAACTATGTGTCATAAGAAGTATGTTGGTGAAAACTCCATGTTGGTACGGACAGCCACTTGGGAGGAGTATAGATAATAATATTTTTAAGATGACCACATTGTTGGTTAGTTCACATAATTTTTAGGACCAACCAGACACCATAAGAACTCTTATGACAAAAACCCAATTTCAAAATGACTTTCCATTTAAAGGGAGTAGCGTGAACAAGATTTTAAAGATGGCCATATTGGACATCGGATCTGCACGATTTTAATTTAGGACCAACAAGACATCTTACGAAGTCTTCTGGTGAATCCCCATGCTGATATTGTGGCGGCCATATTGTCGGTAGGATCGGCACAATTTTCATTTATGACCAACTAGGCACCATAAAAAGTCTTTCAATGAAACTCCTATTTTGATATGACCATTCAGTCAGGAGAAGTAATGATAAGATTTAAAAATGGACTCTTTGGTGACCATATTGGGTGTTTGAGAGGCACCATTTTCATTTAGAACGAACTAGACATCAGAAGATGTCTGTAAGTGAAACCCCCATGCTGATGACCATCCATTCAGGAGGAGTAGCGATAACAATATTTTACAAATGGGCGTTGTAGCGCCATATTGAACATGAGATCGGCACAATTTCTATTATAACAAATTAGATATCATAAGAAATCTTCTGATCAAAACCCCATGTCAATATGATGACATTCCGTTCAGAAGAAGTAGCAGTAACAAGATTTTCAAGATGGCTCCTATGGCGGCCATATTGGACGTCAGATCGGCACAGTTTTTATTTAGGACCAACTAGACATCATAAGAAGTTTCTAAGTGAAAAATCCATTTTCATATGACTATCATTTCAAGCAATTTAGGACGAGTAACGATAACAAACTTGTGGTAACGGATGCACGACCGACGAACAACAGACAACATACCATCCCATAAGCTCTTCTTATCTATGACAAATAAAGTAATTCAATTACGACGCAAGAAGTCCAGAACCATTGTAAGTGAAATATTCTGAGAAATTTCAAGACGATCAGATAAAAGCTATAGAGTGATATTATATATATCCAGTATGGCATAAATGGTTTTAAGCAAAATGACAAGTTAAAATGTGTAATTTTTACCAGCTCTTTCATTTTTGCCAAAATAAATTTCATTTGCATTAAATTTGAATTATTTATTAAACTAATATTTAACTGAAATCGAACTGCTCTGAATAAGATGAAAAGTATGTATTAAATATGGTTGTATACATTTGCAAAGCAAAACTGCTATGTCACAATATTAAATGTGCATTTTATTTTTTGTTTAACAATTCTTCATAAGTTCAGGACATTCCCAGGATATATGTATGATTTGACATTACAAAAAAGGTACCGTCACTGGCGGGGCGGATGGGCAGACAGGCAGACGGAAGGATGAAAAACAGTTGGGTAGGCAAAATTCAGTATATCCCTCGTTCAAATGTCGGGCGTGAATAAAACGAAAGAAGAAAGTAAGAAGACAGACGATCATACAAATGTGCTGAAGAATGAATACATCGTCTGTCCAACAAGGCAAATAGAATCCAACTCAAGATCATTGTACTAAATACAAGTCAAATAAATGGCTACAACTGTAAAGCCGTTATTACGTTTTGTCTTTTTTTTTTTTTTTTTTTTTTTTTTGCTTTTTTCTTTTCCAACTATCAAGCGATTGTAAACTACATGAAGGTCTTACAAAGGGTTGTCCAAACATATTCAAAATTCGGAGGAAAATAAATATAAGTCATAAGAAAAAGCGAACTGAGAAAACTTTGACTAATTTAACCAAGTAAAGGCTAGTGATTTCTTTTCTAAACCGTATAGAAACTCCAGAGCAAACCCAGAACAGATTCAAGACAAAAATGATTCCACGAATAAGACTTGGCTTTTAGAATTAACCCGTAAACGTTAGGGCATTTTTTATAATCTCTCTTAGTTTTCATCATGGGTTTAAATGAGGCTGAAATATACACTTAAACATTCTTGTAACATTTCTGTCATAAACAAAATAGATTATATCATTGCTACATCTTTTACTCTGAAACATTATGCACACCGATTTATTATTTGAAACTACAGATTTTGATTTACATTCCATTGGAGATATCTGGTCCAACTTTCTCGGAAAAAATTAAACTGAGCAACGTAGCTAAAAACAATTAACAGGCTTCATTCTCTACGCAAGGCATTCACTTACCTGAAAATCTGGCTGTTTCCTGCATTTTGTCAATGTAGGTGTCTTGAAGAGCTTCACACTGCATTTACGAAAGGGCTCTATCCTTCTTACAAAGCCACATCTGCCTTTAAAGAATCCATCAAAAATGTATAAATTATTATAATCCATTGTGTTCACATCAGCTTTCTAATGATTCACATAAACAGCGTTTCTGAACACCCTTCCTTACATTGGTAAAGTTTATGCCAGTGTTTTGTGATATAATACTGAACATTGTTCAAATTTTGTCCGTTCTAAAGGTGTAGCTCATACAATAATACAAGTATGTTGACAAAATAACTTTGTAAAATGAGAAGTAATATGTCTCAGAATTAAATATATCTATTTAGCAAATTCAAATAAAAAAATTGAACTCTAAAATCATATCTGTAAGTTCATTTATATTGCTACACGGGATTAACTATAATGCAACTAAGAAAATCTAAATCTGAGACATTATTTTGATGTTGCCGTATGTGTTTGTATGTATATCGCGTTTAAATACAATCGTAACTATATGTATGCTAGTACTATGGTCGGCGGTTAGTAATAATTCGCAGGAACAGACAAAACAATAGAAAGATTATTTTCGACAACCTTTAAAGAATATTTAAAACCTTTTATTGTCATCTTCCTGATACACAGAGTAAAACTAATAAAACACGTTTATATCCTTTGTAACAATGTTATCTAGTAGCGGAATGATTGTTTAGAAAATATTTATCTCAGTAGTTTTTAAAGCTCAGATAAACATATACCTCAGCTGTTATGATCACAATAACGTGATAAATGTACCAAATACTACTACAGTTGATCCAAACTTAAATCCCCTGTAAACAGAACATTATATAAGGAATTTGAGACAAACTTTAATTTCAAAGCCAAGAAAATGTATGACAAATATTTTAGCAATATTGGTCACAACAAACTTAAATTATTTATGAGTGTTAGATGCAATAAAGTTCGTCTTTTCTCTTTCAATTCAAATTTACAACTTGAGTATATGAACCATTCGTATATTATATATATATATATATATATATATATATATATATATATATATATATATAATGTACATAAAAATGTTTTATAGATAAATAGATAGATATATAAAGATCCTGTTTCCTGTACATGAGGTGTTTGTTCATGACAATTAACATAGCATTATGTGCAAACAGTTTTACTTTAAAATCAAGAGACTGGGAAGACTGGGAAATCGGTTAATTCTGAATTCTTATTAAAAAATAAATAATAAATAAGTTTTGTTTTCCCTTTAACAGATACCAAAGAGCAAGTCAGTACTGTAAGAGAAAAGAGCATAATTGGCACGCCAAAAAAGAAAAAGGAAAACAATAAATAAATGAGAAAGCATTGAAGAAAAACATCTTAGATACAGGAATGGAATAAAGGTTATATACTACGATTTATGAGAAAGTTTGGAAGATAAATGCTAGCATATAATTAATTCTTACTCAAAATTGTTTTATCTGTTGATTAAATATTCCTGATAATGAATGCAAAAGACACACAAGATATGTATTAATCTCTTACCTTGTATACATTCACACTGAAGTCAGGTTACCATAAAGTTACGTTTTGTGTCAAGAGATGACATCCTAGCTGGCACATTTGTACTGCGTTCCTCGTGTTTGTGCTGGAACAAACATGCTACTACTAAGTCCAATTATTTACTGTAAATTGCGTGAGATATTTTACAAACTCGCTTGTGGGATCTGAAACTGAACCTAACCCAGTTCGCAAAACACTAAAAAGTATCATTGCACTTACATGTTCAGCTTTGTTTTATAGTTTATATAGAAGGATCCCAATTCTGGGTATAGACTACCACTTGATCAAATCCTCCATTATAGATCTTTCTTGTCGTGTTTATCATTGTCATAAAGCAAAATAATATACAAAAGGAAATAAGAAGCAAAAGAAACAGAACAGTAAGAATGACAGGTTGAGAAAGAAAAGTTTAAAATGAAGACTAATTTATTTCATACTAACATATCTGAATTGTGTGGTAAATTTAATTTTCCTTGAACACTGCCAACACATATGATATTGAAGTACATTCCCCAACTATTCATGTCAAACAATTAGCATTCACTGAACATAATGGAATTGAAAGCGCTAGCAAAATCGCATACCTACACCTACAAAAACAGATTTATGAGAAGAAAAGAAAAGAAAAAGATTTTAGCAGTTTAGGACAGATGATCAGTATGTCATCTTCGGCGATTAGAGACCTAAAATCAGTAAGAGATGGACCAGATTATGAATCCAAGGTTAGACAATATATACAATCAATTGAAAAGACGATAAACAGTGAGGGAGATGCCTTGGAGAGTGACAAAGAGAACATTAAAATATCACTGGAAAACTATGACACTCTACAATCTCAGGGGGAAGCAGTTACAGAGACACCTGAATAACGCATTCCAACAGAACGATCAGGAAATTAAAAAGTTCATGAATAATTTGACATACAAATTACTGGTCTGGATAACAAGATCATAGCTAACACTAATGCGTTATCAATATTGCAGACAGCGACTAATTTAACACAGTAATCTAAAACGTTATATGCTATCAAAAACAAAATTAATGTTATTGAAAGCACGATTAGATCAATGAAAACAACATAGAACGTAGTCACTGCATATTTGAATGATATAATCATCGCAATTAAAACTTCTACGTACACCGAAAACAAATTAAATGCTGAGGTCGAACAAGCCAAAACAGATACAAAGAAGTAGGTTGATTGAGACCTCGTCAATAACATCGGTGTGATACAATGTTGCAAAAATGAAAGAGAGAAAAGATTCAAACGAATGAGAAACGCTATAAATAATTTGGGACAAATGTCCACAGTAGCTACAGATGTTTTTTAAAACTGAAGTAGATACAAAGTAACTTGTATCACCTGGTAGCATTGATAAAATTAACACTGAAATAAACGCAAACACAGAGGTATTCAGCACTGAATTGAACATGTAAATGGGCATCAATCAAGAGTATTGCAATGAGAGTAACAATAAATAAATTAAACAGTGAAATAAATCAAAACAAAAAGTAATTTGTTGAAGCTAATGCCAGGGTGCTCTAAGATTTTCACATTGTCCCAAGCGATAAGTATGAAGATGATATTAATTTAAGTGTTAATTTATCGGATTTACTGAAGTGATAAAAAAAACAGTATAAAGGATGATGGAGGGGGGGGGGAGAGGCTAGTTTCATTAATATAATTAAACAACAGTTATTGGGTGTATTTAAATCTGGACTTTTATCACAAGAAATTAATTGGCATTTACGGATTTAACATCTCCGTCACTTTCTCCTGAATACAGGTTACACACAATATATGGAGTAAAAAAAGTATATAATCAAATCAACTTATCAGGCTTGCACACAATTTTTGTCAACTTGAGTACTGAATCTCCACAATTACAAGGTTTTTTTGGGCTTTTATGTTGCTGAAATTTAGATTGTATTAACGGTAAACAAACAACAATTTTCTTACTCATTAGCTGTTAAATAAGAGCCAGTTTTTACTCTTTACAGCTTAAAGAAACTCGTTTATACTATCAGGAAGAGATAAATGTCTTAACCACTGATATGGTACAGAAAAGACGACCATCTCATTCTGGATGTAAAAATTAAATTGCACAGCAATATTAAAATTTTCTTCTCTGCTACTTTCACTCTTTACTTCTCTTCTTTGCTATAGCGGCCGTTATGATTTGAGGAACAATAGCTAACGGCTGAACGATGACAGTAAGCATCTGTCTGTTCAAGTTATTTGATCCTGATGGAGTCAATGAAGCAAACAATAGAAGCGACAAAGTGTAGAGGAATAGCAGAGAAAAACTGCAGACCTTGAATGAAAGACTGAGAGAACAAGGTCTGGTCACTCAGTACTTGAACAATCTAATAGACTTTTTTTTAGCTTTTATCTTTCAATTCTACATTAGATCCAGATGGCAAAATTCAACTTGAAACACAAAGACAATCTAAAATTAATTAACAACCTTCTGATGAACAAGTTAAGTCTGAATACATTGTGGCTGCTATTGTGGTGGATCATAACTTATATAGCTTAGTAGGCCTGTTAAACAGGAGAAGATACCTCAATAAATTAACTACCTCACGCTCACACATCACTGTGCCACTCACACAACCAGCAACCTTAAGCCAGAGCAAAATTTGCAAGTTTGTATACCAACGCTCAGCCTAAGTATCATGATTGTACCTTGTATATTTAGTCCTTTGACATGAAGGTGAATGGAGATGCTGACAATGTGTGGTAAATAATCTATGTAGGATGCTCGTGCGAGAGATCACCATATCATATTGAAGCTATGAACTTTTGAAGTTAATTGACTACAACATTTTCAAGGCAAACATGTGTGCTTACCTATTTTGGTTGGAACAAACAGGATTGAGTAAGGTATCATGGACGGATAAATGAGAAAGTGGAGATCTGGGGCAGGAAATGCATAAAACAAAGATAATGAAGCAGCATAGTATATAGTGTATGGAAAGAAGTTTTTAAAAAAAAAACATTGACTTCTAAATGCTAAGAGATTATTCTCCACTGTATCCATGTGCTCCTCAACAGGACTTCAGATTTAACATAAACACTGTCCAAAGCGACTGAAGTAAGAGAAGGTGGAAATAAAGATTACGAAATGAAAAACATTTGTGTGCAGTTCGATACGATTATTACAAAATCAAATGTTCAATCGGTGAATGATAAGTACAAAACTGGAACTGCTCTTATGTGCGCCTACATTAAGAGAGGAAAAATCATAGACACAGCATACAATATAATTTTTTTAATTAATCTCACTCTAGAATCTCAAAGAATGGGCTTGAAAGATGTTTTGATACTGTGTAAAAAGCATGAAGAAAATGACCGTCAAAGGGTTTTCAATTCGGTAATAGAGAATAATATCTCAGCGGTGAGAAAAGGTCTGCCACACATGGTTAGTTCCAAGGGTTTTCGCTTTATGCAGCATTTTACTGAAGCAACAAGTATATTAACGAGGCAAAAAAGGCAATCAGCTCAAATCAATTAGCGTTTAGGCATATATAAATGAATTTTAAATGACCCCATAGCATGATTATATTTGAAGTGGCTATTTGTGGTAAAACATTGATTGCATTAAATTTTGATTAAGATTTAATTCAAGGATTTTTTCGATTACATTCTTATTATCTGCCTAACTTTTGTGTGAAACAAGACCTTCGATATAAGGTGGATATTCAATGATTGAAAGGTAATTGAAATAGATCCAGAAGATAAACTGATAAGTGGTTAGAGTTACTAGTTAATATGTACAAAGGAATCAATACTATGTTTTAAATTGATGATTGTTGGAATCTTTACGAGAAAAAGGAAGAAACTAATTTTACAAGACCAGCTTTCAGTTGAAGTCATTTTGAAATATCTATATAGGTGATTGTGTAAAAGTACATCTCTGTGATCAAAGATTTCAGAGAGAATAAACGGGTTTGGGTTGTATTTTACAGAAAAGATAAGGAAACAATGGAAATTAGTTTTGAAGAGACTTATCTAATTTCAACTTAAATGAAATCATAGAGTACAGATTTTTGGAAACAGAAGAAACACGAGACAAACTTTGATGAGGTTAGAATTTCGTTTTCAATTCATTGTATGGATATGACTATAAGGTAATGTGATTACTTTGTCAACAAAACACCTCTTGTCATCATACATATACAATGCTACTTTGTTCATTGTGTTGCCATAAATCTGATGAATGTATGACCTGAGTAAATGTATCACTTGATACTGTTCCTTGTGATTGAATAAGCAATGTCTGCATATCCCAAATTTGCATATCCCAAATTGTAAGTATTTGCATATCCCAAATTGCAATATTTGCATATCCCAAATTGTAAGTCGTATTCAATACATATTTGTTATTCCTTTAGAAACCTGTTTTCCTCTTTGTCAATCAGTTATGAAGAGATTTCCCCTTATTCCATATAAATCTCTGATTTGTATGCTATTTAACTCATCTTTGAAATGTCCAGGAAACTTTTGGTTCACTTGAGGGATGTTCAACACAACACATTGAAATAGTCACTAGTGTCATTTATCATGTAGATGTACACATTTTCTGTCTTCACATGAATGCGCTAACTATTTGTGTCAGTAATGAATAGTCTAACATATCATCTATCATCTTATTTGCGTTTCAAATTGTTATAGTGAAATTTGAACATCGACCATTTGGATAGCTCTAACACTGTCAAACCACCATAAATATTTTCGTTTAGTTTCATCTTTATGTTTCTGAGACTGACTAACACCAAGTTAGCATACATGATTCTCCTCTTGGCAAATGATATATCTTTTTGGTTCTTAAAGAAAAATATTTTCATCTGGACAAATTTTAACTGTTCCCATTGTACTGATTTTTAATGAGTTTAAAGAAGTCCTTTGCGAAAGCATAGGTAGTGTTTCTTTTAGGCTAGTATTGAACTCTACGCATGATTTCAACTAAGGGTGCTGATCAAACAAGACAACTCAGTTCATGTTTTTCACTTTCAAATCCAGTATGTTAAAACTAAAACTATCATGTAGTGTTTTTGATCTGTGGTTTTTAGATATTAAGGTGATGCTCAATTTGATACGCACCATATTTTGGCGAACGCAAATCTGGAACCATAAACCGTTCTTTGTGAAATCAAACGTTTACACCAAGTGAGCTATAAAATCAAATGCTATTACTGTTAATACAATCCATATGCAAAGTTTGGATTTGTCTGCCTTTCTGTGCACACTGCATAAAACACTGCGGATTTAATGTCTCATCTATCTATCCACGTTTCTTCTGTTAGGAATACTTTCAGTCTCTCTTTTGGTTAGTTTATTAATATATCCCTGCAGCTGAATTTATATTACCAAATATTAATATTTGTTCTGTTACGAATACTGCCTGCATGTAAACAGCTCCTCGTGTGTTATGTGTTATATATATATATATATATATATATATATATATATATATATATATATATATATATATATGTGTGTGTGTGTGTGTGTGTGTGTGTGTGTGTGTGTGTGTGACTTCCCAGACGTGTTTATTTTCCTGAGAACGTTCTGAAAAGTATATAACTAGTGCTCTAATACACAGAGACTGGAAGATAGACAATGTGGTGTACATATTATGTATTTAAGGGGTTAGCTGGCATTTAAATTAATCGGACAATCATTCGTTTAAATACATTAGATCATAAACTATAACACATTTTCCGTCATTACACGACTCACAAGTTTGTTTTTGTTTATTTACAACAGTCTTGTTTTTCTTCATATTTGTTATCATTCTTTCTATCCTGTTTTGAATGTATCTTTCACTTTCCTTTGCAATCTTTGTATGTAATTTATGCTTATTATACTGGTTGAAACATCTGGATTTAATGGTCCTACCACATATGAAGCATACATGTGTAATCATCCTACACGTCAATTACATGTGTAATCATCCTACACGTCAATTACATGTGTAATCATCCTACATGTGTAATCATCCTACACGTCAAGGACGTAAAAGTTGGCTTTTATTCTTTCCTAATCCAGATGCATCCTAAATGGACAGTCTAGACAATGTTTATATCGTGCATTTCTACGTTCCATTTTGTTTGTTGATTTTTCAGTATCACAATTATATCATTTTATCAACCCCATTTAATGTCGTATTGTTTTAATATAAAGATAGTAGAGGGTATTTAATTAGTAAAGTATCGGTGAGTTCTAGACAACCACTCTGAAAATCGTGCAGAAAGGAAATTGGGCTAGTAGTAAGGTCTAGGAATATTGGTGTGCTTTTGTTTTTGTGCTGCAGTAAGGAATATGGTCAAGGTATGTTTCCATGTAAGGATACGATAGTATCATTTTTTTTATGCACAAAGGGCGATGGTCCAGCAATGAGTAGATGGTTAATGAAAGAGCTGGCATTTGAATCAATCATTTTTAAAGCGATTTACAGTCATTGCATTCAATGTTTCTGCATAAATAAAAAGATCTATGAGAGAAGAACATTAAGTATAATCGCTAGCTTGAGGGATCAGAATAGTATCCACATAAATGGAGTATAAATAATACATTAAAGAGTACATATGCACGAACCTGTATTTACTGATATATTGAGACTGTTTCCTGATTTTTGGGGACGGTAAATTTGTACACACACACACACACACACACACACACATATATATATATATATATATATATATATATATATATATATATATATATATATATATATATATATATATATATATATATATGACATTTGCTTTGGAAACCATTCTTTAGTTGATTAAATTAGGTCAAGATATGGCCGTATATTAAACCGTTCTCGATATCAATGCACAGGGTTGATGTTATATTTCGGGTGGTTGTTCATGTAGGTCAGGTTTAATGTACCCAAATATGAAAGCAGGTTCGGGCTTGACTCTTAAAATCACGTAAATCGTTCAACTAACGGACAGCAAGACTATTTAAAGCACGCTTCTCTATAATAGATACGTTGTTTACATTGATTGCTTTTTTACTTTGTACTGATATCGTGACTGAAATACACTGGGATCTTAACCACAATATTTCTTTCTCGAAACCCAATTTTAGCATATAGAGTTAAAGGTGTTCGGCTTGTTGGAAGACTATTGATTTTCTTATAGTTGGGAACGTCTCACCCCATCAACTCGGGTGACATGTAGCCAATCGTTATTTAACGTAACACGCACACACACATAAAATTGTATGAAGTAAGTGGTCTTCAGTTTGATTGAACAGACCCACGCAGAGTCTAATGTTCCCTCGTTACCTATTCAAAATAAAGGTATGATAAACGGCTATTTATTTTACGATGATATCAATCTTCATTCATTCACAACACCTCATTGTCAAATATATTGCTCATTGAAGAGACCGTCGCATTTCAATATAATAGATTCAAATATTTTAACTAAATACGTTGAACGACACTGGACTATTCTGTATATGCAAGGTTATATTTTTTACGGACAGCAAATTTACGGAACAATTCCTTCTTGTCCCTAGATAAATAAAGTCAAATACTTGTACTATGAGTATTTGACGTGATGGTCCAAAACAAGATGCTGTAACTTTAGAATTACCGAAAATAATCTATATAATCATACATCAAGACTTTGATTTTTCTGAAAGATATTTTCATAGACAATAACATTTAAAGACAGGATTTTAAATACATATAGAAGCCCTGTCCATACCATGTACCTCTGAAATAGTTTTGCTGAAGATGTATGAGATACGTAGCAACATTTGTTCAAATTCGATAACTGTTAAAATATTTTATAATTTCGGGACTTTTTTTTTTTTTTTTTTTAATAATTGTATGACTATTGTTTGCAAAGTAGTATCTGATCTATGGCTACTCGCAACATGCAAGCTAACTAATACATCATGTTTTCTAAAACTTTAACTGTAGTATATATTTTCTCAATATCAACCTCATGGTTAACACATAAGACAAAATAAACATGCTCAAACATAGACGAAGTATTCAAGAAATGGAAAAGCAACACGAGAGCACGTTCAGTAATTCCATTCGGAAGCGCGTGCTCACGTTGAACCTACTGCTTTTATTTCATGCACAATTTAGAGTTTATGTTTGCGAGACATGTCCGATTTGACGACATATCCCGATATGTTAAAGTGTTATATCATTTATGTATCTAAAAAATCTACAGAAAATGAATGGAGAAGGACACGAGATACATCGAAATTTGTAAATTGTGATTTAACTGATTGGCTGGACAAAATAGACGTCCTAATAAATGTGAATGTTTTGTTCATTAATTCCATGCAATCATTTTACTTGGGTCATTCTTACAGAGGCCAAGAGTAACATTACCGAAACCCATTTGTACCGAGATGCGGTATGAATAAGTTAAGCATCATTATATGATATACATGAAAAACTTGTATTTTCAGGGTTTCCATTAAGACTTCACCCCAATGATTTCATCACTTTGTGATTCAAGGTCAATTCTTTGACGTGATAATAATGAACATTCGGATAGTAATAATGAACATTCGGATAGTAATAATGAACATTCGGATAGTAATAATGAACATTCGGATAGTAATAATGAACATTCGGATAGTAATAATGAACATTCGGATAGTAATAATGAACATTCGAATAGTAATAATGAACATTCGGATAGTAATAATGAACATTCGGATAGTAATAATGAACATTCTAATAGACTATTTTGGTCCAGGCTTGAAGGAACTCTTAGTGAAGCATTGGATGAAACACCTGATGTTATTCTTCTCGGTGATTGGCGTGTAGATTTCCTCAACGCGCTACCATCTGTTGTCTCTGATGTATTAACCGTAAATAACCTTCATAATATAATTACTGTACCACACTGTACCAACTCGAATATCACAGTTTAGAGGCCCGCTCCTGAATCCTGTGATTGACTCGGTTGTAGTCCCTATTAAAGCTTGTATCAGTGATCATGAAGCAAGATTTGTTGTAATAGATACACGTGTTAAAGGTCAGTTGTACTTTTAAGACAAATGTTTGGATTTACAAAGAAGCAAATATTGATAGATCACGTGATCTTCTTAAAATAACAAATTGGGCTCAACTGTTTAATGACGGTATTACTATTGATCAGGCATGCGAAACTTTTACATCTACTCTTCTAAATCTTGCAAAAAGATGCATCCCAATAAAATGGGTCACGATTAAGCCCGGTGATAAACCATGGTTTACATCATAATTAAGGCGAGAGATGAGAAAAGAGACAGGCCGAGGACTATGGCCCTCAAAACCAAAAGCCCAAACCATTATTAAAATATGAGAACCAGAGAAATAGAGTTACAAAGGACTAGGTTCGCTTTTGACTATACTCGGCCCTATGTCAGATTTTAATGATAGTTTTCCAAATGTATCTTCTACATTGGTACTTCACAAAGCATTTTTGTTTTTGAAATGGGTATAATACATGTGTGTGTGTGTGTGTGTGTGAGAGAGAGAGAGAGAGAGAGAGAGAGAGAGAGAGGGGGGGGGTTAAACAGTTCCTTTAGCATATTTTTATTAACTCCCTTGTAGTTGCCATTCGGACCACCACTGTTGTTTACTAAACAAGGATTGGCCGAGACGTTGCGAATGCATCAAACTATTTCATCATTCGCAGCTTCTCTGTCAATCCTACGGTCAATCCAATCGTAAAAATTCCGAGATGGTCTAAATAGATTGCGGTTTCTATTTTTGGGTGAACAAAATGTTCATTTTTTCTGCAAATTACTACGCCGACATACATCCGAGGCATATTGTATGTCTCGCAGAAATAGCCGAGATGTTCCGAATGATGATAGGGTGGGGTGTTTAGAATGGATATATGTTTCATGGAAGTAAATTACAGGAAGGAAACCTGATTGCTTTACATGTCAATGCAATATTATTTGTTTTCGTCAGAGCGATAAAACATCCCCTTAACAAACGTAACACACACACACGTGCACGCACACATACACACATTCGCTCTCTGTGGAATACATACACACACACACACACACATACACTTGCATATTTGCTGTTTCATGAAAATAATATTAATGCGCCAATATACGTTTTCTTCTTCTCACCTTCGCTTCATTTCCTAAATCGCGTACATGACTAGCTGCTATTTCCTATTTGTGCTGTGCTTGGATGTTCCACCAAATGGGAAACAATCAGGACAACATTAAGCAAGTGAAGTATTATTTTTCGAATGACGTACATTCACGGTTATTTCCAAATATGCAATTGTTGTATATATGTATAGTGCATGTATGTGGGTAAGCAGGTATGCACATGATGAATAAAAACAACTCTCCGTTTCACTAAAGCTTTCTCTTTTAAATTCCTTCATCTGAATAAAAGTTTAACAATCCTCAGTGCAACACGTGAGGTACAACTATGAAAAGAAAGCAAACTTTCGTGGTGTATTACATTTTTAATATATCTTCTGTTTCAACAAAATGTATTAGAAGACGACATAAACAGTCAATTTTTGGACAAAATAGACTGATTGTTGTTTAGATTGGCATACAAACACAACAATAGAGGGATAAAAATAGCACGAACGGGCGGACGGATGAAGAGATGAAAAGACAAATGGACAGATCAGCAAAGAGCGAATAGACAGATATGCAATTGGCGATCTGATGGCTGAAGGAAATGATGGACAGACAAACTTATAGACGAATTAAAGGATGTAGGGACGTGCAGACAATTGGGTGAACATATAAATTGACGGGCCCATACACGGACAAACAGATGGTCAGATTTAGAGGAAAAACGCACATGCGAGGGAACGGAGTTTTGGACAGGTAATGAAGTTATCCAATGAATAATTGGACGGAAGCTCTTGCGGAATTTACAGGAATTGTATAGTATTCGTTCAGACAAGTGAGCGACCACTTAAAAAGTCAATCAGACAACAAACACTCGAACAAATGGAATAGATTGTGACTAATTCTGCGCCCAATCGTTCGTTTCGGAATAGGGGAAACCTGATATGCCCAACAAATGATTTTTGTTAGGAAGTCGGTTTATGAACACATTATATCGAAAACACATTTCCAAGGCTCTATCAATGTAATGTTTCCACCTTTACCAAGTTATTTACATGCCCATTCTTTCTCCATCTCGCTCTCCCCTTCACTATCACCTTCCCCCCCCCCCAACCAGGGCATTTCACTTTAAAACTGGATTAGTTCTGCAGTCGACATAGTCGTTGCCTATGCCTTTCTGGGGGGTTTTTGTGTCTTGTTTTGGGTTTTTTTTTTTTTTTTTTGGGGGGGGGGGGGTTCTTTGTTGTCAAAAGTGATGAATACAAGCAGAAAATACTTTGTCGTGATACGCATGATCATTATTAACTATTCAGTCCAATTGACCATAATATCAAAATACAACGTCGATATGCAGATATATTTGGTGAAAATACATACAGAGCAATGGGTACACAAGTTTCATACATGTATACTGGATTAGAATTTCTTCCTCATTCACTCTCTCTCTCTCTCATATATTAAACAAGGAATTCTTAAACAGTGCCGTTTACAAAACGCTAAATCAGTTACACAGTTAAAATACAGACACAATAGAACACTTGTAACAAAACAGAACTACACTGCACTTGATTGTCACCTCAGGTCTAACAATACAGTATCAGATTCAGTACAAATACAAATTAATAATAGTGGTGGTATAGCGGATAGAAAAGGGACGGGTAGAGAGATATTCTGATCAATATTTTAGACATGCATGACAAAACGGGATGAAATGGTAACATACATAACGATTCTGATTTTATATGGAAACAGAATGATTTAATTATTAGTTCTTTAAATTTACTTAATCTTACCTGTATGTTAACATTTGTGTTACTTAGCAACTCAATAAATTTGCATGTATTAACATTTGTGAGGTAATTCTTACTTATATATTGTTTTCTTATTTCAGCACAATATTTATATTAAAAAAGAGGCACATAATTCACCTTTTCTTTCAGATATATACAAATTCTAACACCTTCCAGGATGAATTGGAAACATGTAAGTCGTTGTACGGAGCTGTGTTCAAATTATTCTATACTTTTCTGGAAACCTGTATACTTTGTCAATTAAATGTATGAAAGGAGCCCAGAAAAATCCACGTAGCTATTGTATCAGATATTGTAAAGACGTGAATCTAAGTGGATATAGTGTTTGTCCAACATCTCGTTCTTTTCAGATATATCGCTTTCATACTCCAGTCCATAGTACGTGTTTAAATGATCAATGCAACTTAATTGTTCCCTTGATAAAATAAGTTGAAAGGTAATTCAAAGCTTTTTGAAAGATATTTGTACTGATACAGTAACCGATCCTGTTTGGCGAGCTATCACGTAAGGTTTAATGATTTTTATATGCCAAGGCATAATATACACTTCTGAAAAAACCCTGCCCTCCTTGGAGGTCGGACTAAATTATTGATTATTACCTGTGAAGGAAAATGTGCTCATTGAATGCTTATATTTTGAAAACATTTTGTAAGAGAAATTTCGCAATCTTTGTCCTCGTTTCCTCCACTCAAACGTACAATACATATCTACCCTTTGAAGGGTATATATATATATATATATATATATATATATATATATATATATATATATATATATATATATATATATATATATATTCGTAAGCCAACCCTTCAAAGGCTCATAAATCTCATAAATCTGTTCTCTGATGAAATTGCATAGTCATTTATGCCATACGAATGTTTCAGTAACTTTTAGTATAGACGAATTGTTCTTTCGTTCTTTAACTCAAAAGTAAATACTTATGCTGAGTTAACTTTGAACGTGGAAAACTGGACAGATACCTTTTTCAAAGTTGCCTTAATATCCTACATACTAAACTTAGACGCGCATATTGTCGAATATTTGCCGAGTTAATTTAGTCAGCTCGTGCGTGTCGTTATGTTATGTTATGTTATGTTATGTTATGTTATGTTATGTTATGTTATGTTATGTTATGTTATGTTATGTTATGTTATGTTATGTGCGTGTCGTTATGATAATGAAGATAATGAAGATGTTGAGCACTATTTTTTTGTATCTATTGCCTCTGATTTAGTCCCCAAAGATCCCAGCTCTTTTACTCTGTCTTTCAGCACACCCCTTGTGTAACTCTAGATTTATTATTGAAAGGTGAAGTCCGACTAAGTCATGAAACTAATTATGTCATATTCTTAAATGTTCATAAATATATCCACGAAACTGGACGTGTGTAATACTCACAATTATATCCTAAGCAACAAATTTATAAAATAAATGCCATGGACAAAAGTGACTGTAATTAGTGCAATCTCTCTCTCTCTCTCTCTCTCTCTCTCTCTCTCTCTCTCTCTCTCTCTCTCTCTCTCTCATTACTTGCTTATTTGCATAAATATTACTTGCTTGTTTGTTTAACTATTACATGCTTATTTGTTTAGATACATACCTGTACGTTTACTAACTTTTCCTTTGAAATGTTTCGTGTCTTTTAATATACGAAATGTTTTACCTTGCTTTTCAGATGTACTAGAAATTTTGTAAAATGAATATCATTTTTGGATCATTTTTTTATGTTTTGGGAAAGGATCTAAATGAGTTAGACAATTCGTGTATAATGCCATATTGTTCAGTAAAATTACAACAAAATATGTTTAAAACAAAAACCCACAGTGACAAATGGGTTGGAAACAAACAAAACATAAAATGTAACAAAGCCACATGGATAAATGGCAGAAAATTGACACACGTTGTAACAAGCTCACACGGACGAATGGCGGGAAATAGGCATAGATTGTAGTGCACAAGATAATGGGCCAAAGTGCCCACCATTTTCGGGTATAATTAATGTAAAAAGTACCTTGAACGTAGTTCTTGTGATTATGACCCCAATGATCAAAATCTCGAACAAATGTTTCAAATTGAAAGTTCATAGCATGTTCTCGTAACCACTTTAAAACAGACCAGCAAGAACAATAAGAAAGACAAAGATATACAATTGCAAGAGGATTAAGTGTGTGTGTGTGTGATACCTGTCAAAAAAAAAGATATTTCACACGAGACAATGAATATACACAATCCAATCTGAATCATTTATCGACCACACTAAAATTAATATGATTCCGGCTGTGTTAAGGGCACCAGATATGACCACAAAGCTACTCATCTACCGTAAAGATGTAATAATAATAATAATAATAATAATAATGAATCAATACAATACAGCAATCTTTGATAAGTGTCCTTCTACACGTTTGCATGGTCCCTTGAACCGTAAAAATAACACCTGATAATTAGCTGCTTATCCTCACTCTTTAGCAGGGGATATTGCGATACTGTGTATACGTCCGTCAGTCTGTCTGTCGGTTACCGCATTCTCCTTTAACCGATAGGACGAAACTGACGAACCTTTGTAGTTATATTCCCATTGGGGTATACATCTGCAACATGGTTCTTTTTCTAGGCTTCCTAGGAAGTGACAAACGTTTTTGTTGTTGGTTGGCTTTTAACGGCACTTTTAGCACATTATAGGCTATATCGTCCCGAAGAAATGGGAGCCAAGTGCCTTTCCCAAAGACCCGACGAGGCAGCCGACCCGGACTGACGTTAGCGGGTGTATAACTGGCGACCATCAGGTGTTTGATGCCCTACGGACTGAACTACTGTGGATGCCTTGGTCCAGGGTTAAATAAGCTGCAATTTTAATTACGTTGAATTTGTCACATATTTTCCGAACAAACTTTATAGATACAGTGATAGCACAAAAGCACATTATATATGTGTGACAGATTTGCATAAAGACACTTTGTTCACTGTGATGGGGTGAGTATACGCGATATGCAATAAACGGTGTGGAGCTTTCGATAGCAAGCCATTGCATTTTCACTAGTTTATTGATAATAACGTTACGTAAACGATTACAGCAGACGACGCTAACCTATTATACAAATGTTGTCATCGGCTACTTTATACCTTTGACCTGGATGCAAATAATAAAAAGTACAGTGTGAATGGGAGTGCATAGTTAACCAGCTAACGCGGTTAGCTGACAACGTGCATTAATTTTCGAGAAAATTTAAATGAAGTTGGTCGATGAAAAGACTTAAAATTAAAGATATCACTAGACTTTGCGAAACGTAAATGATAAGCAAATGAAAGAATTAAAAAAGGATGGAAAATGTAATCAGTAGATTAAGGCGCAATTATTTCGCTTCACAATAATTTTGATTGTGTTTTCATTTTTCCTCAAACGTCTTTTTTTTGTGCTCCGTGTATTGTGCTTTTCTTTCTTTTTCCCATCTGAAGCTAATTAGCTTACTAAGAACATTGCTGCGTTACTTTCGACTTTGATTACCTATTCATATATGGCAATGGTTCAAAAATAATAAATTTAAATTCATTTCCAATGACACTATATAATACATATGACAACAGTAAAAGAAACTTAACCTTCGTATAGAATTCATCAGGCTTAAAAAGTCAGACAAGAAGATTATTACGTTATCCTATTTTGGAATACAAACGGCGATATGCAGATTTCTAGTTTTTTCCAAAAGATCTTAGCCGTTGCCCTGGGTTTGGTGAAAGTAAAGTAATTTAGAAATCGTATGATATAAATCAAGACGTATAATCCTTTTGCTTGTTTAACTTGTAGTGTTTCTTTAATACTAAACCCTTAAATTTTAAATTTACTTTTAATCTACAAATCCCTCCGAACCATACTGGTTCATCATGAATACTTGGGCAAAGTAATTCATTAAAAAGAGATAAAACAACACGTATATAAAGTCCATGCATTCCTAAATTAAGCTTCAAAAAAGTTCACAATGTTACCGATACAGTGAAAATGGGTGGTGCATATACATGAGGGACAGACGAACGAACGGATGGACGGACGGGCAGACATGGCCAGTCACAAAATCCGGATAGAATAATGGTAATAAATAAATACAGAAATAATATGAACATAACTTACCTGACATACATCATACAAATGTGGAATCAGCGTCCATGGTGTGAAATGGAAACTGTTGATACTCTGGCCTAAAATGTATATTCGTCAGCACCGATTCTCATCCTCAACCCGCAGTGAATGTAACCGTTCTTTACGCTTCAAATTACACACATTTGTAGGCATACATGTTATCCTGTAGTTCTGAAAAACATTTTAGCCTATAATTGATAGAATGCAGAAAGTACATGACGTTCCTTGCCTGTATTTGAGTTTATTCGTCCTTCCCCACCAATATTGTCCTGACTGAAAACTAGTGGCGGTACAGAAGAGCCGGGTAAAATTCAGCTATGCGAAGTTGTATTATTCCGATCAGATCACGTTATTTAACGTCAAATATGATTTGTCAGTAGAGAGATATAAATAGTACATATGCGTCCTTCGTTGTTATTAGCTACGTTGTGTCGTCTTTGCAGTATATTAGCTGCCTTAGATATTTCTTTGAAGGAATAAATAAATGTCATTTATCCAATCTTTTAAAAAAAAAGACAAGCATTATTTTTACTGCGAAAATTTGAATATCACATATGAATTGACTCTACTAGAAATATTATCTTGCCGAATGTGCACAGACAAGTATCCCTTCAGAGCCTCCTCTATTTAATGTTTTATAATAATTTCCCAGAGAGGCTCTGGAAGGAAAATAATTACATAAGTCACATTCTCGGCGTGAATATTTTACAATCAAACGGCAATAGAAAAACGTGTGCACCGATTTCTGGTATACTCAGGAGTCCAAAAGGTCTAAATCACACAGGTCAAAATGTTCGACAGTAAATACCATGCTCTCTTTACAACTTTAAATCACACAGGTCAAAATGTCCGATTTTGACAGTAAGTACCATGCTCTCTTTACAACTTTAAAAAGAAAGATGAACTACACTATTAGAGCATTTGTAACACACATATCCCCACACAACCCAGCTTTGTCCCACCTTCAAAAAGTATGCGACTCTAGAAGCTTGCCCCCGTCGTGATTCAGGGGTCCCATTTAAATTCACATCTGACATATGTTTACACAAGCATCGAAACATACACACAGACAAACACATATTCCAAGACATGCTAGTCTCATAATTTGATAGATATTTTGAATTTAAGTAAAGCAAACTCCACCCCATAACCCTATCCCCAAATGCTATTTCAGAATTGTAACACCATTGTCCACATTTACAGATAACCCCCATTTATATCCCTAGATTTGAAATATATACGTCAAACGATGTGGGAGGAGTTACACAAGCATTACTCACATACGTACGCAAGCACTCATTGTAATTATTTGCCTAACACACTGATTCCTAATATGATTCTAACACTGAGCCATACACGTGGATCTCACAAATGTATTCTGCGACCATAAACGTATTTTTTTTTTAAAAAGCATTATTCACTGACATGTGTTATTATTCTACCAAAAAATAACACAGCAAGAGTAAGTCTACAATAATTACTGATACTGCGTAAACATTTACAGCAGATAAAAAATATTATACAGTAGATTTTATCAGTTACCTTATACCCTTTGTATTGTGTACAAATGGTAATTGCACAAAGCTAAAATTGTACACATAAAAAAAAAAAAACATTTAAAAAACAACGATCTTTTTCTTTAGTGAAAGCGGGGAAGGTGTGCTATTATTGTATGTCCTAATCCCTTAAGGGCTTGGCGTGGTCATAATGACAAATAATGGACAGCTTGTAATGAATACAAAATCTCCGTGATATGAATTCTTGTTCACGAGGAGTGGGTCAATGTCACAGTGATGCCTAGAGCTTCAGCAGCTCGATATTTCGCACCTAAAGGTCAGCTAATTGATATAGTAAATCGCATTATGACATTTGTTGACATAATCACAAGGAGATGGGCGGAGCTTGAACATTTAACTGACCCATAATATAAGCCATAGAGAACACAGCAAGCTCATTATCCAATTTAACCAGACTCGTGCGTCAGGCCCACTGGTTGAGTTAAATTGGATAATGCTTGCGCCCCATTCTCTGTATATAACTTCAATATAAAGTTTTTAATATGATTCGCATCATCAAGCAGTCAGTGGAGAATTATAAACAAATATGGCAACTATTCAAACCAGCACCAGTTATGTATTTGCTCCATGTTACTGATACCGTATGTATCGTCATTGCTCTATGTTACTGATACCGTATTTCACGTCATTCAAGGCACAAATCTCCACTCTCAATATTATATATAATTCCATCAAATGTACTCGATGTCCCTGACAAATTACTTAACATCGCGTACTGACACACGCTAAAGGTGTTAAAAATCTAGTCATTGGAGGGCGTACAAATTGGTTTATTCTGGAATAAGGGTTAAATAGATCATGTATATATTTATTTTAAATGTCGTATGTTTCATATAAAGAACATAGTTTAAGAGTGTTTATTTCAAACAAAATTTACGCAACAGGTTATTTATCAGGATGCATCATAAAATGTAGCAACGTTCAACCTAGTTCAATCTTGCTCGATATATTTATTATTTCGTTGTATCGTCTATGTAAATATCTACAGCAAACATCATGTAGATTCTGTCTAGTAATTAAGTTTGTGTGTTCTGTGTGTTGTTCTTATTTCGTTTGTGTAATCGTCTTTTGTGGGTTTGTGCCGTTCAAAAAGGAATCGGTAGATTCCGAAAGCGCTTGGGCTGGTTTCAAACCAGTTTCGCACTGTTGTTTGTAAGTTTTTCTTTCATATTTATTAATTCCCTGACCAACTAGATCTTTCTTGATCCAGTGATTTTTGTTGGGTGATTTGTAACTTGCATATTTCATATAAAGAATATCCTTCAACAGTCTTTATCTCAAATTAACTTTATTCAAGAGCCTAAACTGCAGTGCAGGAAATCTAAAATCGGTTGATTTTTTTTTATTACATTTCATTTGAAAGGAGCACAACTATAGAAATAAATGTATCAGGTGTTAAAAAACTGACTTATTCGACGAAGTCAAAAAAGTGTCATAAAAATTAATTTAAATACATCCAGATACCCAAAACATTATGTTTCTGGACATACAGTAAACCAATGAAGACTATTCATAGTGACGTATGAAGCACCGATATATATATATATATATATATATATATATATTCAATTATTGTGCAAGAGAAATTAATGAAGAATGTCCATATTAACCTATAAAGCACAGATAAACGTCTTCAATTTCAAGAGTACCAAATTTCAAATGCCCTAATTTGTTGGACCTCTCAAGGATGCGATGCTTTGCTAATGCATTCGTTACGTGGAAACACCACTGTGTAAAGATCGTGTGAAAATGAAAAACGAACAATTACATTTTGTCTAAACTTGTTGACAAAATGGTAAGAAAATCAATTGTCTTGAGCAAAATAGGTCCCACTTCTACAATAATAAGTGTTGCACTTTCGAACTGTCCTGTGTTTACAATGAAAGCAAAACGTACACTCAAAATGAGATGATACTGTATTTTGCCTCTCAATACATTTCTGTTACTGAAGTAAATGGCAAGGTAATATTTAGGCTTGCCTGACGCGTGTCATATTAGAAAATAACTTTACATTTGTTTTACTGGAGTAAATGGTAAAGCTGATATTATTCTTGACTGACTGGTGCCAGATTACGATAGGACGTGACATTTGCGTTACTGGAGTACATGTTAATGTTGATATTTCGACTTGCCTGACAGGTGGCAGATTACAAAAGGACATAACATTTGTGTTACTGGAGTAAATGGTAAAGTTGATTTTTAGGCTAACCTGATGGGTATCATGTTACAGTAGGACATGACATTTTGTATTACTGGAGTATATGGTAAAGCTGATAATTAGACTTGGCCGACGAGTGCCAAATTAATGATAACGAGAGAAATCCTACATAATAAAAATACCTGGACCATAGTAGAGGGCCTTAAAAATGACATATATTGACTAAGCAATCACTGTAGATTCATTTTGAATAGTTATGAATTATCAGTCTATCAGTTTAGTAGTATAATTGCTGAGCAGGAAATATGCATTTACTTTGAACATTAAGGACTATTGGTAGTGCACAATTCAGTACAAGTGGGTGGGATATGATACATTCTACTGGTGAACTTTATTTAAATGGAGGGCAAGGGTAGGAACATTAGAATCATGTGTGTATGAAAACATGATATTGGTTATACACATTTAATTATTAGATTAACTCCATTATCTCTCTCTCTCTCTCTCTCTCTCTCTCTATATATATATATATATATATATATATATATATATATATATACATACATACATACACACACACACTACAGGATAGATCAGAGGATATGATTAAACAAATCAAGGTTATGCATTGTTTAGGATAGAAATAGAGCTGAAGACTTCATCTAACTTTAGCTATTGGGCATCCTGAAAACCTTAAGCACATATCAGATTATAAGTTTTAGATTAAATTTGTGTATGAAGCCAATGCAGACATTTTCTCAAGTAATTCAAAGGAAGGGCTTAATTTTATGCTATTTCTTAGCATGCTAGAAAGCAATTATTTATCTTACCTGAGTTTATAATGAGAAACAAAAGTCAAAGCGTCTTATAACAAGATATGAAGCTTTCAGAAGGCATCGACCTCGCCTGTACATATCTATTCAGATACAAGAGCTTCGTATTTTTCAATATTCAAGGTGATCCATGCTGAATGATGGTGAATACAAATCGAGAGGATGATGTAGGTCACAGTTTCTGTTTTCTTTGATATTGTGATGCTGTACTTCTGACAGGACGTATGCTCATATCCAGTTGAATGACTGTTTAAGAGACGTGGTTAAAGAAACTCGCTTATGCATCACAGATTTATAGTCACTGAAGTATTAAAGGTAGGTCATGGTGATCTGTTTTTGACTTCATGGTGTGGTGATCTTAAAATGCATGCACATATCAGCAACAGCCTCCGAGAACCTCACCGTAACATAAAAAGTGTGCATGATCTCTGGAGCGTAAAATATAGAACATAGTTACTTACTTTTGGTATTGTGGTACAGTACTCCTCAAAATCATGCACAGATCTAATTTCGGAACTGTATAACACAGTGTTACAGAAACTGATCTAATAGTAACAAAGTGAGCATTATCAATGGTACGTAAAAAGCAGGTCGCAGTCATTTGCCTTTAGTATGTTGGAGTACTAGTCCTCAGGCTACATGCACAAATAAACTTTTATGGCAGTGGAGGTAATAGTATATGAGATATTGACTTTAAAATAACAGGTCTACATTTTCTAATCCCAACGCAGCAGCCGCCGAAGAGGACAACTACGTAACTGCGCTACAGCATAAGGTTTACTGCACTTTCTTTAGGCGAGCTGAAAATGGACGAGAATTCTGACCTGAAAAAATGTGGGCCATGTAAAAAAAATCAACAAAGAAAAGATGCGTATTTGCATGAAGATGCGTATTTGTATTTGTAAACTTCAATTGGATTCAACTTAAAAAACAAGGGAGTTACAAGGTTCATGTTAAATGCCGTTTGATGGCACCTAACGAACATAATATGTATTTTTCCATCTAGCGAAAATACCCCACTTTCGCTAACATTCTCGAACATGGACGAAGTATTCAAGGAATGGAAACGCTACACGAGAGCGGGTTAAACGAGTTGGTTCTCAAAGATGCGCCCTATGACCCCTGACCCCACCACGTTTATTTTGTGTTCCGTTTAGAGTGTATCTTTGCGGAACATATAACCGCAAGATCAATAGGTCTTTCTCTCTCTCTCTCTCTCTCTCTCTCTCTCTCTCTCTCTCTCTCTCTCTCTTTCTCTCTCTCTCTCTCTCTCTCTCTCTCTCTCTCTCTCTCTCTCATAAATTTAAAAAGAAATTTCACCAATAAAGAATGCACGGGACATGCACAGAGATACTAGTATGATTCTGGTTGTGCCAAAGATACCACATGCCACACTGATATGTACCTCACAAATGTACTCATCTAACGTAAAAGAAATAATAATAATAATAATAATAATAATAATAACAAAACAATAAAATGCGGTATTTGTTAATAAGTGTCCTTCTATACGTTCGCATACTCATTGTCCTTACTCTTTAGCAGGGAGTATAGTGGTATAATATGTATCTCTTTCTTTCCGTCTGTCCATTATCACATTTTCCTTTTACCGCGTGGTGGAATTTGACAAGCCTTTGTAGTTATGTTCCCATTTAGGTATACATCTCCAAGAGAAGGGTCTTCCTGGGCTCACGGTTCTTGAGGCCTTGAGAGGCGCCAAAAACTTTTGTGTTGTTGGTTGGCTTTTAACGGCATTTTAACACGTTATTGGCTATATCATGCTGAGGGAATGGGAGCCAAGTGCCTTTCCCTAGCACACGACTTGTCAGCCGACTCTAGCTGACTGGGCGGGTATTGAACCTGCGACAATTAGATTACGAGTTCGATGAGCTACGAACTGAGGTACAGAGGCTCTTTGAGTCAAAGTTTAGATATGCAAAAGTTTGAATTACTTTGACATTTTCAAACATTTTTCCATCAAAACTGTATAGATTCAGTCATAGCAGGAATGCACATCATATGTATGAGACGGATTTTACATTAAGACCCTCGAATCACTCTCTGGTTATGGGGATGAATATCGAGGGGACGGGATATGGAAATAGGGGTCCAGTATGTAATAAAAAGCAACGAGGAGCCATTTAAGTTTCTCTTGTTTGTTACTAATAACTCGAAGTAAAAATTACAGCAGACAATCATAAGCTGTTATACACAAGCTGTCATCAGCTACATTATCCCTTTGCCCTGGGTACAAAACATAATGGTTTTAAAACGCACAATGGGAATATATAGTCAACCAGCTAAAGTGTTAACGGTCGACGTGCATTCATTTTTTGAGACAATGTAAATAAAGTTGGTAAATTAAAAGCCTAAAAATGTGTAGATAGCAGTAGACTCTGTCAAAAGTAAATGATGAGTAAATAACAAAAATAATAAAGAAGGAAAATTGAATGCATTAGGTTAAGGTGCAAATATTCCTTAGGTGGGGATCTCAATAGTTTATATGTTATGACCGAGGGACTATGTCCCTGGGAGTTAAGCACAGACCCTTGCACGCCTAATTCGTTTGTGCATTTGTGCATATATATATATATATATATATATATATATATATATATATATATATATATATATATATATATATATATAATCTTCGAAGAGATTATCACGATTATTAGTATACGTGCCAGGCTACGAGAAAGCCACCCTTTTCGCGTAGAACTTCAGTAAATATCGACACATTGCTGTAGTAAGATACAATGAAGTCGGTGTAGTGATGTGTCATAGTTAGGATCCCTGTGTCTACTAACAGCTAAGTGACTTAAGGGACCTAAACGCAAATTACAAACTATGAATATTTATATAAAAAAATATCAACAGATTTATATCGATCAACGTCTTGTATTGATTATTGATGTTGTCTGTGTTAGTTAATATGATGATACCTTAACCGGGATGATGGGGTGGGTATGAAATAAGATGAAACATACATGCATCTTGTGCAATTTAGGTTGGTTAATAAATACAGACAGAAAGATTTCATTTTTAAGACATCATAAGCATCACTACACTGATAAAGTTATATATATATATATATATATATATATATATATATATATATATATATATATATATATATATATATATATATATATACAGAGAGAGAGAGAGAGAATTCATTTTTCTAACTTTTGATGAAATCCAATACATTATTTACACGTTCTGATGTACCATGACTATCTTACCTATGTTGGGAACTAAGGCACGAATGTGGACACAGCATATTAAAAATCAACATAGGTTATGTTGTATTTTCTGGAAATAGATGTAGTTGAATGAAACGACTGGATTTTTAGTTGCACGTGACCTATTCAGAACCGTCAGAATCATTTGCTTTGTCTGTATACAGTGTTTTATTTTCTCTTTACACTTCGACGCTGATTCACAAGCACCATTATTCACTACTTATCAAATCTTGACGAAAAATCAAGAATTACTAGAAATGGTTTTCTAAGAGGCTAAAAGAGGATGCACTAACATGTCATTGGCTTAATTAGTGTAGTGATTCCTTTAAAACTGAAAGGAAAAACAAAGTGTCGCATGCATGGAGACATTTGGTGCATTTCTATTCTATAAGCAGGATTAGGGAAGATGTATCTACATGTGATATTTTAGAACTGTACACTGACAGGTGCACCGATCCTGGTTCAGGCTCTCAGTACCAGTGTCATTAGTTTGAAACTACTTTGACTTCCATGATCGTTCTACAGAGTGTCTCTTGACCTTCGCTGAAACAGTTTTTTTCTTTCTTTCTTTCTTCCTGACGTAGCCCCAAAGGGTCAAAGTAGAGGTAGCGCGCACTTTTCAATATCTGGCTTACTTTTATGCATCCATGCTTTACAAGTATCAGAAGTGACGTCTGAGATCTTCGCTTCTGTCATTAATGGTTTGGCTAGGAAGATCGCGTTTGAAGTGAAACATTATTGTTATCACCACTACCATCATCGTCGTCATCGCCTTCATCACCGTCATCACATCGTCATAATTTTCATCATCATTATCATTTTTTTCCCTACTATACAGTATGAGGACTGTCCAAAATGCTAGTAGTAAGACGTAGGATGATTACGTGTCACTTTCATCAGCCATTGAGGACACCTTTATAACGAGGGTTTCATCTTGATAAATTTGAAAGTATATCAGCGTGAAGAAAGTGAGCGGTAATCATCATCAATCTTGCTGCGCTTTCTTCAGACGGAGAATCATCGCCCATCATGCTACTAATTCTGTCACTTGGTCTATTGTAAATGTAGTCCTGTAAATAAACAGAAAATATAAAATATGTTTCTTGCGATAGGCAAACGAAAGCAGAAGAAATGGAAAAGCGTAACATGATTTATCTTTGATTTAAAATAATGCGTATATAACATAAAAGTGATCGTGGACATATGATGGCTTAATATTATATATTGGAAATAACTGATGATGGAAGGTTTAACTGTATGTGTTGTAGGGCGATCAAATATATATAATTTAACAAACATTGCAAAACAAAAATACACCAAAGGTATGTTGAACTCCGAAGGAAACTTATAGAGCATAATAATATAAACTAAGAATAACAGGAATGAATATACGCATGAAGCTAGGAAGGAAGTAAAGAGGAAAAAATAAACTCGAGGGAAAATGTTTAGGTATTATCAAAATCCGCAAAACATTTTTGACACGCACCTATTTAGGTATCATGGCACGTATGAAATACATTACCTCAATATTATTTAGTAAATATTTGCAGTAAGTAAATCGTAACTTTATACACATTTATTTTACAGTATTCAAGCGTTGACGTTTGATCTTTGTGTATACAAGAAAGTATCGCCAGTTTAAAACATTCTGAACGTTATGGACCAAAAAAATGAATAAATATATTCTATGTTGATTCCAGCTTATGGAGAATAAATAGCCACGTTTGAAGGAATGGGGCTATATATTGAAATCTGGACCGAAGAATCGTGCTATTGAATATGATATATCTGTGCTTTGTTTACCAAGGCAGAGGCAGTTAGACCCGAGTCATAAATATTGACTGCAGATTTATTCCACCATTCAACTCTAGGTGGATAGTGACGTAGGCACAGCAAAACCTGTATACTGGAAAATCACTCATGTATAGGATACAGGTAGAATATAATTTGTAACTTCAACACTTTACCTTGGTTGAGTCAGATTAACTTGAGTCGTGAACTATTGACTGTACTTTTCTCCCCGTGGAGAAAAGTAAATAACCTCATGGAATGTACTGAATAATGGACCTTTTATTTGATTTTGTCATGAATGGGTCCACTTTATATTGCCATATGTGTATTATTCAAAATATCAAACGGTAAAAGAATGAACAATGAAAATTTAGTATTTTACATTTAATATCCCCATAAACACACTGGTTTAAAGATACAGTTAGGTGAAATAAACGGATTTTAAAACTGCAAGATTATGGAGTTATTGGTGAAAGAAAATATTTGGGTGCTAGGGACAGTTTTTATGCACAAATTTAATGCTGCGTCCACCTGCCAAATACAAAATTTCATTAAAAGCAAATACACAAATGATGTCAAAAAGGTCCATATTTTTGGATAGCTATAATACAACAAAACATAAGAATATCATTCACTTGACCTGACAAGTCAATGGAAGTTAATAGAATAAAAAGTTTATGCACCCCAACCCCCAATTTATACATGCATGTTTCATGTCCGAAGGCCATTTTTGACACAAAGTGATGCTCACAGTGCAAACGCAAGCCCTTTCTCTAGGTGATAATTTTGAAACACATTGTGTACTAAACAGCTTGATGCAATTCAAAATAGTTGCCATCCAGGCAGTTTTTGAGATATTCTACTTGCCTTGAACCCACGTGTCTACTGCTATAGATGGCTAACTCTGCTTCCTAACCGACTATTGGTATTTCACTGTCTACATACTGTGAACTGACTATGGGATGTGTACATGCCTCACATATGGGAGGTGTACATGCCTCACGTCAATTTGAAGAACTACACAAGGCCGAAACACCTAATTGACAAATATATCCATATCTTTAATTATGAAACAATATTAGCTCAAAAAGTCACATCATAGCCTTAAGTTAAGAAAATTGACAGGGGGCCAATTTACGGAACTGTCCCCTGCCACCTTAAATACTTTTCTACGTACCCAAACAGAAAAACACCTGTAGTAGCAAGGTTTAATGGAACACTGAAAACTAGAAAGCAAAAATTTTTACATAAAACTAACAACACCCACCACCACCACCACCACCATCACCATTATTGGTAGATATATTGACTACACTCATGGATATAATTACTCCACTTTAAGCTAGAGATCCAAGCAAAAGATCTAAAGTATGGATCAACTTATTTGGTTTCCAAACTACTGGTACCTATTGGACACTAAAATATAACAGAGTTCCCATGGTTAGGATTTCAAAATACGAATGTTACAGAAACCTAGTACAAGTATTAATTCTGAAACAACAAAACAAACGCAAATAGTTGGATGGAAACCAAATAGGTTAACATGATAAATTCCTGAAGACAAAATCTTAGCCTATACAATGATAATCGGATATGCCAGTGTCCTTTTAGAACCAAACGTGACCAGTCCGTCTAGGCCCCACAGGTCGTACTTGATCCGATAGGAAGGCAAATTCCCTTCAGGTTCCAGAGTTAAAGTGGGCCTCTCTGGTAACAAGAGGTGACCCATTTTTCCATATTACTTCTTCCCTCCGAATGTACACTGTGTAGGACTTTATGCAGGCACGAGACAGTTGAGTTCCATTATCCACAGTCATCTTCCTGGATCACATCACTGGGTTTACACCCTACACCAAGCGCCATATGAGTCAGTGAAGGGGTTGTGCTTTAACTCTTATTTTTAAACATTAGTAATGTACATAATGAACCATTTTTTAAACTTACACATGGAAACTGTTTGACAATGAGATGACTATTACAAAGCAACCCATGCAATAACAGATACACACACGCATATAAATATATATATATATATATATATATATATATATATATATATATATATATAGAGAGAGAGAGAGAGAGAGAGAGAGAGAGAGAGAGAGAGAGAGAGAGAGTAAAGTGACACTAATGTTCGACTTCATTATTTGAATAAATCAATTATAATTGAAAAAACGGATGATTTACATAGATCCCTGTATCATTTTGAGTAAATTACAGTCAAAGATTTTTGTGAACTTTAATGGCGTCGCCAAAGTGAATAAAGCTAGAAAATGTATTTTCTCAATCAGTTGCTTAGATACCATTAAACTCATTGTGTTTCATTACAGTACGGGTGGTGAGGGTTTTAATGGATGATGACCTATGTCCTCAAGCAGCGATACTGGGGCCCATGGTGGCCGAGTGGTCTAAGGCGCTCGCCTTTACAGATCATTGACGCCTCACCTCTGTCCGCGTGTGTTCGCGTCTCGGGCTCGGCCAATGTGGGTATGTGAGAAAGCTTGCCAGTACTTTCCCGTGGGTCGGTGGTTCTTCCCGGAGTTCTTCCTCCACCAAATATACTGGTCGTCATGTATAGCCTACCGTGTGCTTGAAATGGGGTTAAAACCCACAAAGAAAACAAACAAGCAGCCATACCAGATTTGATCCTATATTACGTTTACAAATGACTTAACAGAATATTGTGTCATATCGATAGAACTTCTACAACTGATTCAGGTATTGTATAATGGTATAATTCTCCTAAATATCCTGTTAAATTTACTTTGATCTCTACTAATTGAACTGTTGACCCTGATACAGTCGTTCCACTGTATGATTATTGAATACAGGCTGTATGTTATCGTACATATCTACAAAGGAGAAACAGTTTTTCATGAGTTAAGCTATAGGCATTCGTTTGTAGGTGTGTATATTATTCTCGTATTTCTTACAAAATTGAACATGTTCTGAAAATGGCTCATACCCCTGTTTCTTATCAAATTTGCTAATTTGGAATCAAATGTAACAGTTATGGAAGCCTCTAAAAATAGCTCATCCCTAATTATTAGTCGCCGCTGACAATCTGAAAAGCAGCTGTGAAGTAAATTAATCTAATACCCACCTCACAATAAAAGTTATGACAAAATGTCTGAAGCAATTTTCAAAAACAATATTAGATCAAATACATATATGTAATTCTGTATCACAGCGCGGTATTCACTTGGATCATTTTACCAGCTGTATCACAGCGCGGTCTTCACTTGGATCATTTTACCAGCTGTATCACATCGTGGTATTCACTTGGATCATTTTAGCAGCTGAAGTAGTGACACTCAGCTGCAGTACCACGGATAGCATATGTTACACATAGGGCAGGGGATACAACATATGGACTTCTACTGCTGTCTTGCAGCAAGTGTTAGCTTAGCCACAGTACAAGTCGGTCCAAAGGTATATTAGTAATTCAAAAGAAACGCAGATGAATAATTATTTCCAAACAGTAAAAATATCTTGGTAAACCTATAGTAAAAAAGTATATCCTCCTATATATTTGGAGCTATATTGCTGCCACATTAGCTGTTTTAATCTGATAAAACGCATCCACTTGCACTCGTGCAAGACAGTAATAATCAGGGTCGTCGTAAGGGCTCCGTGAAATGGCGCCCCGGGCCATACTGGCGACCGCCCAGGGGCGCCATTTCACGGAATTTGCGGTATTATTTTCCGAGTTGGGGACACCGAAAGCGACGCTTGCCCGGGGCGCCGTTTTGTCCAGCGCAAATTTGCGACGGCCCTGCCTACGGACACTTGGTAATCAAAATCAGAAGACATGTATCAGCTGGAAATTTCACATTGAATGGCCGCCACAATTTACAATCTTTTTTAAAATACTAGTACTGATGGTCCTTTATCATTAATCCGGTTTATTATTGGGCTAGTGTTCGTAGTGCTGTAAGGTAACATCCTAGAATAACTGTTGAATTTGACCAACAATCCCCAGTAGAACGGAGTGTGTTAAAACCTGTGGCTATGTGGCCGGCTAGGAGGATGAAAAAATAGTTGAGGAGTGTATGTCTAGCTATAAGAATATATTGGCAGATGCTACTTGTGTTCACTCTCCCACCGCATTATTTCATCACCAGTAAGGCTTTATTTTTCTTTGGGTGTACAAGTCATACATTTGGGAAACAATTTTAATTCTAGAGCGATACAACAGACTTGATAATCGGACGTGCGTGCAAAAAACTAACATACTCCAAAATAAATATATAAATGTTTATTTGCCTACGATAATGTGCAGCTCCATACATTATAACGTAACTCTGCAAGCTTTAGCCAATGGAGACAGAGCGGTATTTCTTAGCAGAGAAACATCCTCAGACAAGCAATCTACAATGGCCGCGTGCATTTAAGGATAAGAAAAAAAGAGGAAAGGCTAAGGGTGCGATGCTTGCAGCCGACAAAGTACCACGGCACTAATTTTGAAACACTGTCCAGGTCTACAAGAGATGTCATTGTGTCATTAGTGGTAGCACTGGCTTTGAAAGGGTAAGCAATCGAACTGTGGGGGCAAGTCGTGCAAAACTATGTTACTTTGTTTTAGTGATCTTTGCTGTTCAGCATGAACTTTTGAAGCGGATAAATACAGTACAAAATAGAGTTAATAAACTGACAACAGTAAGCCATGGTATTCCAGTGAATCTATACATGATGGGGGGTGAATAATTGCATCTAACAAGAGCGTCCCCCCTATTTACAGACCTTTTCTGATTATGCCACTAGACTATTATCCTATATTTAATATATCTTTCTTTTAAATGCGGTCCATTGTTTTCTATATAGTTTAACACAGTTTCAAACAAAAGAAAACTTGCCGAACAAACGGTTGTATTTTTTAATGTTAGTGGCGAACCTTAGCGCGTATTCTTCGTAGATTTAACTCATAAAGATATAGTTTCAAATATGATTTAAAATACTCCCTTACAGAGAGTAATTTTGGGACAATGCCCTTATAGGTTTGCCTTTTAAAATGTATTGAGTGACATTGTTCTTTATATATCAAAACATTAAAAGTGATTGTCTTAGAAAGTTTAGCGAGCACAAAACATAAACGATCTATTATCGTGTACGTGGTATTACTCACCCCAGAACAGGTATATTTATTTCTGATCAGTATGACAATTATTTCCCTTTCTACTATGATCTTTCTATGTGAGAGACAAGTAGTCCTGGCAATCAGTCTGCATATGTGCCATATAGTTTATCGAAAAACAGCAGTGTTTAATACCTAGCACAGAAAGAATGGCATCTCAAACTGGAATAGCTAGAAATAATTACAAAGGAATCTAATGAAGCATCGCTCTTTCATACTTCAGGTGTAACTGAAATTTGGCATATCAGTCCTACATTAGGAAATAATTGCCCTTAAGAAGGTGATATAATGATTATATAATGTATATATATATATATATATATATATATATATATATATATATATATATATATATATAGATAGATAGATAGATAGATAGATAGATAGATAGATAGATAGATAGATTGTCATTAACACTACAAAAATTCAATTCAAGCGCACTCATACTTCGGGATATGGTCATATCACCTTCCAAAGTCAATAAGCGGTGGGATAGTGGTTTATATGTCCAGATATTTGTACAACCATAGAGTCAATCTTGAAAGTGATACAGTAGAATCTACATGCATATGGATAGAGATTTACTCCTCTAAATCAAACCCCTTTCTTTTTTGTTCAGTTACCGTCCCCAAAACTCGCCTTCTATTTGGATCGACATTTTTTATACTAAAATTGAACGTGCCACTCTCTCCAAGCTTAACATGGAATGTATCATAATATGCGATTTTGACATAGATCGTTTGAATCAAAATCATAAAATATGGGAGGGGATGATTACTCTCATAACCTTACTCAACTTGCTAATAAACCAACAAGGGTAACTGAGTTATCATCTACATTTCATCACATTTACACTACTATAGCACAGTCCATGTCCGAAACCATTATACACCACTTAGCTCTAAGTGCCCACTATCCGGTTTGCTTGTCGCGAAATCAATTCGTCAAACCATACAAAAGTATTCATAAATATATTATATACAGATCATTCAATCATTTTGATAACGATATGTTTCTTTATGAAGTATCCTCTGTGTTTGAGAACTCCTCATTTTTATCACTCGATCCAGACAATGCTTTTAAAAGTTTGGTCTGACAGATTTTTATCCTTACTTAATAAACATGCTCTATTTAAATTTAAAATGGTTAGGCAGCACATACAACTGGAATGGTACACTGATGATATAAAATTAGCTAGTAAATTGCGTGATTTATATCGCCAAAACAAAGATTGGAAGAATTATAAAACTTGGCGAAGCAGTATAATGTCTCATATCAAGGAATGTAAGAGAAAATATTACTAAAGTTTAATTTCTGATAAAAAGAAGATAAAGTTCATCTGAAGGCGTTTCAAAGACATTAACGCATCGAATTCATTCTTCATTCCTCGTGAAATTACTGTAAATAATGAATCTGTACATAATGAATACGAAGGATGAATGAATTTTCGTATCTATTAGCAATCGGCTAAATAAAGCAAAAAAAAATGTATTTCCACCCACATGGCATTTCCTCCTTGTCTGATTTTTTAGCATAACGATTACCTTCTGATATTGAATTTGTTACACCTAGATTCTCTGTTGATGAAGTTTATAACATTCTTTTCAGTCTTGATGCGAGAAAAGCTACAGGGCCAGATTGGACTAGTGCCAAAATCTTAAAGTTTTCTGCACATATTATAGCTCGCTCTCTCACTGATCTCTTCAATACTTGTATACTAAGTACATGTATATACATAGAATTATTGAGATGATTTCCCTCCTTAGACATGGGATGGTGGAAGGCTTGCTTAGTCTTCTGGTCCCGCTTTCACAAAACGTATCTGCCTTAAGTAAAATCTCGGCTCAAGTTTTGAATGATTACTTGTAACCTAAGATATGATAACTGCATTAAATAATCTGGTGACATTTAAGTTTAGCATTAAGATACTGACCTTAACTGTACATCATATACATATACAAATTTAAAGTTTAGTACGTACTCAAGCTGAGAAAGGTTTTGAAAGCGTAACCGATTGCTTTCTTTGGCAGAATGTGGAAGCAGGTTGTTGACGTCAATAAGATAATTGGGAAAAATCCAGCTTCATAAGACGATGTCCCCTCATGCCAATCTGTAAATGGTGAATGCCCAAATCTCTTAATGTTAGCATATTGTTTTTAATTAGTAATTTTTGCCAAAGGATTAGGGACTCTAGATCACTGTAATGGCCTCAGAAAATGTCCGAAATGTATTTTCGTTATTTTAAAAGCTGTTTTATTTATTTTGTATAGACATAACTTTGTCTTTAATAATACGTTTTATTTTTCATATTTATCGTGTGCGATGACGTCATCTGCAGCCGCGCGTGAGTCGTAGAATGCGGAAAATGTGAAAAATTCGTCTGACTATAATGTATTTATATATATTAAACTATTCCCGCAGTCATGAAACAACGGGAAACTTTCAAGACGTTTCCCTTATTAGATAAGTTGTAACCTCAGAAAATTTTATATTGTTTCACTCATGTGAGATACGCCAATTTTAAAGAAAATGGTTAGATAATATGGCAGGCAACAGTGACGTTTTTATCGCAGCAGCAGTTTACAAGGTATGTAACTTTCGTTTTACAAATATTATGTCACAATAAATGAGTAAAGTATGAAATTAAATGCAGTTTTACTTTATCAGACACCAATATTCTTAGAAATTAAGGAAAATCTTCAGAGTTGAAAAATATTTCCAGGCGGTGTTGATTTGCAGATGACGAGTGTTATGAAGAAATAAGCAAATCCAGCTTGGTTTATAAAATATTTGTATCAGACTGGTATTTTGGACACATATTTCTCTATAAGAGCATTATATACAGTGGTATGCAATACTGTGAAACTTTTGTTAATCCGTTTTGAATATTTTGTTTAAAAAAATTCCAATCATAGAAAGCGATTGAGGGTCTATGCAGTTTCCGTACGGAACCAGTCAGGCCTACCTCACGTTCATCACTTATTGAAGACTCATTGTGGTACAATTTGAAATGGCAGAATAAATAATTAACATTCAATATAAGGTACATTTTGTTTCATCAATAATAAAGATAATCCATGAGAATTAACGACAGTGCGTTAACTGGTGCCAGATTCTCTAGGGGACTCTAGTTCCAAACCCACTATGTTTATAACTGGAAGGGTTAGTGAGGAAACGCACTATGAAAAGAGTATTTATATTGATTTGCAAACATGTATAATACCATATCTTATATAAACAGTAGGTGTGAAACGATTAATCGATATATCGATGTATCGATACTTTTTCTATATCGATACCAATATCGATACAAGAGGGAAAGAATCGATACAAAACGATACTTACTCTATGCAAGTTACTTTAATCTTCAGCAGTCGTGAATAATTATTAGTCATTTGCCTTTTCATTCATAAAATTGAGAATTCATCTGAGACAGCCGTAGCAAGTACATGCACTCATTTTTGTCAGTACAAAATAAAAGCTATTGACAATACCCACTCGCCGTCTACAAATTAACACAAGGTGACTAACTCACGTGGTTCGAAATATGCCCCCTTCTCCCGCCCCAATTCCATGCTAATTAGTTTATCCTGTCAGCATCTTCAGCCACTGATAACATATATCAACGGAAAGAAGACATTGCAGATTTCTTCCCCATGTCCTTTACTGATCATTTGATAACCACTTTTACGCGAAATTTATATGTTGCATCGCATCTTGTCTACTTGGATCGAACTGAAGGCTACACATCCGGTGTGTCACGCAGTGAAATAGGTTACATGCAATTCTGATTAGTAGTTATTGTTTGTTCAAGTCCAGGGTAAAACAATAACCACCAATCATAACTAACTGTAGCGTGTTCACTACGTGACAAACTGAAATATGGGCCATCCAAACTCTCTCCAAATATATACAAAGCAACATAGAAACTTCACACAAAAGTGACTATTAAATAATATGTAAAGTACTTAAATCGTACATGAGGAATAAGTTTGTAATATCTCCTTTTACGTTGATATATGTAATCAGCGACCGGATAAAAAAAAATAAAAATCGCACAGAATCGGCAAGAGGGGAGGTTCCAAACCGCACGAGGTTTAGCCACCTCGTCAGTTTGTAGAAAGGGAGTGGGTGTTATCAATAATTTCCTTTTTCACTGACAGAAACAAATGTCCTTGGGCGCGGCAGTTGATTTATATCTGCAGGAAGTACAATGTAAAGGATTTGGCTATTAGTTATCTCCACTCCCACACTCGGACTTGTTATTGATAAGAATTTCCTTGCACGAGGAAATTGCACTGTTTCCTCTGTTTTGAAGATAACACCGTAATTCCTTCAAAATTTAAGTGAAGACATGAAATTGGTAATAAGATTTTTTAAAAATATTCATTCAATGTAAAATAAAGGGCGTGGTGACCAGAATGAGTCATGCATATGATCGAATGGAGCAGCCTGAAATGGCCAAAAAGGGTAAATAAAAATCACCAACAGCTAGTCTGTTTGGAAGTATTTTTTTTTTTTTTTTTATCTTGTAAAGGATAAGAATGGCACATGAACAGCTGATAAGTCTATGTTTGCTTGTAATCTGCATACTGGAAATACACCCAATATGTCAACACATAAAAAATGGCACCACCCTACCATTGACAGACCTTCTAAAGATGAAAAGACCATCAATTTGATATGTGTATCGATAATGTATCGTATCGTAGGCTGTGTATCGAGAATCGTATCGATGCGTGAGAGATGTGTATCGTTTCACCCCTAATAAACAGTCTGCTAAACACCATAAAATATTTAATAGAAAGAGAATCCATGTGCCTGCTACAGAATACAAAAAACTTTATGTAGCTCATATTAATACAAATCACGTATACATAGTTTCGTGGTCCAATGTCCGCTTACATGCAGAGCCGACCTGTGTACGATTCCCAGAAAAGTAGAAATTTATTTGCTCATGCAGAAAGTGGAACGTGAGGGTCTAGACAGGATGATAAATCCTTGGGAAAAGATAGATGCCTCAGATACCATAATTCGTGACTTTCCAAGGCTTGACGAGGAAGACTTGCGAAATATTACTTTTGGAGTATATCAACTGAACTTAGCAAAATCTTACACCCGTGAGCACCTTAGTGAGGATGGAAGTTATGATTTATTAGTGCATAAAGACCAGAATGGACTTCTAATGGCAAAAATTCCGAGCCGGCATGTGTCCATTAGAGCCTACAAACTCTCGCTTGATTATGATCAATATTCAGTCAGAGGTTGGTACTGCCAATGTCGAGCCAGAGCCCGTGTTGTTGGTACGTGTGCGCACATAGCAGCCGTCATCTGATACCTTGGATATGCACGTCATCAAAATGCACCTTTTAATTCGATGTCTGACTGCAGTTCTTATTTGAATGATGCGCAATACCTTCCTGAACCTCAGTTGAATGATGATGATGATGATGCTAACGGTGATGATGATGATGATACAGCTGACATCGAAGAGTAATAAATCAATAAAAATAAGTTACAAGTTGCTTGTGAAGTAATTAGTCCACGTAAAAAAAAACCAGTAAATATTGTTATCTCAGATTTCTCTGTAGTTTTAATAATATATATCATTTTGAAAGATCTAAGTACATACTGTTTTGGACTGTGTAAATTTGACACAAAATTCATTGTGAATAGGTCATTACGAGAACATGTATTTGCTTGCTTAATATTTTTATTAAAACTTAGAATAATAACCAATAGTATTGCCTTGTACATTCCAGTCAAGTTATATACTGTATGTGTTCTAGTTATACATGTGTGCGTAATCAGTTCTTCTAAACATACAGTGACGATGTACAATTTTTAGATTTTTTGTGACGATAATTGTATGGCGAAATACTCATGTATTTGCTATGTTGTTAGCTCATTTGTATTGGAATTGTTATCGACAAGGGACTTGATGTCAATATTCTTCTTACCATACATTATGCATGTACATGTCACACCATATGTTTGTTTTTAGGGTAAGTACTGTCATTCTGGATAAAAAATAAATAAATAAATTAATGCAGTGAAGTTGAATATAGAGAGGATATTTGCTTGAAACGAGTGAATAATGGATATATTTCATCGAGTGGGTGAAAAACTCAGTATTTTCACGAGATGAAATATATCCGTTTTTCACTCGAAGCAAGCAAATATTCTTTTTATTTTATGCTCAAGCGTATTGTCTAGCAATTTGAATAACACACTGAAGTAGCTGATTTCTTGCTGCATCCCGCGCGATAATGTCAGCGGTTTACCGTTTATGTTCTGCACTGTTTTTTTGCATTATTTGCACATAAAATATCAGTAGATATCCCAATTGAAGGTATAACAGAAGACAAAACAAAAATTAATTTTTTTTTATAACATCCTGGATTTGAACTCGGTTCGCATGGATGCAAAGCAGCCACCTTAACCTTTACACACAGGCAAGGATCTTACAAAAAGGATTGAAATTTCTTACCCATAATGTTATCCATCTCTATTGACGGTCAGTGAAAACATATCATATTTTTCACTGCAGTGAAATATCACAATTATTTCACTCGGAAAATCCAGTAATTCACTGCCTAGCATAAAATAAATATTTTTTCTTATGGATTTTTTTATGTTTTGTTGATATTTGCAGAAGTCTTTTTTCAAAATCCTATAGTCCACGTGATTTGCATATATATATATATATATATATATATATATATATATATATATATATATATATATATATATATATATATATATATATATATATATATCATCAACAAGTCTTTAAAAATTAAAATTTGCATGCATGACGTAATTAAAATCACGATAACGTAATGGAACCAGAAGTAACATCATTTTATGTAGATAAACTTTTGGTGCCTCCAGCATACATAATTTGATTGAATTCAACAAAATTTTTATTATTCTGCACAAAATGCATCCTAAAGAGTCTTTGTACAAAACTCAGAGCTTTTTGGTTGTTGGGCCAAATTTGACCCTTGTAGTACCTAGTTCTTTAGGAAATTTTCAATATATGCCCAACGGTGTCACTGAATTATGTACATAGTTTACAGGAATATTTTTAGTTTCATAGAAGTTCATATGATGAGTAGGTGGAGTCAAATCTATATATAGAACAGTTACAAAGACCCAAAGACGCTAAAAGAGATGCGGGGAAAGATAAGCAACAAGAGGAAGTAGATGTGGGCGATTAATCGCACATTGCAAATCAGAAATTCATATTTTCTTGGGACAAAGTTGCTCATAAACATACACAAAGACAAATAATTGATATCAAAGTATGCGGTCCAATTAATATTCTATGTATGTAGGAAGAGCGCTTTAAGTTTCACATATAAAACTGCACGCTTGGAACTATTTCGTGTATATCAATATTCGTAGGAGTATTGCCATCAAAATAAGTATGATACCAAGTATGTGCCGTAAAAGAAAAATTCAGCGGCTTCGATTTATAACCCAGTTTTCTAAAAGAAGAGCACATCCATTCTTTCAAAGCTGTCAATTGTCCATGCTTATTGCACATTTCGTTAAAAGCGTTTTTTAAATTGGGATCAACCAGTGGCATAAAATATTCTGGAGGAGCAATGTATACTCCTTCATCATCTTTAGACGTTATGTTACTGCAGTCTGCGATGTAGTTCCTGTAATGTAGTGTAACGTAGTAAGGGCCTGTGCTATCAAGGACCGTTAGAAGATGAATAAAAGAAGGAAGGCTATTTAATAGAATTTTCATAAATGGATGTCCTTTTCTGCAAGCCATAAATGCGTTGCTAACTAAAGAATGCATCCCAGCGTAGATGATCGGATGTTCGTGAGGTTCGTGTCCAAGGAAACATGAATATTTTCGTACGATAGGGTCAAGTGGACGAAGTGCTTTCATATCAAGGTCAGCGTACACCCCTCCGACTTCAAATAAAATGACATATCGCAGGGCATCAGCGCGGCGAATATTCTCCGTGTAGGCGTCATATATCGGCAGCAATGTCGGTTGCTTTTTGGTGATGAGTTCCTTTGCCAGATCATCTGTCCAGTACATATAAGACCAACCTTGGTTTACTGTAACTAAAGACAATATGTTGTCTTTGAACTGAACTGGAATTTTGGTTGTCTTCCACGTTTGGTGGAAGATCCTTTGGATCCTAAATGGACCTTGTCTCGGCCAATCTTCTTCTGAGAACGTATCTCGTGGAAGTCTTTTCAGCAGTTCTGCCTGTGCTATATGTCGTCTGTGATAGTTAATTTCACAGTCATTTTCATTTTTCTTGGCCCAAATAGAGGTCTCGGGTTTTAAGTTATCGAATTTTATAAATTTCTTGATGCCTGTGCCAGGTTGGTTATCGATGGGATTCTTGCGAAAATCAGGTCGATATTCTCTGTTACCATATTCTGATAATTTCCGATCCGTTGCAAAATATAACACAATGCAAATGCAAATCATAAGCAGGACTATCGAGTTAAACACTGTATATCTTCTACACGTGACCCTTGGCAGACTCTGAAACACAATAAATTGGTGATCAATGACAATCGCATTTTATATTCAGTACACTAGACACATACAAGGCCTATTTAGTAAGCAGTTACATGTTTAGGACATCCGTGTTCCTCGCGGACAACTATCATATTGCATGTACAATGGCTACCAGCGGAATAACACTCAAATTACGAACGGAATTCCATGCAACCACGTGACTAATCACTCATCGTAGATGGGTTTTCCCTTTCATTCTTTTAGAATTTAAGGTCTTGGAAAATGTGTACTCCACGTTACACCATATTCAGTTTGTTCTCTTAGAAGCCTATTATGATAAAATGCGTTGTGGTGTTCAAAATTGTAATGACACTTTGTGTTTGGAACTGAAAGAATTCAACTTTAATTCTTTATTTCATCAAATTTCTCCCTTAGGTACCCAAATATTTATTCATCTTTATTTAGGAAGGTCACAGGAAGGTGTACAAGGTATTTTATATTTTATTTATGAAGTTTTGTTACAGTTTACGATCAGTGTTCACAAATTGTCAAATGTATGCTGGGTAATATTGGTACGCTGCGGGTGTGGCCAGCGATTTCTGGGCTTTGTTGCATTTTATTCTTTAATTCTTCTATAATTTTGGATAAACATGCGATATTGCTGTACCATGAAGGGACAAAAATAAATTCAAAGAGAAAGACAGAAAGAAAGACAAGTAAACAGAATGTTATAAAAGAGAAAGATCGTATTTACCTCTCCCTCCCTCAAAACAGAGTTATAATTATTGGAGAAATAGTGGACAAAACAAGAGCATGGGGAGAACGTACAATTATTTACATAATAGTGAAGATTTGTAAGTATTTACAAACCAACAGTGGTAAATTTGATCAAGACCGGTATGAAAATATGGCTGAAAGTGCCATACTAAATCCTAAACTAATATTACATTTAGTATACAGTGTGTAAGGTTGGATAAATTTCGAATTCACTGCCCCCCACCTACCCCTTTCCGTGTTGAGCCGGTAGTTCAAGATATACGCTACTGGCTTTGAATTTTGAATAACTTGAAAAGCCGGGACCCTGATCTGCTCAGGAAATCAAGTGATGTTAGATCTAGGTCTACAGCGGCGGTTCCAGAAATATCGTTACTGGGGAAGGGCGTAAACAAGTTGGCAAGGGGTTCTGCGGGATGGAACCTGGAACCCTTTGTGGTTGTCAGGGGAGCGGGAGGGGGGGGGGGCTAGATGCTTCTGAAAGTTTCTGCATTTCAAGTGTTTTCAGGGCATAATTTTAACCACGTAACGGTAAAAAAAAAAACTTACCTTAGGAGTCGTTTTTGTTATTTCGCGCTGTATTTTACGAAGGGTGGGGTAGGGGAGGGGTCGGAAACAGACGATTCCGCCCCCACCCACTCCACCCAATCCCCGAACCCGCCCCTGGTCTTCCCAGTTCATAGCTGGGTGAGTTTTATTTTAAAGCAAATACAGTATGATACAAGTACACCCCTCTTGACCTATACATACCTTTCGGAATAATGCAGCCATTCAGATATGGTCACAGACGTTTCATCTACAGCATTGTACGCTCTCAAAATTCTATTCCGAATTTCATGCTACAAATAACAATCATCTCTATACAACCAACTTGTTGTACCCGTACTCTGCGACTATAGGCAAAATTTTCAACACTGCTCATTCACTGAGATTTGAATTCAACGTTATGTTTATATACTCTGCTAAGCGTGTAGATCTATCCCGTACACAATATCTATACATATGATAGCAGGTCTGCCATCTTCCCCTTTTTTAAATGAGTTCTTTCAAAGTACATGTATGTAAACGTGCTATTTACCGTCCAGGTACAATGCACATGTGAAGAGGACGCTACGTGTAGAGTACTGAAACTTTAGACGGGAAAGAAGAATTTGAAGAAAAAAATACACTAGATTGATAACTATCCTTTTGAAGCATCACGCAGGTGTACAAAAACCTGGACTATTATGACTACTGGCATTGTAATCAACTACTCAGCTGAAACGAGGAATACAATGTGAACCTCAAAGATTCTTGCGGGAGTTATTTCCCTTGAATAAGAATGCGTGGAATTGTAAACATCACTCAAGGTAATTATGTGGGTAACAGTAAGACTATGGAACTTCGACACTTCAGGAATTTTTAAAAATGTTATCATTAAACACGTGTGTGTGTGTGTGTGTGTGTGTGTGTGTGTGTGTGTGTGTGTGTGTGTGTGTGTGTGTGTTGGGGGGAGACACGGGGTGGATGGAGCGGTGGCTTCACTTTGAAATGTATCTCAGGGTAGCGTGAAATACTTAACTGCTTACTTGAGATGAAAAACACTACATTTTATGTGTTAATGCTGAAAAAGATGACAGAGTTCTCTTTCAGACTAGTTTTTACTTCTTGTGATACTGTGAAATATATTTCTGTCTAAGCTGCGTAAGCATATGTATCACTTTTCTGGCGTCGGTAGCAGCCTTAAGTCGTGTGTGAATTGTTTTTGCTTGTTTTTTTTTTTCTTCATGTTAGACACTATAGTTCGTTCAGCTCAGCATCACTATATAGTACAGTGTGCAAAATCTTATTGCACGGGCGAAGGTGAGAATGCGTTCTGTGGAACACTTTGCTGTAATTTTTTGTTTTGTATGAAATCAATTTGGAAGACTCTTGTAAATCAGTTTATGAATCAAGTTCTGTGAGTAAAAAAATCTTCTTTAATTTCTCTAAAACTCTTCAAGATATTACCCAACATATTTAACTATCATTGCCCGGTTGTTAAAAATGAGAGCTTAGGGTGAATTGTCGTAGTTATGGGTATAAATTGGAAGATTAAATGGCGCTTTGACTCTGTATGACTGACATCAATTGATTCTGCTTTTTTTTCAATTGTATCAACCATGTTTTATATATAACAAACTAAATTCACTAATGAGATAATCAAATTCAACACACAGACATGTCAAGCCACTTTTTTTGATCAAAAACACACAAAGTTTTATAACAATCCGCACGTATTCATTTAGGCGAAAATCCACGATAGTGACAAAATTAATACATTTTAGAGGGAAATCCACAATGAGATGAGCTTCTGGGAATGGGTGGTAATTTCTAATTAGTGTTGCTATATTTTGGGGGGCATTATTTAATAATTGGTAGAGATCCTAGATATCACCATGCACAACATGTAACACCGAGAATATCGAGGTAACACCGTGGAAACAGTTTAGTAGCGCCAAGGCAATTAATGTATGTAATAGTATTTTACAACACCTTAGCACAAAAGGGTCTATGTAGTGCCAGTGTCACAAAAGGGTCTATGTAGTGTCAGTGTCACAAAAGGGACTATGTAGTGCCAGTGTCACAAAAGGGACTATGTAGTGCCAGTGTCACAAAAGGGTCTATGTAGTGCCAGTGTCACAAAAGGGTCTATGTAGTGCCAGTGTCACAAAAGGGTCTATGTAGTGCCAGTGTCACAAAAGGGACTATGTAGTGTCAGTGTCACAAAAGGGACTATGTAGTGCCAGTGTCACAAAAGGGACTATGTAGTGTCAGTGTCACAAAAGGGACTATGTAGTGTCAGTGTCACAAAAGGGACTATGTAGTGCCAGTGTCACAAAAGGGACTATGTAGTGCCAGTGTCACAAAAGCGACTATGTAGTGCCAGTGTCACAAAAGGGACTATGTAGTGCCAGTGTCACAAAAGGGACTATGTAGTGTCAGTGTCACAAAAGGGACTATGTAGTGCCAACTAAATGACAAGTCCGAACATGCACACAAATAAAGATAAGCCCTTCCATATAAATGTCAACGTCAAGCACAACTAGACAAAACACAAAATGCAACGATGTTAAGATTCTGTCAATGTATATAAATTAGATCGAGGCTATTCGCACGGCAGCCGTGCACCTTAACTGGGAAAGACTATTCGCACGGCCGCCGCGTACCTCATCTGGAAAGACTATTCGCACGGCCGCCGTGTATATCATTTACGTATAATTTACATAAAGCTATTCGTACGGCTGCCGCGTACCTGATCTGCGAAATATATTCATTTTTGCAACTGATTACCTTTCATTCCACATTTACAAGTCATTGTTGTTAAAACTTGTACAATGCTATACTCCTTCACCTCCGGTAAGGGGCCCGGGTAGCCGAGTGGTCTAAGGAGCTCGCCTTTACTGACATCTCACCTATGTCCGCGTGGGTTCGAGTCTCGGGGTCGGCCAGCGTGGGTATGTGAGAAAGCTTGCCAGTAGCTTCCCGTGGGTCGGTGGTTCTTCCCGGGTTCTTCCTCTACCAAATATACTGGCCGCCATGTATAGCCTATCATGTGCTGAAAAATGGCGTTAAACCCATAACACCTCCGATAGAAAAAGAAATTTTCGAATAAATTTTGAGCGAATCCCGTGGGTTAAAAACTCTAGTATTGTCACCCAATCGATGAACTTTTTTCGTTATTCACTCAGAACAAACACATTTTCTTTTTATTTTATGCTCAAAAGAGTTGACAAACTAAAGTGTATTAAGAGCTTGAAATTAGCAGATTTCTTAGGCAATGTCAGCCGTTTGCTGTTTATGTTCTGCAGTGTTTTGTGTACATTCGCACAATCTGAGTAACAATTCTTTCTTAATTCAAGATAACAAAGCATAAACAAAAAATAAAAATAAAAGCATGGAGTAGGATTCGATCTTGGATCTTTTCCATATTTCCACTCGACTACAGTGATTGATCCTTTGGAAAGTGATATTTCTTTGCTTATGTTACGGGTGTCTATTGAAATCACAATTCTGGACTGTTAAAGTGAAATTGAATTATGAACATTTTTTCTCGTGGGAAAACCACTAATTCACGAACTAGCATCTAATTGTTTGCACACCATATCATAATTATTATAACCCATTCTGAGACAGACACCGGTCGCAGTGTGAATATTATTAACGAACGGCAGCCATTCGAATAGTCTTTGTAAAATTATGTACTCGTCCGCCATGCGAAATAGACACACTACGGAACAATTTCCTTTTTTAATGGTCATGGTGTTTTGTAGTCCGATAAATTGGCCGCCAAACCTGTAATGGTATTGATGAGTATATATTATGTTTAGCTGAGTTTACATCATTCGGAATAGTTTGGACTCGTCCCTAATGCATTCATCGGTCGCCGTGCGCATAGTCTTTTCTATTGCGAGCACACGACGGCCGTGCGAATAGTCTTTCCAAAAGTTGGTACACGGCGGCCGTGCGAATAGACACTTCCTATAAAATAACAGATAAAGGTAAAACAGGTAAAATCTTTACAACATGATCAAAATTTGTTGTATAAACCGCATTCCCTCAAAAGTCCAATATTTTCTCGGGTGGTACGTTCTCGAACAATTTTTTGAAGCAATTCACGTTAAAATACTTCTGTATCACAGGGTCCAAATCGACGCTCTCGACAAGAACGTAATCCACAGTCAGTAGACGCTGGCATAGTATGCTTTCCGGTCGTTGCTCACCCTTCATGAGGTATGCAGGAGTACGTGTCTGATATGCTATCGGCACGATACCACCTCATCTCTTCGATTTGTTCTGTACGAGGGATGCCATTCTCTAATAGTAAATTTGAGGTTCTTAAGTTTCTTTGTTGAATTTTCATTCCACATATTTTTGCCAAATATGACGAATATACTGATATATCAACATCTTAAGTCAGTATATGGAATCTTCCGTTTGAAAATGGGTGATCACAGTGTAGCTTTGGCAGCTTTATCTACCCTTTCATTACTATTTATACCAAAATGTCTAGGCAGACAAAAGGACGGAATACTTTTCCCAGATTGCACGAGAGCATCATGTTTCTCTAATATCTGGGATATTACCGGGTTGTTAGATTTAAGATTCTGCAAGGCTTCCAATGTGGAAAAGGAATCCGAAATGATGAAATTGAATTTTTGAGAGGTTTCAATGTAGTTCAAGTCTTTGAGTATGGCTGTAACTTCTGCAGTAAAAATTGAGGTTTCATCCGGTAACCAGCTCGAGATGGTGTAATGGGGCGCCGCAACGGCTGCTCCAGTCCTGTCTCCATCCTTTGAACCGTCTGGATACAGTGACGTATAGCTACTATAAAAGGCTTAGATTTCATTGACTTCACTCTGAATAAGAAGAGGATTTGTTGAGGACTTGTAAATTCGCAAAGGTTAAACATTATTTGGGAGATTGTAATAACCACGGTGATGTTTTGGGAATACATAATTTTACAATATTTCCAACATTGATTTTTGCTGTTTCTAGGTGAGGACGACTTCGTATGCCAAATGGTGGAATGAAGTTTGGTTTCTGAATGTACAAGGTATGGTAATTGGGCATAAACACTACATCATATGCATGGTTAGATGGATTAAAAGATAGTTTGGTAGCAAACTGAAGAGCCAATTTCGTTCGTCCGAGATAAAGTGATGGTTTATTTGCCTCAACACAGAGACTTCTAAATGCACTCAGAGTCTAAGTCCCTGATTGTGCATCGGATCAAGCATCTGCAGATATGCTTTATAAACGGATCTGTAAACATTCGAGCCATAGTCAAGTTTCGATCTTACTAAAGACCTGTATGACCAGAGCAAGACCTTCTGATATTCCCCCAATCTATGTTTACCACGACTCATATTAAATCTACGGCTTTTTGACGTTTGTTCGTGGAAGAAACGTTAGTTTACGGTTGAAAATAAACCCTGAAAGTTTGGTCTCCTCCAAAACAGGAATAAGACAACCATCAAGGTAGAGTTTTTGGTCATCATGAATACGACGTAATCGGCAGAAGTGCATAGTTAGTTTTTTATTTTGGAAATCTGAACCTTCTTTCTAAACTCTGTTTAAGCTTACCTGTACCTGACCATAAATAGTATGCATACACTTTGATCTATATAGCAGATCAAAAAGCAATTTCCAGTGCGAAGTTACCACTTTGGTCTATTTCTTAAATACATAATTCCTTTTCATTTAAAAGACCAAGTTCATTCGGTGATCAATACACAAAACTTTTCTTGTAAGTATTATTATTATTATCAAAATGTATCATTTTCTCAATCAGTTGTAAAGACGGTCACCATTGATAAAGATGTCTGGGCTATGGAAACAATAATTTGTGAAAACATACTTATTGCTGGTAATTGATAATCAATTTTTCGTCATATGACCCTTGTTAAATCATTTAAAACTATTTTGAGCAACCCTACCAATACTATTCCATTTTCATTGCCACTTCTGTTTGATTGTTTCGAACAGTGTTACTTAAAATAAAGTAATAACGGACAATTCCATTGAGGTATTGCAGAACCTAATGACGGAGCTTATTGTCATTGTAATTGCATCACGATTAATACCAATAACAATTTAGTTTTCAAAACTTAGTGTTTCCATAGTCCAGTCACTCCAACCATCAGTATCATCAGTGCCCTTTCTCACAGATGATTGAGAAATTATACGTAAAGATCTGTAAGTATAGTTAAAAATGCTAATGTCTTGTTCATTGAATGCGCATGGTCTTTGGAATGAAAATAAAATCTATTTTCTGATGAAGAGATTAAAGTTTTTACCAAAACGTAACTGCAAAAGGAAATTATAATAAAGCCAGTTTCTACAGCGTTGACTGTACTGATGTAAAAAGTGTGCAGTGGAAGAGTTTTATACACTAGTAGATCGCAATCGTCCTCACTACTCATCAATAATTTTAATATAGTGGCAACACCAGGCTAGAATTCAGTTTCAGTAGCTGAAAAGATTTTGTTTACTCTGGTCTTACCCTTTACATTATATTAAAATTCCCAAAGTTCTTAACATAAAATTGTTTACCGATTAATCAGGAAAAATCTTGTTAATAATTTTAAACATGTTATGAGCAATAAATATTCAGTTCTAAAACACAAATGTCATGCTAGAAGGATTTTTTTCACTTACAAAGCTAAAGCCCTGAATGAATAAAAATTATCACCTACCTGAATGACTCAAAGAGTGGTTTTTTAACATCACAGTAAATTATGGATAGTATTAAATATGTGCAAAAGTGTTGCTATATATAATATCAATGGGTTTTTCAATAAACTTTTCTGCCAATTGGGATAAGTTAATCAATGGAATCAAAATGACAAGTGTTGATAGAGTCTCAAAGTATTGAGAAAAAAATCTGACCATGGAAGTAAATAATATTAATTTTTATAGACATAACATTTTTCTTCTCTTACACTTTTAGATTAAAAACGAAATCCAAGGTTAATTAGGGTTGTCTATTACAACCAGCACATTACAATTAATAGCACTCTGTATCTTTAAGTTACAAAAAAAAAAATTCAAACAATAATTTAACCAATGAGAAACTTGAATAGAACGTAGCACATGTTATATTCTTATTGGAAGCATGTCTTGTACTAATTCAATTATAGGGCACTACAGACGTGTCCTGCCTGTAATGGTGAGTTGCCATATTGCTGAAGCTGATATATACATCTTTCAGATGAAAACCATATGTTGCATAAGTAAACAAATTGCTGCATAATGAAAAAGAGAGCTGAAATTCAATTTTTAATATTTAATAACAATGTAAGCAATATAACATCAGAAAGGTAATACTTATAACAATGTTGTGCCAACATGGAGTAAAATACTATTTTCTAAACTATTTTTCCAAATTCTATACAGACAGAAAAATCAGAAAATGAAATATTTTTCTTCTTTCCATGGAAAAGATATATCTATTTCCATGAAATGGTGTGACATGCCTACCATGCATCAACTAACACATAACACTTTAAAAACTAAATAAAATCCGATCAAAATTTTGCTAAACAAAATAATAGCCAAGTTTCTAAATTTTCAAGCATCACAAATAATTTAACATCTGTTGATAAAACTAAAATGCCTTTGGATTAAACAGCATGAGAGCTTGCTAAAGAACAGAATGACTACCATGATCAGGCCACAGTTTAACTTGATATCTCATAATTTCTTCCCCAAGCTGAGATTTTTAAATATTTTTTGTATTGCCAGGCATGAGGAAATGCCATAGTCCAGTGTCAGGGACAAGTGAAATTCTTGGTTGGACAAGTGAAAATTTCTAAGTGGCTTCTCCAGGAAATCTTGGAACCAAATGCTTTATGACTCTGCATCCTGTAGACTATCCATTTTCTGACTCTGTCAATCTTGTTCATGTACATTTCTCCTAACAGATCATAAGAGAGCCCTAGGTGATTATATAATAAAAAAATAAATACAAATCAAACATTTTCTCATTCAAACATAATTAGTATATCATTGGGGCTGAACAAATTCCATAGCCTGACATCTGGGATGAGTCAGTTTTGTCAATGTGAAAAAGTATGACTAATGCAGATTTCCGACTCTGGTTTACAGCTAGCATGTAAAATAATCTCTCAGAGATGTTAGTAAATGTGAGTTATTTTCAAAGTTATAAGCAATGCTATATTCTACCACCAACATTCAAGGAAACAGGTATCAGGATGATGATAGCTACTGCTTTAATTGATGATACTAAATTTAGTATCAGGATGATGATAACTACTGCTTTAATTGATGATACTAAATTTAGTATCAGGATGATGATAGCTATTGCTTTAATTGATGATACTAAATTTAGTATCAGGATGATGATTACTGCTTTAATTGATGATACTAAATTTAGTATCAGGATGATGATAGCTACTGCTTTAATTGATGATACTAAATTTAGTATCAGGATGATGATAGCTACTGCTTTAATTGATGATACTAAATTTAGTATCAGGATGATGATAGCTACTGCTTTAATTGATGATACTAAATTTAGTATCAGGATGATGATAACTACTGCTTTAATTGATGATACTAAATTTAGTATCAGGATGATGATAGCTACTGCTTTAATTGATGATACTAAATTTAGTATCAGGATGATGATAGCTACTGCTTTAATTGTTAATACTAAATTTAGTACTGAAAAGCTGTTGAGACTAATGATACAAAAGAAGCAAATCAAGAAATCCTTTGTTGATGAACCAAAACTGCCGTTAACATCAAAAGACATGTACAGTAGACTCTTTGAAGGTTTTGGTCGAGACAGAATATACTAGGTGTTACTTCCAGGTTTGGGTAGTTAGGGGATTCCATGGACAAGTGATAATTCTGCAGGACAAGTTATTTTTCAAAAGTTACTTGTCTGTGACAAAAGGACAAATATAACAAGCATAGCAATTTACTTGCATATTTGGAAGAAAAAAAATTCTGTATATTCCGCAGGCATTAAGGATTAAAATACAGTCAGAAAGTCTTGTTTAAATCTGAGGAATATTTCTGAGGATTTCCAAAAATTTGAAAAATCAACTGTTTTGTTTCTTAAAGAACCGAATCAATTTCCAGTTGTAGAGTTTTAAAATTACATATATTTTAATCCTTTTTACTATCTCTGCCTCTGATGAATATTCCAATATTGTTATATGTATCACAAGAAACTGACTACAAAATCGCAGAGTTTTTATGTTACTATGATACTCACATCTTTTTCATGTTTATTATCACTGACATACTCATGTCATACTCATACATGCATCTATTTACATTCATTACCACTGGCTTTTCACATACTTATATACATGTAAATTTCACTATGACTCACGATATTTGTATTTGTCTGACTTGTATTCAAATACAGCGAAATAGCACAATCAAATAGTTCACAGACACAAAAAGAACCAGCAAGACAATGTTACGTTTCAATATATCAAGATGCCAAATAGTTATGTACAAATATTCTTAATGAAAATTTTTTTTTTCTCACTAAATTCTATTATTTGTCTTAATTGGTAAACTATAACATATAGTGACATAGTGACTACATGCCTGGGGGACTATGACATTTGATGGCTAAAGTGTAAATGTATCTTGGGATCTGTGCCCTTCATTATCAGTCACGTACTCAGCCTGACAGATACTGCTGTTGCCCTCACCTGTGTGTAGTTACTGTATGTATATAACTGACCCTTACAGTAATATTTCAAGTTGTACTACATCAGAAAGATAAAAAAGTATAAAAATAAGGGCATATACATGTTTACATTCAATTAAATAGTGAAACAAACAGGAGGGTCTTGCACACTTATTTATAAGCAAACAAATTTCTTAAGTACAAAGATTGCACACCTTAAAATACTGACGAAGCAAATCAATATAGTCTGAGTAAAATTGAGATCTACTTATCAACAAGTAGATCAGACAGCATAAATAGAAGTTCATGTTTATTTGACCTTTGGAATTCTCTGTCCACATTTTTAATAGCCTATCAGCTAAAGCATTGCATTTCATGTTTGGAAGAGTCATCATTAGGAAACAATATGTTCTGAATGATGTTTTCCACTTTCAGCATTTCAAAAGCTGTAATTTGATTGATGCATCAAAAGGTCAAATGGACATGATCTTGCACCAGTGCATGTCAGATCTACTTACTAATTTGGAGATCTTGATTTTAATTAGATTGCATATGACTACGACTAACATTTAAAGTCATAAACCAAACATTTATAAGATGTATAATGTATTTTGAGCATTTCTGTACCACAGTCCAAAACAGATATCTATTACTCCACTTTAATTTGCCATTTTTTTATGCAAAATGCAGGCATTCAAACAGTTTCTTTTTCACTTTCATAAAAATTATCTCCCTTGTATAAGAAATTACCCCTATCCATTTGAACTTTAACTGAAAGGTAATCTTCTCCTAATATTATTTTCACAACTTTATAAAAAATTTAAAACTGAATCCAGCTAATTCTGTTCACACATCTTGCTACACACAAACAAACACATGCAATACAAAATATATGGATTATGTACATGTTTTAATATAATAAAAAAATTTCACATTTAGTTGATCATCCAGACAAACCAAAATTGTATTACTAATTGTTGTTGTTTTTGTAGTTGTTATGGGTTTAACACCATTTTTCAGCACATGATAGGCTATACATGGCGGCCAGTATATTTGGTGGAGGAAGAATCCAGAAAACCCCCAGGAAGAACCACCAACCCACAGGAAGCTACTGGCAAGCTTTCTCACATACCCACTTAGGCCGAGCCCGAGACTTGAACCCACATGGACAGAGGTGAGATGTCAGTGATCTGTAAAGGCGAGCGCCTTAGACCATTCGGCCACCTGGGACCCCTTGTATTACTAATAACTTACACCTCTGCTTTCAATTTACTAATAAAATAAATTCAAAACTAAAAATGTGTAAGGCTTCTTTGAAACTATAGGAGGACATAAGTAACAAATATACTAATTCCATATATTGTTAGAAATGAAAGATGAAAGTCCAATTATTATGACCACAATTACAATAAGATTCAAATCAAGATCTCCAATATAACCGAGATCTGACAAGTACCAATTAAAGTTCATCTACTGCTGACATTATTCACAGTCCACTTTTTTTAGTACCCAATCAGATAAAGCATTGCATTTCATGCTAGAGTGAGTTATATTCAGTAACTCCGTTTCAAATGATGGTTTATTCACTTTTAGAAATATAAAAGCTGTAATCTGATTGGTGAATCAAAAGGTCAACAGAATATGACCCTGTAATGGTACACATCAGATATACTTGATATAATTAGATTTTGATTTATTGAACCTCGATTACTGAAACATTTGTTTTCTTTTTTGGTAACAGAGAGGTGGTTTGCAATGATGTTGTTTTACTCGAGTGGCCTAATGAAAGGCAAAGTGAGCAAAATTATACTAAATTACTATCTAATACTGAAAGATTATTAAATAAAACATTCTTGGTACTCATTAGTCTCAATGAAAACAATTAAGCTGTCTAAAATAATCGACTTTTTGTGAAATTGATGCAATCAAAAGACATGATGCATTTTAGTGACGGATGCCTATTAATGGCAACAATGGATGAAGTGAGCTCCAAAATTATTGCAACGAGGAATGAAATTGTCATGTAGCCAAATCTGTCTATATAGGACTTCTAGATACTTACAAACCTGTCTATATAGGACTTCTAGATAATTGCAAACCTGTCTATATAGGACTTCTAGATAATTACAAACCTGTCTATATAGGACTTCTAGATAATTACAAACCTGTCTATATAAGACTTCTAGATAATGATGTTTATACTGTGGTTTTTCCTTTTTATTCATGGGGTATCAATTTGTACAGATTTCTAGGTTGCACTGAATCACAAATTTAATGACCCAATGAAAAATGAGCTTCATGTAATGCAGAAATTCGCCTCCCCTCCCAATTTTTTTATTGATACATTCTTAGAGATCAACAAAGCTCAGCTATTTGATAATTCAACTTCATTATTGTAATAAAATATGGCATTTTCGATGTATTGGTCTTATATTAGACTTTATTTGGAAAAACAATTACAAAGAACTCTATGTTATTTCAATGTACATGCATGTATGTGGTATATGGTAGCTGCATGTTCCACTCACTGCCTTAAATCGATATGTGAGATCAGCAAGGATAGAGAGAAAAAGAAAGTGATTTCTCATTTTTGGGGTTGAATGCCATTTTTATCACATGATACATGGCAGCAAAAAAAAATAGAAAGAGTGTAAAGAATTGAGTAATAGTGTTATTGAAAATGAAAGAAAGTCGAGTGAAATGATCAAGGAAAATTAGATGTAATGCTCATTTATATTGATACTTCATTCAAGTGAAACTACTGTTGAAAATAAGTGTATGAAAAAATTACCCCTAATATTCTCTACTATTCTGAGATTTAAAATTTATCCACATTTGTAATACATCTGAATAATAATCTATATAAAGCATTAATAAATGCAAGCATATATACGTCTAATTATGGATAGGAAACTTTCCTGTTAAAATCGAGATCCTCCTGAAAGCATGTCTCATTTTATCCACACATTTTTAATCTAAATGACAACAAGGCTATATAATACTACACTTATTACCTGAAGCACAAGTACTCTCTCTCTCTCTCTTTATATATATATATATATATATATATATATATATATATATATATATATATATATATATATATATATATATATATGTATTACAGCCCAGAACTAAAACTCACTTGTCACTGATTTTTGGACAAACCACTAAATAAACATTGTGTCAATCAAATCTCCTTTTACACAAAAATTTTTGCTGCATAAACAAACCCAATTTGCAGAATAACTCAAGTCCAGCTTTATCAAAACCAAAGATAATTAGGTGCAATCTCTCACGCATTTTCTCGTGATGGACCTTATTGGAATTTTACCATTCTTAATTGCTGGGACATACTATTGGTGCAACTTTGTTTTAAATAAAAGACCACGTACAGATGTGCTTCAATAACTGCTTGGTTTGGTGTTTTTGGCTGCACTGGATCTCTTTCATGTTGAGCACTTGGGTGAAAACACTGGCAACAGTATTGTTTTAACCTTTCAAGTGACTGCCCTCTGTTGTTGGAATATTTTTGTTCTTTTATATTCTTGATTTTAGGAATTTATAGAGGTTAATCAATAAAATTAAATACCTATAAATATACCAACTCTAATAGAACCAAATCCATGAATTTAATTACCCACAATAATGTCTTTTATAAATTAAAAAACCCACAAAAATTGATACCCAAGAAAATAAATGAAACCAAAGATGGACAAATATATATTCTAAATTATCTGTAAAGTGGAATAAGTAATCATGACCTTATTGCACAGGTGACTGCAATATGTAGGTGACGACTACAATAGGTCTGACATTATATATATATTACACAATATGGTCTTCATGCTGAAGGGGTTGGGGTGGGAGAAAATAAAAAATCTATTTCATGTAATCCTCTGTACATTCCCTATATTAAACTTGTGATACAAACCTTTTAGTGTTAATGTTTTACTAATTATCTGTGTACTAGATTTTTGTATATCAAAAAAATTTCAAGCTAGGATATTTGTAATAAATTTATAGTTCTGCTCTTATTTCTGATTACAAATCATTACATTCCATATATTTCAAAGGCAAGACTTGCAATACAATAATGATAAAAAAAAGTAGGCAAAAATTGCATTAAAGGACAATTCCACAGCAACATGTGAAATCTCTAAAAGACTTTTGAGCCAACTGACCTAGAAAACATTTTTATTTTTCATTTCAGGTTAATTATCATGGATCAAAAATATTCAGACTGAAAAGTATCAAGAAACAAAATAAAAATAAAGTGGATACAATCTGTCAGCCCTTAATGAAACTGTCTATAATTTTCCTGGTTATGACAACCTCGTGAGAAAAGTACTCAAGACCAACATGCCTTTTGATTTTACTATTCTGCAAATATAAATAACAAGAATTCTGGCATTGATTTGATGATACAAGCAATACCTAAGGGTCAATTGTTCCAAATCCCCAATCCACACTCCTGGAATGAGTTGGATACAGAGACAAAATAAAACAGACTTGAGATATGAATAAGGTGGATATAACATTTTATAATAAGTGTTAAACAGAAAATCTGAACAAAAGTTTCCAACAGCAGGGGAGAAAATGTATATCTTGTAAAACATTATCTGCTTTATACAATACTATCTGTGGAATTATGAGTTGTAGATCATGTTTAATGACATGTCACCACAATAATGGGTATGAGGTACCAACTAAAAGTAAAAAGATATGGGTATGGGAGACAATTCTGCATATTAGCTATGATAAGTTTTACTAATGTCAAATATATTGTACTGTGGTCCCCCTATTGAAAGGTCCCAATCATGAGGGCGCATTCCTTTCATAAGGCTACCTTGCCCAACACCCAAACAGTGTATTTTAACCATTTTCACTTCCACGAGAGGCCACCCTTTTTATAAGACCACCTTTATACTGCAAAATGGGTGGTCCTGTAAGAGAGGGACCACTGTATAAGCATAAAAAGAACACTATGGACCCAAAGGAACTATATACATTGACAGATACGACTCTTCTCCAACATCAGTTGAGCACCATTCTTTGCATCTAAACTGCACTTATATATACCATACAGTAAATTATTTCCACTCCTGGACCCATCCTTTGGATAATGTCTACAGGAACCTTTTTTATGTCTGTACTACACTTACATGCTTTTGCAATTTTCGCATTTACGGCAAACTTTTACAAATGAGAAAAGAAATTCATGGAATTGTTTGTATGTTCATGTTATTTGACCAAACAATATTTTAAAAAAAACACTAATGAAATGGGGAGCAATTTATCATTCATATATACACCTGCCTCTCCACCTCCTTCGCATCCCATCTCTACTCCATGATGGATATAAATATATATATCAAAAAAGCATATTTTCTCAAAAAAGTTGAGTACAATAATTTCTTAACATGCACATCTTCTGATGATGACCATGATTTGTACTAAGTTGTACAGCAATTCACTAAAAACTGCAAGTATGATGGCATTCACAAAATTCTGTCCTACACTGCATCCAGTTACAAGTAAAAAAAAGGGCAATAACTCTTACAAAATGAAGGGAGCACAAAGATTTATCAATATGTGCATCTTTAGATGACAACTATAATATGTACCATGTTTTTAAATCATCCATAAAATACTGCAAGACAAAATGCAGAACAATTTATATTAATGAGATTGTCATACACTACAATACGCTGCATGACAAAAAAAAAACAAAAAAAAAAAACTCTAACAACAAGTTTTGGAGAGATACTCAAGTTAAGTACATTCTGAAAGTTCTCCGATTCTAACTTTCTTCTTATTTAAGTTACAGACTCAATGTTTTGTGACTGAGTTTGAGCTTGAGCTTTTGTGCTCAGAAAGTTTCAAGAATATGGGACTTGGTCTTTCTGAAGCTCTTGACTTGTTTCACATGTTGCGGGGCTTGGTCTTCCTGTAATTGAAGCTCTTCATCTGTTTCACATTTTGGGCACTTTGTCTTACTGTTATTAAAGCTCTTGACACACTTTATGTCAGATTTGTCAATTTGGCCAAATTCGATTTAGTGGTTTTTGAAAAGTTGTTTACATGGTTTTATATTTTGAGTAACAAAGGCCTTGCATGTATGCAAAGACTGATTGGCATCATTTGTACAAACTAAAAGGCCTTCATGCCAAGATGCTATTAAATTTGTTCATATTCTGTTGAGCATTTCATGTGAAAAAGTCATTCAAAGATTTTTTATTGCTTGTATCAGTGGCTATATTTGATGGCAGATCTGCATTTGCACAAACTTGCAAGGCATTTATACCAGTAATGCTTTCTTTCAAATTTGATCAAATTCTGTTTAGCAGTTTTTCAGTAGTCATTAATAACAATATTTGATGGTGAAAAGACATCATTTGTGTAAATGCAGAAGTTCTCTTTGTTAGAATCCTCTCTGCCAAATTGGTTGAAAGGAATCCAGTTGTTGTTTAGAAGAATTTTGAAAATAGTAAATGTTGATCAATGATGGATGACACACAAGGCACCCAAGACACAGTACCATACCATAAGCATACTAAACCTTATGGTCAAGTAAGGTAATGAACCCCATCCCCCAACACAAACTCTAGATCGTATCGATTGTCATATCGTATGCGCTTCTTTTTGTCTGAGAACATACTGTCGACTTCACTGACTTCCTTGAATTTGATCTGCTCCTCTTTCTGTTTGTCCTGTGTGTCATGAGAGTGACAATCTGTAAATGAGACAAGAGAAACAATGGTTCAATATAGCTGATGGGTAACCTTTGGGCCTTATCTTGCTACAACTTTCTTCATTTATGAGATGGAAACCCTAAAGAAGTTCCTGTGAGAAACAAAAAAAGAACTGAAAATGACATGCCCCTAAAATTTTGGCACCAGATGGCACTGTAAGCATTGATGAAATCAGATAAATAAAAACAATGAGAAGCTAAGTACATCAATTTAAAAACCTTTTTGGTAAAATACAGAAGGAATGCTGCAAGAATATTTTTCTGCTACATCATTGACATTCATCACAAATCAGGGACTTCTCGAGGGCTTCCACACAAAGGGGTGAATTCTCCCTTTTGGCATTTTCAGAGGGGATTTAACAATTTTAAGGATTGCAGTTTTTATATGGTAACATTATCTATGATTTCTATGGATTTTATGACACGAAGATGAACAAAATGTAAGTTGTCAATTTTTTTGTGACATATTTCACTCAATAAAACCCTATTATAAGGATCGGACCACTATATCATTTCTCATAGAACTTAATGTTAATATATTACAAAATAAAAATAAGTTATGAACTAGAATGGCATACAAACCACCTTCTTCCATTCATTAGAGTTAGAGAAGTTTTTTTCAGCCTTGAAAAACAGGTGCTTCACAACCTTTTTTAGCCTCATGCTGCTATATAGGGGGACTCCCTGGTCTGTACCTAATAACATAGCCTTGCACTTAGAGTCCATAATTATGCTATTTTGTCAGTAGGAAATTAAATACAGGCTATCAAAATAAAAGTAAATATTTTGTTGTAAATTGCAGTCTATAGATTGAAGTTTGTGAAATTAATAATGGAAAAAAATTGAACCCATTTATTAGCCAATAGGCACATCTCAAGAGATTTAGTGCTCTATTTTGTATTCCCCCACCAGCAGACTGGTTCCCTGGCTCTAAAATAATTAGTGGTCCAATACCTATACCGAACATAAGGTTTTAGCATTATTGTGTATTGACAACCTTAGACACCAAGAATGTACAATACTAATTTGGGCGATATTCTAAGCACGCTAAATGATAATAATGAACATTTATGCAATGTCTCCATATGGTAAGAATAAATTTTGCATTTCAAGAATGTTTATCACGTTCATACATTAGAGATGTAGGTAACTGAATAAATGCAGTAACTTTAATAGTCTGTCTCATGTTTTTCTTCATTTCCTGTTTGTCTGCTATTAAGATGTGCATACATGAAATATCCACCTAAAAGCATTATGTAATAAGAGGTATCAAATTATACAACACCCTATTTTCATCAATTTCTGGTATAAATATCATATTTTGGTTGCCTATAATTTCCTTAATTGGAGATTTTGTTTTCTTAAATTATATATTAAGAAGTTTGTATGACACCTAACAGAATCACTTTATTTTTCATCACTTGTCACATGAAAAATTGATGAATGTAGAGGTCTGGATACTGATACCAAATGTGAGTCTGGCAAGACTGTAAAGTGATACTAGCTTCCATTGATGCAAAGAAATAATATAAACAGTGCCGAATATAGTACTAACAGTACTAAACAGATACTGAATTCACACTTTGAAACTCAAAGCATAAACTACAGTTATATTACAGTGAAAAAAATGCCAAAAGTCAAGAGAGAAACCAAAGGATGTCTTAATAGGAGAAAGTTTCACTTCAAACTAGGAAATATTCCTTATAACAAGGGTGTAACAAGTGAGAAAAGTGTAGAGAGGGATGTTACAAAAACACTGTATAAAATACTTTCAGAGGAAAAGTACAACCTTGTCACAAAAAGACCAAGTTCACACTGTGGTATTGAGAAAGAGGAGTTTTTGTGCAATACAAGTTTCTACGGCCAACTAACTCCAAAGATTTAGAGGATGATATGCATGCCAGTGACTCCAAACAAGAGGAAAATAGAAATTCATCAATATTCTTTATTACAAGAAAAATTATCAATCAATTTGTTTTCCTACTGATCATTACATAATTCATGGTGGAAAGTAATGTAAAGAAAAAAATATAACAATGATTAACAAGTAACATTTCATTTAAAAAAATGTAGCAGACAAAATATGTGCATAAATACTATTTATTCTGAGAGGAAGGTTTCTTCGCATAATTCCTAACTGTAATAAAATAAAAATACCATCGAGTGTTAAAGCTAAGATGTATTAGCTCGTTCTCAAACAAAAGACTAGGGGAGATAACCTATCCAAGAAAAACTAATACCTTGACACAGACTTAAAAATAAGTAATTAATGCATTTAAAAAGCACCCGGCAACATAAAATATGATAAATGTAAGATTCTATGTGATAAAAAGGGTAATACATTCATAATTTTTATGTCAGCTCTGGTGAAGAGAGTACATACAGGTTGGAATAGATAAAAAAATATGAGGAAATGTGGAATGCGGTGTTCACAAAACACAAGAGGAAATATCCCATGTGTGATGGGGGCCTAGAATTGGAGATGGAAAGTGAGGAGAAACATGGTCTAGCATGGCAACAAAGGGGAAAATGCAAAATATGCACCTACAGGTCCGATATGTTTTCTTTGTATGAAGATGCACCCACCAATAGTCCCGATTAAAAAGCTGTCATGATAAACAAGGGCATTCATATTGGCCTTTCTCAAATATCCATTGCAAATTCCAGCCTAAGATCAATCCTTTTGAGTGCCAATGTTCCTGCGCAATCAAAAAGTGGCATGCAGAAGGTATCAAATTCTGCAGCACATGCCATAGAGGCTGAGAACAGGAAAGATATGGATAAGATCCAGGAAGAAATAAAAGGAGTGAATTTGTTGTGAGGCAAGACAGCAGGTATTATTGACATTTAATGTGATAGTATGTACAATAGTGCAATATATTCAGGTGTTGGGAAAACACCATTCTGCCTTGCAACTCAATGCAGTTATATTAAGGTAGAAAATGAAATTCACAAAAAGATGGTGATTAATATGGTGACCAAAAATAAACTCTGTAATTATGGTCAATTTCATACATCTCATGAAGAGGTTGATAACTGTGCCTGTAGTGCAAATATAACTGTTCAAAGGGATATTGGTGATGAAAAATCATGATCAAAAGAGGGTCTTTTAGAACTGAAACTTCCACTGGACATGGAGATTAAAAATGTCATGACTAATCCATACAGTAGAAGTTACTGGGCAGCTGTAGAGCTTTGTGAGGCTGGTATGATGAACATTTTTCCTAAGATTTTAATCGATACGAGGCACCTGGTACAAAATCACAGAAAGTTTCTTAAAAGGTCTAATGCACTTACAAATCTGATGCCAGGAAAAAACAAACTTGAAATCGAGAAGATGAGAAACAATTTTGTGATAGACCTGAGCAAGTGTTCTCATGCAGAGTTTAATGCTGCCTTTCATAGTGTGGGACCATGTCAAAAGCAGTAGATGCCATAATGCTCTGTTATCAGGGTTATCATGCCCTTTGCCAGACTAAGTCATATGTTTACACAGATGAAAATGAAAACTGGGTAGTTAAAAGCTCACATTTTCCTGGCACATTTAGAATAGTAAACTCTACACATACCGAATCAATGATGCAAATGCTTGTTAACTAGGGGAAAATGACAATTCAGAAGACATATCTCAACACTAAAACATAAAAGTCTGAAAGTGTAAATAAAGTAATTCAAAGTCGTTTACCTCTAAATGTACCATTCATGAGGAATTTCCATCCACAATGTTATAGTACAGTACATTACAGCAACAATGGCCCTGGGGAGTCAACAGTGAACTTGTGCCAAGCTTCAGGGTGCCCTATAGCAACAAACTCCAGTGTGGTTATGCAACTGAAAACAAGACAAAAAGAACATAAAATTGATGATACATTTTTAGAAGAAAAAGAAAGCATACAAACATAATAGATGTAAAAAGAGACTCTATTCAGAATTTATAAGAAATAACAGGAGGATATTAATTATGCAAAAGGCAGATTATGTGATATTAGAAAGAAACTCAGAGATATATATGACAAGAGCATTAAATATTTACCTTGAATATGATCCATTATATTAAATAGATGGGTTTGTGGCATTTTGTACATAGTCCCTTGTTTTTACAGTGATCTCTCTCTTTATTGATAGAATGGGGTTCAAAACTAAATGGTCAATGTTCACACACTTTTTTCATGACACAAGTGACCAACATCAAGAGGTCGATTTTTCTAAACCAGTCTAGGCATCAAGTCAGTTGTAATTCTTCTTTATATCATATATGAAAATCTGTGTGCATTTCACTTAATGCTTCCCATAGCCAGATCTGTCAGGTTTCCCAATCCAAATTACACAACCATGCTTGTTTTGCACAGTTCTTCACTTTTTCACTAGTATCGGCTCTAAATTACTCCAGAAATGATCCATTTTACTATAATTACTCCTCAATCAACCAATGATGCTGAAACAGATACTGAGATGCACGTGGTTGTCATGGATACATACACTACCCCCACCCCTATAGGGATCGGACCACAAATTCATTTCCCTTATAACTTAATGTTAATATAGTACAAAATAAAAATAAGTTATTAATTAGATTGGCATACAAACGACACATGCTTCCATTCATTAGATTTGAGAAATTTCATTCAGCCTTGAAAAACAGGTGTTTCACTGCATTTTTTTTTTAGCCTCATGCTGCTATACAGGGGGACTCCCTGGTCTGCACCTAATAACATAGTCTCGCACAAAGAGTCCATATGCTATTTTGTCAGCAGGAAATTAAATACAGGATATCAAAATAAAAGTAAATATTTTGTTGTCAACTATAGTACATAGATTATAGTTTGTGAAATTAATAATGCAAAAAATTGAATCCATTTATTAGCCAATGGGCACATCTCAAAAGATTTAGTACTATATTTTTTAGAAAAATTGACAAAATATGTATCAACCATTTTTTCAAACACTTTGCATAGGATTGGTAACAATGACACAGGTCTATAATCTGAGATTAAATTTCTATCGCTTGATTTAAAAACTTCAGTAACATTTTACTTTTTCAACACATCAGGAAAAAAGTACCAGATTTTATGGACATTTTAAATAGTTTGCATACAGGTACACATAATTCATTGGCAAATGTTTTTAGAAGAATACCAGAGACTTTATCTAAACCACAGGCTTTTTTCCAATTGAGCTGCACAATTCTTCTTATTTTTTGTTGCCAACGAGAAACAAATCTCATACAGTATAGCTCATGCGAATTTTCGTTTTTCCATGGATCATGGTGGGGTTGGAGAGAGCATAGAGAGGATTAGGAAACCCCTGACAGAGTTCCCACAGCTTCTTGTAATGAATAAGCTCTGCACACCACACTTTCTTTCAGAGTCGCATCCAACGATCACTGCGGAGTGGACAAGGTGTTGAAATAGTGCATGTGATAAACTGTTTATGGCCCCAGCACTAAAGAGTTTGTTTAGAGTTCTTCGTATAAAGTAAAAACGTAAAATTCCAAGAAGTGTCAGTGATCTGCTTTCCCCTGATAATGATGTAAAATTGTTGGGCTACATTGTTTAAACTGAATTGTGAATGTACATGCATTTTTGACATTGGTAATAATTGCAAATACAGTGAAACCCCTCACAAGCGAACCCTCAGTATACCGGAATCCCCTCAAGACTGTAATTTTTTTGGAGTCCAGTTTTTCCTTTTTTAATATCATCATTTTTTCCCCAGTAAACTGAAACCCCTGAACTCTGAATGCTGAAACAAAATTTGATCCTAAATTTGACCCCAAACCAAAACTCACTTCAAACTTGGAAATGTATTTTAGCTGCTAAATTCCCAACACATGCTGGAACAGATTAATTATGGTTAGCAAATACAGTAGTAGGCTTATCGGCGAGACAAAGACCCGGAAAATGTCCCAAGGGCATGTGAGGTTAAAACAATATCTGACATGCACGCTGACACAGATAAGGGCTGACAAGTCTCAGCACCATACAAAGAGCCAACTTTTAAGGTGAATTATTCAAAACTAAATGTTTGTATGTAAGTAATTTAAGAAAGATAATGTTTATATTTTTATTATCTAATTGTGATTTATGCTATTCATTTGCATAAAAAATCAATAGAACATTTTTTTTGCTTTATTTTTTTTTCTCAAAATTAAATATCAAGGCTTTATTAACCAGGCATGTGGCCTAGCTTTTGATGCTTTGCCAACAGAAAGAGACAAGACAGTATTCTAAAAGTCAGATTCACTCAACTGATTTTCAATGGAGAAAAATCATTCGATCTTATACAGAAATTTAAAAAACTTTGTGAGCACTAAGGATGAGTGTTATTTGGCTATGGCACAAGAAATTGAGTCATTAACACAAGCCACAATAGTTAAAGAAAGATGTAAGAAAAAACACACAACACTCCATGCTTTCCTCAAGTCAGGCTCTTGAACTGTGAACATTATGAATTATACAAAGTATTTAATCATTATGGATTATAATTCATAATTCTAATGGACTTATAGTAAAGTTATAAAAGTTTCTCATTCCTCAAATGTTTCTTGTGATGAGGATTGTATTTCTATGTGGAACAACTGTATTTATTCATGAGACAGGATGTGATTTTTGGAAGGAATGTATGTTGTTCAGCTAATTTTTCATTAAATATTTATATTATAAAAATCCCATTTTTTCACATATGCAAAACCCTCAGTAAACCGAAAACTTCTCAAAACCAAAAGTTTTCTTTGGTCCCAAGGGTTTTCGGTTTTGAGGGGTTTCACTGTAGTAGTATTGCATAGAAGCCATTCAACCTTTTCTAAACATACATATATTGAACATACAAGACTCTTCTGAAATGATTTTTTGTATTGTCCAAATATATAATCAACATAAAGATGAATGAATCTTCAAACAGTATCTGATTGTAAATCACTCCGATGTCTCAGTCTTTCCTTGGGTGGTCTTCATGCATTGGCTATTCAAATGTCAATCAGTAATGTCCAACAGCCCCCTCTGCAGTGGAGTTGCACAAAATGTGCCTGCTGAGTTGTGGTGGTGATTTGTAGGTATTTATTCCTCAACCACTGAGTTTCAACACAGAGTGAGGAGGAGTTAACAGCCCCACAGCAACGCATGAAGAAAAATAAAATCATGTCAGCAGTAATGTAGCTCCCTTCTGACTTTTCCTTATATGCTTTAGTTTTGTCTTTTAATTTAAAGAGTAAAGAAGAAACTCTTTTCAATCCAACTGTGCCTCCAATGCAAGTTTGCACTGCAAGCATGTACTGTATAATTTAAGGATTGCAACAAACGTTTTTTAAAAAAATTCAGGAAATAAGGGATATAAAGACAATCACTTCATGAAAAGTTGCACACTCTTTGTCACATGAAAGGAATGCAAACTCAACTCGCATACTCTTCACAGAGGGAAATCTCCCCTTCATTGGATAACACCACTGCAACAATGCTGTAAATTTGATGGTAAAATGTCATCTGGAGAAAACTGTACTGTTTGATAAATTTGTGATACTTAATTTTGATTGTATTTATGCTGGTTTTTGCTCTTGTGTCTCAATTAAAAATCTTAAGATTTTATATAATATGCCAAAGAGAAAACTCCAAAAATTCTTTACTTTCTGTGAAGGAACCCAGGCTGATGATGTAATAAGGTGGCACATGAACAGATGTCATGATATACCAATGATGTCACCATGTAATGTGTCTGACCTGCCACATTTAGTCTGGCTCCATTATCCTTGTCCTTAATGGGATTTTAATGCATGCAAAGGAAACAATAATAGAAATTAGTCAAGCTTTTTTTATACTAATCTGAGGAGACATTGAACTCAGGCTTAGGTGACATAGGAATCAAAAATCATTATGGCAGTGATATATTCTGAAAGAGTACAAGCTGTGATAAGCATGCTCAACTGGATACTGCAAACAGCATAGACCCACGATCTGCCAGCATATTATGCAATGGCAGATCTGGATCTATGCAGTTTGCAGTTGGACCCAACTTATAAGCAAGTACGTATGGTGCCATAATTATCCGACAAAAAACCAATACCACATTTTTACAAAACATCAGCAAATGTTCATGAAAGAAAACCTTTTATTATAAGTCAATCCACAATTTTTGAAAACTTTACAAGGTATGCCCTCCCCTCACCCCCAACTAGAGCAAACTGTAGAAGAAATATTGTTATACAAATTAAATTCATTCTTCTTTTCTCCTTATAGGAACAGGTTCAAATTTATAAATGGATGGTTAGTTTCATTTTCTGCTGGTGAAAAAACTGTAACTAACTCAAGTTCCACAATGGATCAGTTGTTGCCTCTTTGAACGTTTCAAAGTCTGATTCCAACATTGCTTTGTAATCTTCGAAGTCTGATTCCAACATTGCTTTGTAATCTTCGAAGTCTGATTCCAACATTGCTTTGTAATCTTCAAAGTCTGATTCCAACATTGCTTTGTAATCTTCGAAGTCCAGATAAATCTGGGCACAAATACTTCTCTCTGCAACATTTTACTGAATATGAGCATCCACTTCATTCTGAATCTTCTTCCTCAAGCTATTTCATTTAAGAAATTCCTTTTGCCACATGAGTCTGGTATTCACATAAGATTGGTTTTCAGCTTTTCATAGTCTGCTGGTTTATTTTGTTGCTCCGCGCTCCATTTAAGGCTCTACTGGCAAGATGCTCTGAAAAATTAAAATGATTCACTAAGTTGATTTATCCTGATGATTTTGATAAATGAATACATGATAGGCATTGAATCAGGATTTCCACTAATACTGACCAGAAATAAGTTGGAAGCCTGAACAGCATGCATTAGTACAAACATACATCCATCTGACACTGTATAATGTACAGTATGATTACCAAGGAAATTTGGATAGACATGATCCACTGTGTCATTTTCAAATTCCAAACAAGCAAATCGTATCGTAACACTCAGTGTAAATATGGAGGATTATGAGGTTTCAAACATCATGTCACAGTGTTTTTCTGTGAGAAAGATTAACAAGAAATCAGCTGTCTGATCCATGTTACATGTAAAGAATTAACTTCAACTGAGTGCTTCATTTAGTCAAGATGTTCATACCTTTTATCAAGTGCTATAGAAATCTTGATTGTAAAGATATCTTAAAATTTCCACATCATTTGTATTTCTTATTAAAGTTTTTATTCATCAAAGCACCACATTATACTATAACAGAATATAACTGCTCACACCTAGCTAAAGTTATTCCGCTCTTACATGTCAGCATGGTATTTTCATTTTCATTAAGTAATAATAAATTAAAATAAAATACAAATTCAGATCTTATTCTTATTTCATACTTACATGTACTGTATACAAAACATAATTTTTTCACGAACTGAGCACAAAACCATGGCAAATGTTCATTTACTATATGTACAGTATGTTAGTGTAAGTTTGTGTCGTACTCCCAAGCTGATGTTCATGTGATGTTATTTATTTCAGACTGTCTTTATATTATCAATAGCATACAGGCATGAACAATAAATAATCCACCATTCTGAAGCATAACTGCTTGTGTCTTTGACTGAAAGTTGGAAAGAGTGATGTTATAAATGGTAGTTTATGAATTGTTTATATTTTACTGATTCTGCTGAATACATAACTTTCTCTGAATGATCTCCTTCAAAAGTACATGACTTTCTCTGAACATCGAGTTAACACCGTGGTACATGAAATATAGAAACAACAACAAAACTGAATGATTTCCTCCAAAACTACATGACTTTCTCTAAATATTGAGTTGACACCATGGTGCATGAAATATGGAAACAACAAACCTGATTTCCTCCAAAACTACATGACTTTCTCTAAATATTGAGTTGACACCGTGGTACATGAAATATGGAAACAACAAAACTGAATGATTTCCTCCAAAACTACATGACTTTCTCTAAATATTGAGTTGACACCATGGTACATGAAATATGGAAACATCAAAACTGAATGATTTCCTCCAAAACTACATGACTTTCTCTAAATACTGAGTTGACACTGTGGTACATGAAATATGGAAACTACAAAACTAAATGAGCTCCTCCAAAAGTACATGACTTTCTCTAAACATTGAGTTGACACTGTGGTACATGAAATCTGGAAACAATGTTTAAACTTAATCCTTTTCTTGTTAGGCATGGTAATTACAACTTCAATATAAAAGGATTTTCCATGGGAGATAATCTTTTCCTTCATGATCTCAATGCAGGTATTCTCTCATTACAGGTTAGAACATAGAATCTTATCACTGATGGTGCTGCAATTGCTTTTACCACCAGCCAAAAATGATGCATTCAGAGGCAAGACAAAAGTATGGTGCTAAGTTTGTAATATGTACATCAGATGTAAAACATTTCCCATACCTATTTCATTTTACTCATAATGTGTCACAAATGGCTTGTGTGCTCATGTTAACTCATGCTGTATGAATTGCTTGTGTGCTCAGGTTGACCCATGCTGTATGAATTGCTTGTGTGCTTCAGGTTGACTCATGCTGTATGAATTGCTTGTGTGCTTCAGGTTGACTCGTGCTGTATAAATTGCTTGTGTGCTTCAGGTTGACTCAACAGCTTCTTTGCTTCTAGTTGGCTCATGCTGTATGAATTGATTCCAGTATTAAATCCTACAAGGACAGTCAAAAACAAAATTATATATATGTACTGAACATTTTTTGAAATGTTCAGGAGAAACACATTATTTCTCCCATGATACTGTAGTTCCAGTAAGCAGCCTTGTAAATTATTTCAAAAAGTAGGGATGGATTTATCACAGAAAAGGCTTTCTTAAAGTAACATTTGCCCAAATTTTTTGAGAGTTGGGCATAGGACCATCATCAAACTGTAGATTTAGTTAAATAGCATAAAATTCTCTCAATGCCATAGGCTTCAGGCCCAAAATCAAAAGACCTTGGAAAATTCATGAAAATAATTTGAGCTACGATACCCAATGTCAAAAGACTTGAGTTGCCACAGCTTCTAAATAAATACCATTTTTAGTAGTATTTTAAACTTAAGGCTAAGTAATAGATATATCCATATATTTCTAAGATGTATATGAAAATAATTGTACAGGTTCACTGCTGTACTGTGGTATTGGATGAGCCTTGAAGGGGTTAGTCTAATTTCACATCACAGCAGCAATACTACTCATGTTTTTCTCCATACCACTAGAAAGTATGGACATATTTTGACTAAATCCACAGTACATTTATATAAAAAAAATGTTAACAAAGTGCATTTTTGGTGATGGTAGAAGAAACTTAACACTGGATTTTTTTAACATTTCTTACTCCACTGAAAGACAATGGACCATTCCAATGGACCATTTGTTGTACTCCCTCATTAGCATTGACATCATTGCTGCATGCGTATCAGCTGACACAACATGACTGAGTATACATCCCAAAGGGCCCTAAAGTTCAAGTAAAGTTGCAGAAGTTACCAGTGGACACAGCTTCTTGTTCTCCATGCCAACAGAGAAATATAAATAATAATGGATATAACTGAATTGAGATTCATCAATCTTGTAAAATGTCGTGAAATCTCTTTTAGGACGTGCTTGGTGATTCTACAGTGGATCCTGGATGGAGAGAAAAATGGACTGATCAAGAAGAAGCTGATGCTCAAAAGATTTAATTAAAATTATAGTGATGTTGGCAGCTTTCTGTTCTCCAAGTCATAATAGAAATGAAAACAATAATGGATATATTTCAGTCTTCCAGCTAGAAAGAAATATAGGCTTGTCCAGACACTCAAAAGACTCGCTCTTCTGCCCCCACTGTGTGCCCCTCTGTTCCTTTCAGTGCACCTCTCTGCTTTCTTGAACTGCAAATTTAACATCTTTATAAACACACTGTCATTTTCCATCTGCCTTGTTAGTTAAATTAGTTGTTTTTCAACCTGAATCACTTGCTTACTTGATTGGAAATCTTATTCTACTCAAATTAAACACCAAATGGCAGGTGTATTTCCTCGAATGAGCTTACCTTTAAGATCAAAGGGCATTAACGCAAGAATTTATCTCATTAAAGTTCATTAATCCCAAAGATGACTTTGCTTGTTCTTTCTGCCACATTAAATAATAAGTGCCAAAGCCTAAATATTCCAGGCATAAGCCTAATTGTTTTTTACATAACAAAAACTAAAACAATTATAAACCATACCATTTCACAATGGTTAGTTTGAGGGATTTACATGTACACCTATATGTATGGTACAACCACACCAAGTGAAAAATTTGTACTTTCCCAATTTGAAAATCAGGAAAGAACAGATGCAAAGCACATCACAACCATAGGGGTCATTGAGACCAATTGATTAGTAATCACTACTAGTGCCTACATAGAGGACTATTAAACATGGGGTGGACATATAATGTGCCATTCATGGTACTCTTTTTTTCCCTGCCCATTTACCAAAAGTGAACCTTGGTTGCAGGGATTTTCGTTGATCTTGAAAATTGAGAGTCATGGACTCCTGGCACCAAAAATGGAGAGTCCCAATGAAAATCATGGGAGTCCCTAACCAAATCATGAAGTCCCATTACCAGTGTATGAATTAAATATGTAAATCAGTAACATTGCCTTTTTCTCCTGAGCAATCCTCCCTGCCACAGCATGTACATAATGCAGGTTTATCTTGTGTTAGGTAAATGCAGAAAACTGCAAATTAGTACTTCCATTAATGGAAGAATTCACCTTTCCACACTTTGCACAAAAGGAACAAACAGCATTTATATCTCCAACATCGTACTCTTTATTTCTTACCCAAGGGAATTTGTCTACCCAATCTAACAACCATTGTCTTTTCTTTGACCTATCACCATCATTTACCTTATCAGACTTGTTCTGAAGTCACATTCAAGACTTCTCTTGCATCTCAGGTGAGATAGTTGCTGGATGTTTTCCAAAAACACTTTGCAAAGAAAGCTGACTCATGACCACTTTGGATACTCAAAAGATAATTGAAAGTAATCCTCATCTAAATAATTGGGAATATATACCACTAAGTGAACTCAATTGATGATGACTGGTTGATCAATAGCACTGAATTCACTTAAGCCTAATGCCAACAAGTTTAATTCTTAAAACTGAACAAAACTCATTGGACATTATTAAATCAAAGGCAAATTTACAACACGCTCAACCAAGTAGACAACAAAGATTTAAGACAAAATTCAATAAAGATAGCAGTAAATCTTTTATTTGATCTATGGGAAGCCACATAACTTCCAACAGTCCTTGATAATCCCCTGCCATGCAATTAGGCATCACACTGCTGAGGAATTTATAATGCGATTAAGGTCTGTTTAGACACCTGTTTCGACATCTGTGCATGTACTGTGGGCAATCAACCAATCATTGCTTGAAAAGGTGTCAATGAGCAGACAAAGCCTTTTATGAGGTATATTTTTATTAGATTCTCGAAATAGCACAAGGAATTCTATCAAAATATGCTGCATCCTGTGGACCTGAGGGGGACGAAACATGCCTGTCCAGGCAGCTGATTGCTGCAGCCCTCTGATCAAAGGAAATCCCTGGGTTGCATGACCTAATTTTCATTCCTTTGAGAATAGACTTTGTCAGTATTACTCAACAACACCATGTTATATGATAGTTATATATGCACTCTCTATATAATTACTTGATAATTTGTGTCTGTCTGATAGCTGTAAGTTGAAGCTGACCGCAATTTGTGACCAGGATGCAAAGGTAACCATTACTGAATCATGATTTCTCGTCTATGTCCAAAAGGCACTGAAAAATATTTGGAGAAATATTAAGTTTTAGTAAGCATGATGTTTAATATTGTAACCTACAAATTAAATTAAATCCAGACTAGACACAACATTTGAGAAAATCTGGAATTTGTTGCTTTTTCTTATTCTTTTTTTATGGTTAGAACAATTTCTAGGGTCTGCTGGCAGAAAATAGGGTTGGTCGGGAAACCACAAACAAACCTATTTTTCTTTTGGGTCAGAGATTTCACTTTCAGGAAAGAGACTATTGTATTCTGATTCATTTTACCACTCCTCTTTGTTATAACTCATATTAGGTTCAATTAAATGTAAAAACAGAAATATATTTTTGCAGATTAGTTGTGTATTACTTTTATTACTATCTCTCTCTCTCTCTCTCTGGGTGTTGTGCAAGCTTGGCATCTAATAACATAACAGTACAATTATCCAAAAACAGTTCTGTAACAACTATAAATATCCATTGTGACTATAGAATTATCAAGAAATAATACAAGTACTAAACTTAACAGAGAAAACTAGGTGACTATGGATTAAAAATCTACGATCAACTCACTTTCATCTGTGGGGTACTGAGTTTACTCGCTTATAAGTCTGATCCAAATACAAACAACATAGACCCTGATCTGCCATTGCATAATGCACCAGGATATCAGGGTCTATGTTGTTTGTTCTACTGGTTACTCCTAACAAACTGCATAGACCCAGATCTGCCAGCACATTGTGCAACAGTAGATCTGGGTCTATGCAGTTTGCAGTTGGATCCAACTAATAAGCGAGTATATACAGTATATACTTGAGCCAATCATCAATTATATGTCTGTGAAGACCCTGTCCAATCAGAGACATAATTGCTAATTTAAGTACCAATGAAAATGTCATCTTTAGCAAAACCATAAAATTGATACCCACAAAATTATATGAATTCAGCGTGTATTTACTGACATATGTGGCATGAAGGCAACATTTTTTCCACTTTCATGTAGTTGTATAGTTGTAAGCACAAATGGCAGCATGCAAGCATATTTAAGCACTGTACACCTGACAAAATTTGACAATATTTTGGTTCACCACTTTGTGTAGGTGTAATCAAGAAAATCATTAATGGACACCATTCAGAAGTACAGTTTTTAGAAATGAAACGGACCCAAATCATTGGAAACAAATATCATCAGTGAAGTCTTGATTATGTGTGAATATTGACATCAGTGAAGTCTTGATCATGTGTGAATATTGACAGCAGTGAAGTCTTAATTATGTGTGAATATCAACAGCAGTAAAGTTTTGATTATGTGTGAATATCAACGGCAGTGAAATCTTTTGATTATGTGTGAATATCGACAGCAGTGAAGTCTTGATTATGTGTGAATATTGACAGCAGTGAAGTCTTTATTATGTGTGAATATCGACAGCAGTGAAGTCTTGATTATGTGTGAATATTGACAGCAGTGAAGTCTTTATTATGTGTGTGTATCAACGGTAGTGATATAAGCTACTGTATATATACTCGCTTATTATCTGATACCAAATGCAAACTGCATAGACCCAGATCTGCCATCGCATAATGCACTGGCAGATCAGGGTCTATGTTGTTTGCATTTGGACCTGGCTTATACACGAGTATATACGGTATTATGCCTTTTAGTTTACATAGATTTTATGGCAATTTCAATGTTTTATCCTACTATAAAAGACAATATCAAGCTTGCATCTTGAAAGCAGAAGACTAATTACTGCACACCATACTTCCTACCTTTCCTCTACTCCAACACACTGAAATAATTGATTTATAACTGTTTGAGGTGGTTGACAAAAGATCCTCTTCACTTTATATCATCCACAGCCATGTTGGTTCAGGCAGGTTTGGTTTTTGTGGGTTTAACAGCATATTTCAGCACATGATAGGCTATACATTGCAGCCAGTATATTTGGTGGAAGAAGAGCACAGGAAAAACAACAGGAAGAACCACCAACGTATGGGAAGTTACTGGCAAGCTTTCTCACATACCCATGTTGGCCGAGCCCGAGACTCAAACCCACGCAGAAAGAGGTGAGATGTCAGTGATCTGTAAAAGTGAGCGCCTTAGACCACTTGGCCACCCGGGGCACCGGTACAGGTAGGGATACAACCAGTGTTACAATTATTCATAGAGGGTATATGGCTGATGAAATTAATTTCTTTTATTTTAAGAAAAGTAAAACATAATGTAATAGAGTTCTTGATAAGAACTGAATAAATTGGGTATTTTACTCAATGGTTTGGAACTAATTGTGTATTTTGATGGATTATTTTGTGAAAACCGCAAAACACCAACTTACACAACCAGTTTGAATGTTAATCATCAAGACATTAATCATATCATTTTGAATGCATCATATGATTTAATGACCAAGTGTGTTCAATGATACGGCTCTATTTTAAGTGAGTGTTCTCACAAGGATCATATACTGTCATTTAAAACATGCATGGAACATATGGAACTTGAACTGATAGCAGAGTTTATACTGATCAAACATGTCATCATACAACATGGATTGTGGTTAAAGCTGGAGAAATACATTACCAACTTTTAGACTAAATGCTTAAAATTAAATTGTTTTGTGAAATTTTAACGCACTTAAAACTTCATGTGTTTTAAGTTGATTTGTCTGCGTAAAATATGTAAATACGTTGCTTACTAAGAGCTCTTGAATACAGTGCGTGCAACAGTAATGGATCACTTTTTGTATAAATGGTGTTACCATGCTTATTTATAAAATTTTTTGGACACATTATACATAACTGTAATGAAAATGATCTCCTCTCACCTTCTGATGTAAAGATGTTCACTAAATACATTTATTGCGAGAGCAATATCGATTCTAATCAGCGCTGTTTTTAAGACATTATGGGATTGCACTTGACAGTACCGGATCACACGAGTTACAGGTCAAGGTACAAACTTGAAGGTCATCTCGAAACAGCTCATTTTAGCTAAAGTAAGTGCGTTGGTTGAGTTTTATGGCACACCAGAACATAATTGACTGTATGGCAGCACACAGGATTGAAAATGTTGGTTTCAGTCACATCTCATTTTCAACCAAGACTGGAAGTAAAGAAAAACAATGAAAAAAACATATTTGTTTTTAAATACAACCTGAGAACTATTTTCACAACTTTTCAAATACTGGTACATGCTCTTCCTTTTTACCATAATAATAAACTGGTTTTTTTTATAGGTTTTCAACAGAAAAATAACTTTGACATTTCCCCTCATTCACCAGCTGCTGTAACAATCCATTATTAACATACTCACATGGGTGCATTCATAATTTAATTTCTAGACTATTATTGCAGCTTATTATATAAACAATGATGAATATCATTGCAAAAAATTCAGTTTGTAAAATAATATCTGAATTATATGTTTGACCTGGGCAATTGTTTCAATTTTTCAGCAATTCTTGGAAGTTTGTTTTAGATCGAGGCTACAATATCACTTCATTCAGAAGTAATCACTTTTGTTTTACAGACCTAGATTAGACTGGAAGTATCCTCATGAGTCAAACTTTTGTTATGATTTAGGTACTTGATTATGGTAAATGACTGGAACATAATTATCCAGTCCAAGTTAGGAATTGGCAAGAAACATAAGTGACAAACAAGAAAATGAACCTTTACTGTCGCACGCACTGTATATCAGAAAACAGGCCTTAAGCCAGTATCTTAGTGCTTGTACTGGGTCACACATTTAGGCTGACCTCGTCCAAAAATGTCAACCTACTTTAACATTGATTTTTCCCGTATATATTTCTTGGGGCGTGTAAATAATGGCCTTCCAAAGGAATATGGATGTATGAGGATTCAAATAAAGTGAATAATCACTATTTAAAGGCATGTGTAATCAAATTCTAAGGAAGGACACCCATTACTTAGATAGTTGGTACTGAACGCCTACATAAGCTGTATGACAGTATACTATACCTTGGTTCTAAGACGACTACTCTGATATTTATGTTGTTTGGACTAACTATACCCAGTTTTGAGTACTCGGTGAGCTCCTATAATAGGTTTGGCTACACTTCATTGAACATTTCTAACATCTTAATGAATTATAAACATCTACTTATTAAAAAATAATATGAACCCACTATATGATTAATCATTGCCCTTTTAAGAGGAAACAAATGTAAAATGAGAGTAACATTATTATACACTGTATCTCAGGTGTACCTATGGCTAGCGTGCCAATGGTGGCACGCCAGACACTTTGGAAACTGCCATGTCTTTGGAATATGACTTGCTTCATGGCGCGCAGCACTCTACACAGCACTGTGCAACTGAGTGGAACTGGCACAGCGGTTCTGAATGGTTGCCGATGCTTGCTGTATCTATTTGTTTATGTTGGGCGACAGCTTGGAATAACGACACAATTTGGAATCCGGGGTTATTGCGCTCTTTCTTGAGAAATTGCAAGATCATGCAAAGCAATATAAATAGACGTGAGCCCGTGGTTAGTTACGTGATTACATTGGCAAAGGAGAATGTTGAATAGGAGATTTAAAAAAATAAAATAAAATAAAATAAAATTGTATGACAAATAAAACTTTAAGTAAATTTGTTACTTGGAATTATGTAAACAGTGTATTTAATGTACTTGATGGAAACCACGAAAAGATTTTTAATTTTTGTGCCTATTTGTATGCGAAGCTGTAGAAATTTAAGCACAATGCATTTCCTTTTTTCAACTTTCATCAGTTTTACGTGAATTTTAAAATAGGTTGTGAAATTAGATCTTGAAAATTACTTATAACTTGTCGAGTTTATACTTTTTATACACGACTATTATCATGAAATTGATATAATTATTAAGAGCATATACAATATATTAAATGAATAATTTAATTTAATAAAAAAAATTGAATAAATTGGTAATATACACTTATAAATTATGAAGATAATGTCTTATATTCCTATCCTATATGGACATGGTGTGAATGTTGATATTTGCATGCCTTGTTAAGTAAGACAATAATGGTCAAAACTTCTTAAACTTTTCACTTTGTTAAATTTTGAAATAAATTTGTTTAAAAATCATTTTGATTTACACAATAAAAAAAGAATACTACGAATGTTTTGCATATCATTATTATTACAACACGTAAGTAGTTGGGGGGGGGGGAGAAATAGGATATAGGACACACTATGGGGATCTAAATAAATAAGATGACCCTAGGAGTCTTATTTGGATTTAACATGCTGAAACTTCACGAATCAACACTTATCTTAACTAACCAAGACTTATCCTGACTCACCAACACCTACAAACTACAAAACCACAAAAGAACGTGTGTGGGGGGGGGGAGGGGGAGGGAGTAAGGTAGGAGTAGAGTGATGAAGAGTATCACTTATTGACCATGGATACCAACCTTCACTATCCAAAACTCACCATTTACAAATCAAACAGAGGATGGAAGGTAGGGATAGGTTTTGGTCACCCATGCATTTATGGACTATCCAGCATATCGTGTCACAACCATACCATCACACGTAAGTAGTATATGGCCTGTAGTTGCTGAGACACTACCTCATACCAAGAAACAGTCTTATTACATTTTTCAAAAACCATTGCCCTCCTCCCTCCCCAGATGAAACAAAATATATTAATAACAATCATAAGCTCAAGGCTACTGCAAAATCTTTTTTTTAAAAGCCCAACACCTTATCACATATTAGATGAACCTCTACGATACATCCACAAACAGCCTCATTTTCATTTTCAAAAATTAATACTACCCCCAACGCGACAAAAATAATTTTTCAAAAAATAACATAGTACTATCCACGATAATTTTGTAGACGGTATGATTTCTAGAAAAGTCACAAATCACCTTATTTTCAAAAACAAAAACCCTACCCCGATGCAACAACATAAATTAATATCAACAAAGAGCACAGCTCTAAGGACATAACTCTGACAGCATAAATCATTAGCCATAGCGTCGTTCTCCACAGAAGCGAAGCAACTATACAAACACCCGTAGCTCATTAGTTTATATATTCATAAGTTTAAATTCATATGTTGAAACAATGGATGAATGTCTACTATCCATTATTTTATATTTTCAAATTTATAAAATTTTAAACTTTAGATAAATTAATAATCGACCTTAAGATTTTAAACAAAAAAATTCAAGCTGTGCACCTTACTCTAGTGCAGCAATTCAATTTAATCCTCAAGTTAATAAAGAAATTGCATAGGTATTTAAATATATACATGTACACAGAAAATACTTACTTTATGTTCTATCCATTAAACATCATAAACAATTACACTTAAAAGGTCAAGTTCGGTTCATGTACAGATTATATTATATGAGTTTCTTGAGCTGTAATATTTTATTTTTTCATGATTGGATGTCATTCATTGAACGATGATACATAAAAGATTTCACAACAATTGTTACAGCTGCTATTATTACCGGAGTGTCTGTCTATGGAGTAGTTAAGTCTTTCAGATACACAAAAGAAGATTTGACAACAATTCGTACAGCTTTAATTATTAACGGTATGCATGTCTATGGAGTAGATTAAGTCTTTCAGATACACAAAAGAAGATTTGACAACAACTGTTACAGCTGGTGTTATTACCGGATTGTCTGTCTACTACGTACTGAAGTGTTTCAGATACACAAAAGAAGAAACAAAATAGACAGTGGTATGTTATCCAAGATTTCATCAAGGATAAAATTGGCAGTTTTGAAAGCTATGACATTTCTAATGTGCTCTCGTCTTTCCCTTTTGGATAACATCTTCGATTTTGTTTTTAAATTGCCTTCATATATTCTCTATTTGACCAGTGAAAACTTTTTCTCTGCTGTTCTGGGTCGGATAAAAAAAAAGAAAAAAAAAAAAAAGAATAGTATGATCTATGTCTAAATCATAATAACCAACATCGAAGTTTAGCCATCTACGCCCAAAGTCAACTGATGGAACGTATGATATGAAATGTAGAGTTTAGTTTGGGTTTGTGTACGTCAGAAATCTTAGCTTGGTTATTGGCCGTAATATTTTGACACTCTGTGTCTTCAATGCACAGGTTTTGTAACAATCGATCTGACTTGGGCAAAAACTCGGTCAGAATGTGGGCGCCCATTGGTTATAAAATGTAACAATGTATGACCTAAATTTTCCTCATTTGCTTTCAGATGGCGACAGAGATAGACGTGAAAATTGTTTTTTTCCACGCTCTGCTTAGAACCCGAATTTACAGTCTATGGTAGGGAATGTAACATTTTAATTTTTTTTACATACGCCTTTGCTTGTCTATGTTACAGACAATGCAGGCTGACAAAACACCTATGTTTGTTAGACAATATTGCAATTTAACACACGGTTTTCATAAACTGATCAACGCAAAATATGTTATCCTTATGAAAAAATAAAAATAAATAATACAACTGGATGCCAGTGAGAACAGTAAAATTTAGGATAGCTAAAATTTATAAACCATCATCCCCTCCCCCTTGGGGAATTTCATATAGGATTTTTAAAAGATTAAAATATATGAACACTTGTAACATAGGATTTACCCTTGTCCGCAGAAACCAATAAAAGGGTAACCTAATGTTAATTTCTCCTTGTCCTATAATGCCGCAAAATAAGTTTCAAAGAAATGGCGGCCCACTTTTATTTCTTCTTTCCCTCCACTGGTAAAATTATAGGGATTATGAGAATAGTAAAGGAGATGTTAGTTTAGTTTAAAATAGGCAGGGTATGGACATTATAGAGGGGTAGAGAATTTACTTTATTTATGATTGGGATTCTAGGGTGGTAAGGGGCTAGTGAAGGTATTTATATTTATATAATAAGGGTTTTTAATTCTATTTTTGTAAATACCCTTTCTTTTACACCCTACTCTGTGTTAAAGGGATGGTAGTTTTGTTTAAAATAGGCATGGTAGGGACATTATAGAGGGGTAGAGAATTTATTTTATTTATGATTGCGATTATAGGGTGGTAAGGGGCCAGGGATGGTATTTTTGTTTATTTTATAAGGGTTTTTAATTCTATTTTTGTAAATAACCATTCTTTTACATCCTACTCTGTGTGAAAGGGATGGTAGTTTTGTTTAAAATAGGAAAGTAAAGGAGGATAGGGACATTATAGAGGGGTTTGATGTTTTACTTTATAAGGGGATCATAGGAAAGTTATAGGAGAGATAGAGAAGTTAGTTTTGTTTCAAAGGGATTTAAATTCTATTTTATACCCCTTCTTTTATATCCTACCGTGTAGGGTCAGTAGATGAGTGGGTGGTAATCCCTCCAAACGGAGGTAGGGAGGTTCTAGGGTGATTGGTCACTACACGCGGCCTGTTGGATACTAGATAACGGGATATTAGATAATTAAGTGTTGGATAGTAGATCATTAAGTGTGGGTTAATAGATACTAGATTATCCCCAGACTACCATTCTCATGTTAAGTTCTCGTTTGAGTCCAGAGCGCCATTTCCATGTTCAATACTCCAGACTCATCCTGTGAAAACATTATGAACCAATTTTTAGACGGTACATTGTGTCCAAAATATATTTCAAGATGGAGGCCTAATGTTAGATTCCCATAGACACGCATAATCTTTTTATCATGTTTAACATGGGAGTCCTATATACACCTTAAGTTCCATCCTATACTACTGTTACTTTTAAATCTTACAGTTTTATTCTAAGCTATTCTGAGTTTTTATTTTTAGATGATTTTTTTTACCAGTTCTGGCATACCACGAAGAACAGGAGTAGTCAAAATTACACTGTATTATAGCAGAACATACCGTGTTTTCTAGCTCTCAGTGATAAACATTGACTTTGTCTAAAGCGAAACTTTAACCTAGCATTTGCTTTTTTATTATGCTATTGACTATGCATTCACCCGAAAGTAAGTTATCTATACGTAGGCCTAAATATTTAATACACTTTTCAGAATTGATTATGTAGCCATATTACAGGTTATCTTGAATTCTCCGGGGGTGGGTGGGGGTGGGGTGGGGTGGGGGTTATTATTTTTTTTCACCTCGAGCCAAATAGTATGCATTCTGTCATACCCAAATGTAATGATAGTTGTTTGTCAGTAGACCAAAGATTGCAGGATTCTAGTTCTTTCCAATGCTTTAAAAAAAATGTAATCAGCGTCCTGATATGAAAACATGATAGCACAGTCACTTACATATAACAAAAGCTTACAACCAGCGCCTATGCTCGTTGCCATATCATTGACATAGCACCCAAAGAAACAAAAGAAAAGGTCCTAAAATACTACCTTCAGGTACACCACATGATATTGTTAAAGGTCTGGAGTATATATAGTGTTAATACTGACAATTTGTTGTCTATTTTTTAAATATGATTCAAACCATTTAACCAACTTAACTCCTAATCCTAAATGTTTGTTTTACATAATATTTTATGGTTCACTGTGACAAAACCTTTTTGTGAGTCAAGCATGATCATTCCAGTGTAGAAACCTTTTGACGTTTGGACATTAATATTACCAAAAAGATGTATAAAACATGTCCAGTACATTCCCCTAAAACCCAACTGTGGTTCATAAAATAAGTTATTCTTAGTTAAAAGGCCCTCAAGTTGAAGATTGACTGCTCTTTCTAAAATCTTGGACACAACACTGTGTATACTAATAGATCTGTAAGTGTTGGCATCAGCCCTACAACTCTTTTTGAAAAGAGGTCTAACTTTATAGAATTTGTGGTAATCAGGCACAATATCACTTGATACACACAAATTAAAAATACAAGTAATTGGAATCGTCAAAACACTGGCACTATATTTTATAATCCTTGCTGGGATATTGTCAAGGCCTGTACTTTTACATGGATTAAGGGTACTCAATTCTTTGTAAACAAAATCCTCACTTACCGGTTGAAGCTGGAGTGTGTTATTATGAATATTTCTTACCCTGTAAAACTCTTTCAAAATCGTTGAATATGTTGTAAATGTTTTTGAAGGCTGTGGTAATTTCTCAAAGAGAGTAAATGCTACATTAGTGAAGAAGGTATTAAAATCATTTGTAATATCACAGGGAGTTTGGCAACTGCTATCGTCAACAGTCGGCACAATATTTGAATTTTCTTTCGATTTAGAACTGTAACCGAGCGACTTCAACTGTTGCTTTAGTTTCTTTGGTTTGTTTGTCCTCTTGAACCTGTTAAATCCATTGTATTATTTGGAAGAAAAAATATCTTGCAGTAAAAAAATATTTAAAAAAATCCTGGCTCGCGATAAAATCCCAGCCCCAACGAATATTAATTTGTCGGTCCGGAATTTTTCCGTCTCACTGTTCCAGGAAGGTCCGTATTTTAGTGATAGTGATAAACATATTTCGCGCGTAAATTTTAGCGCTGAGCTCGAAAGGGGTGTTTTTGAAGAATATCATTCTGAGTTTCTGGGTTGGGAGGATGTTGTCACAAGTGAGTACCTTAACTGATTTATATATTGATTAAGAATTGTATGCTGTCTTTAGAATATATTGTCACGTCAATGCAACGTTTTGGTAATGAGAATATTAAATTTAGGATATCCAAAAATTGCATCTTCATGAGTTGGCCGATGTTATACGTGCATTTACAATTTGAATTCGTTGTATTACACCAACGTCTGCAATGCAATGTCGAGCAACTGGTGGTCCATTTCACACAGTGCATGTATATAATGTAGATTTTAAAAAAAAGTTATTTAGTTACATTTCCCATCGACGCAACACCGAATTAAGGAGGTAGAAGGCATCCTGGACTCCCCTATTTTGACGCACTTAAGAACTTACTTTCACCTTTTCAGAAATATACTCCTTTCATAGTGATACCTCTCATTAGTATAGAAACATTATTTATTTTAGCAAAGCATGCATAAAAAATGACAATGATATGTTCCCTAATACTCTTCCTTGCATGCTTTCAACAAGACGACCCCCTCGTCGGAAAGTTTGTATATTACGTCACCCATTATGACGCACTTCACAGAAGTCTATTCTAGTAGTGACACCATTGTACATATGCGCGGGGAAAAAAACTATATTACAGAGGGACATCAATAGGACATAGAAAACTCAAGTTTATGGGAAAAATTACAGACAGAAATTTAACTTGGCATTCCTGAACTTTTCTTACATTTATCATTAATTTGATTTTGGTACAAATTTTGTCTCGAAAGGAAAAAGAATCAAATTTGGAAAAATCATAATGGTATTATTATAAAATTGTGTAGTTATAATTATAAAATAATTAGATTCAGCATGTGACTTTTTCCCCAATACTTAATTGGCATTGTGAACATGCAGAACCTCAATCTTTGAATGTACTGTTTTTGGAACATCTAAACTGTTTTGCATCCTTCACAACTTATTTATCCAGAATGCAAATAATCAAAGACAGAAGACATAAAATTACTGGAGAAGGTTGTATTTTCATTATTTATCATTCGTGCCATTATCAAACAAATCTTAAAAAAATTAATTGGTCAAAACAAGTTAAATATCAAGAATGTCTTAAAAGATTATTGAAAATTTACTGTTAAAGTAATATTGCTTAATTATCAGATAAAAAAGTCCTAATAGTTTGATTTAAATAAGCAAAAATGTAAAGGGTACTATCGTAAAGTATATGTTTCTTGTAAATTTCCACAAATTATAATAACAAATAACCACATCTGAAAGTCAGTTATGACAGATCCACATGAAACTGTATAACATTGTACACCTTTCTAAACAGTGTTACTGATGCAGTTATCAGCTGTGAGTCACGTTGCTAACACATGTTGAGTAGCAGACTGGATGCCTATTATGGTGGGAACTTGATTTGCCCCGTCAGAATAGTTGGTAAGGATTTTTATGAGTACTTGCTGGTTGAAAAAAAGAGAATTAGTGAAATGGTGTTTTCTTCATGGTATGTGTCTTTGTTTCATTTCACAGCCGATAAGGATAGGATTTTCTACAAATTGTTCTGTCTGTGTGACTCAATGTTGATCAGTGTACATTAATGTTGTGGTTGTGACTAGGGGTGAAACGATACACTTGTGCCGCATATCGATACGATTTACGATACACAGCCTACGATACGATACATTATCGATTCTCAGTTTATCCCTTTTTATACTGAAGCCCATTCAGACAGGCAGTTGTATAGAACTGGAAATTTTTCAGCCAGTGGTGTAGCAGCAGGAGAGAATGCAGAGACATTGGTAAATCTGGCTTTACAGGACAATTTTTTAAAATTATTTTTCAATGTTGTATACCATTTTAAAAAGCATAAAATTTTTCTTAAGATCATATATTTTTTGACTGAAAATTTTCAGACATAAAACTTCAGTTGAAAGTAAAGTTATGTAAGGAAAAATAAATGCTTTACATTTTTTTGTAATAACTTACTTTCAATTAGGGATGTTAATATCGTTTTTTTTCCAAAACCGATTATCGTTTGTAGAAATCCGATTTTAAACCGATTATCGGTTTTTGTCCTACACTGAAATTACAAGAAATATATTCTTATAATGCAAGTTAGTGAATGCCTCTTGCGAATAAAAGATGTTCATTACATACCATAACGTATAGACACGCATCGTCTGATGGCATGGAGGACGATGTTGTGGCTCCACCGAATAAATATTTCTTTATAAAGGTGTTGTTCGTTTTTCTTTATAAATTACCTTTAATTTCTGGATAAAATATCTTGAAAAGATCGTAAAAACAAACATTATTCCACGAGGTATCAGTACTCTTAACATGTGTATCGCTAAACGCATTGTGTATTACGTCACTGTTTTTTTTTTTTTTTTTTTTGATTTGGATACATTCTAGTTTTATTGTTTGTTCAAAATGAATGAGATTTCTTTTATTAAAAAAGATAACATTCATATCGAAAAACGACAACTATCACTAGATAGATTAGATAGATAGATAGATAGATTGTACAAAATAAATTCACAAAGATAAACCATATACCAACTATGAATTTAATGGGTCTAAATGTCAGACATGTAAAAAAAAAATATTAAAATAAATAAATAAATAAATCATCCGATAGAATAGACCAGCCTCATCACAATGATAAACTTGGTCGTCTGTATATCCATCACGGGTCAGTATCCCTCGGAGTTGGTTGGGATAACTAGATGCAGCCGCCTGATTTGCTGCGTGTATCTCTCCCGACAACGAATTTTGTTTTATTCCATGTCGGCGCTGGAATCTCCAAAACCATCCATGACTTGCCATGAAATCTGAATCAGTATCCATAGTTTGGGCCATTTTCTCTGCCTGGGCCTTGAGAATTGTTCCTGAAATCAGAACACAACCAGGTGTACACAGCATCATCTAAATCTGTGTCGTTTGCAGAGCGTGCCCGTTTCCGTTTAAATCCATCATCAGCATCCGATAGAATAGACCAGCCTCATCACAATGATAAACTTGGTCGTCTGTATATCCATCACGGGTCAGTATCCCTCGGAGTTGGTTGGGATAACTAGATGCAGCCGCCTGATTTGCTGCGTCTATCTCTCCCGACAACGAATTTTGTTTTATTCCATGTCGGCGCTGGAATCTCCAAAACCATCCATGACTTGCCATGAAATCTGAATCAGTATCCATAGTTTGGGCCATTTTCTCTGCCTGGGCCTTGAGAATTGTTCCTGAAATCAGAACACAACCAGGTGTACACAGCATCATCTAAATCTGTGTCGTTTGCAGTGCGTGCCCGTTTCCGTTTAAATCCATCATCAGAATCAACTTCATGCAAATAACCCCGAAATTTCTGCTCATCCTTGAGCCAACCTCTGAGTGTTCACTCGGCAATTTTAAGTTCACTACAAACTTTTGATCTTGATTCACCATTACAAACTCTCTGTATGACAGTAAGCTTTTCATTCACCGAGTACGACTTTCGCTTGATTCCCTTGCTCTCCACGCTCACATTTATAAATGATTAGGATAAATTACTGATTAATGTATACTTTAATGACAATAAGTATATACTATTTGAAACCATGTTCGATTGGTCCAATTAATTTCACTGATGTTGAGACAAGATATTGACGACAAGAGTTTATGCATGTAGGATTTGCATTCCTTTGAACTTTTGTATTAAACGTCTTTTATCTGATTTGATACAAAAGACCGACTTAACGTGATAAAACAAAGCAGGTTTATTTTAATTGATTTTTACAATGCAACAATCAATAAACAAACCATAGATAAAAATTGTCCACAGATAATAAAAAAAAGTAAGTCAAACTAGTAAATCCAAATTAGTTTACATATCGAACAAGTCCTGGTTCTTATTCAAAAAAACTAACGACTCTGCATGTTCTGGAAGGAGCCGACTACGTTGATCGCTTATCAAACGTCCAGTGGCTGAAAATAATCTCTCTGATTGTACCGACGTCGCCGGAATACACAAGAATTTCCTGGCAAGATTGGCTGTTTTCGGAAACAGTTTCTCATTATGTTTCCACCACTCCAGTGCTGTTTCCTTTGAAGTCGTCGTCCATGGCGATTTGATATAATGTTCAAAGTCACAGTCATTCAATGCCTGCTGTGATGCACTATCACCCAGCAGAAACATAACTGACGCATGATTTGGTCGAGATCGTTTTGTTGGCGGTTCAGAGCTGGTTGCATCACCACTAGTCGAAGGCTGTTCAAGGTCAGCTGGCATCTGTCTGAGTAGATGGCGGACATTATCATACGCCAGTTTCTTGAAGTTGTCATCAAATCCGGGAAGATGTTTGTACATTGGATCGAGGATTGATGCAACGACGCATTCATTTGTTGCTGTTTTGTCGCGTTCCATGCCAAACCGTTGTGAAATATTCTTAGCAACGTCAGTCTTGAATTCTCCCAAAGTCTTAGAATCTTCTTCTTTAAGGATTAGATGATTCTTGATGAGACCCCATAACATCGGAAAAACACAAGAGGCTGAAGGTTGGTTTTCGGCTGACAAGACGGAGGTCATGATCTGCAACGCCTTCAAGACCGGGAGTAGTTCGCTAATCAGTTGCCAATGTTCCTCCTTCATATCCAGTGTTTTGACATCGTTCATTTTTGTCACGCTTCTGTCACTAAGAACTGCCACAACAGGCCATCTGAGTTGTGAGAGCCTTTCAAACATGTCAAAGACGCTGTTCCAGCGGGTCTTGCAGTACTGAATCAGTTTGAGTGGTGTCTTGTCCTTGTCCATGGACACCTGTCGTTTCATAAGCTCACCCTCCGCCATTGGGCTATGTGAGAAATGTCCAACTAAACGTGATGCAGCGGATACACACTTGGAAATTTGATGATTCGTGACGGCATGGGTGCCCATTGCATGATTAATGCAAAGTTGCAATTTATGTGCCGCACAATGAACATCCAACCATCCATTCACGCTACCGACATCTTTAACATTGGAAGCACCATCATGGACACATGCAACAACTTTACCTTTTATAGCCCATTCTTCAGACACAGTTCCCAGATGTTCAGCGATGATGGCTTGCGTGTGGCGGTCATTCATTGGAATTGTTGCAAGAATGGGTGTCTTCATAGTCCAGTCTGGATCAATGTAGCTGGCAGTGAAGCTCAGGTATGCTTCGTTGGTTACACTAGTCCATATGTCGGTGGTAACGGCAATATCCTTGACATTTTCTTCTAGATGTGTCTGCATTTTCGCCATTAGCGTCTTCTTCATTGTAGTCATTCGTGACATCATCGTCTGACGGCATGGAGGACGATATTGTGGCTCCACCAAAGCCATCAAATCACGGAAGGAATTGGATTCAACAATCGAAATTGGTAGCATGTTTTCAGCGACAAACTTAGCTACAGCAGCAGTAACTTTTTCTTGATGACTATCAGGACAGTTTCTTTGTGTTCCAATAAATGTTGTTATTCGCGGCTGAACATTTGAAGGAGCCGCAAATCCGGGATGTTTGCTACGCAAATGTGCATGCAATCCAGTAGTAGTACCACCGCTCCGACTTATTTGTTGTGAACATAGTTTACAGCGAGCCGTGCTTGATGAAATTTTTTCAAAGTTTTCCCATACATCAGATTTATTTATACGACCAGCCATATTTGTAAACTTGAAAAGACACAACCAGCAGAGACCAATCCTCAACAACAGAAGCTGTAGCTATTAACAGTCTATTGTTGTCAATTTCGGACATCAAAGAACTTAGCGACCGGTCGGTCGACTAACTATTGACATCCTTCAACAATAAATGTATTCATTTACAAACATGCTGCATGGAGCGCTCACAAATTTTAAACAAACACATCTTCTTATCTGCTGGCCATATTGTATTAAAATGTAAACACTAAACAAATGCATGAATGAATTTTTTTCTGGCATTTTTTAAAATTTTCACTACAAAAATGGTAAAAAATATTGAATTCGATTATCGTTTTGTAAAAACAAAAACCGATTATCGTTTTCAAAACCGATAATCGGATTTCCGATTTTCGTTTAACAACCCTACTTTAATGCAATTTTCCTATCTGCAATATTCATTTTACCTCCTCTATGTAATTGTATGAAATGGGGGAAATTTTATACCATTTAAGAAGGTGACAAAATAGTAAAAATCCATCAAGAATATCTAAAGTTATTACAATTTTATTAAATTTACTCGCATGAGAATTGGAGAACAAAAAACAGAATAATCCTTACTGGTAAGTTGACAAAGCTTTTCATTTTGGTTCAGTGTTTTTATTCCACAATAAATTTGAATGTAATAATATAAGAGTTAAATTGGGTGTATTTTGGTCCATTTCCAGGGATGCAGGAAATTTTCATAATATTATGCACACACTCAACATCGGTATATGTGCGAACTTTATGAGAAGTGAAGTTCTCAAAATGTCCAGTTTGCTTGAAAAGCATCCACGTCTTCATCATCGTCAATATCCAAGTCAAAAATACCAATTAACTATTTATCATCAGCTCAGTGCAACCAAGATAACGATCCCCACTGCCTAAAATATAAATTCCCCCCACAAAATTGTCTAAATTTTCATCAAAATAGGTATCAGCATCACGACCGCTTCAGTACTGTCCGTCATTTTGAATTACACACGTTAAAATTCAGTTTTGAAATCAAATTTTCTACTAACCAGTTCTCATCATCTCCGTTCATTTCGTCGAAATGAAGCTCACGATCTGCACTGCTTAAAACATAAAGTTTCCCCACAAAATTGTCTATATTTTCATCAAAATCGGCATCCACATCACTGCCGTACATTGCTGTTTCAGCGTTGTCCGCCATGTTGATCTCCACACATTAATAGTCGTGTTTGAAATCAAATTTTCAAATAACCAGTTATCATCAGCACCGTTCATTTTGAAGAAGTAAAGATAGCGATCCCCACTGGCTAGAATGTCAATTTTCCACGTGAAATGGTCTTTATTTCCAACTAATTCAGTAAGCACATAACTCTCTTCAATTCCCTCTTCAGAATATGACCGCCATATTTTATCTCTGCACGTTAAAACTCTATTTTGAAATCAAATTTTTACCAGTTTTTGGGTCTTTTAAACACAATCTGGCAATGCTATGTGTACCTTTTACCTTTATTTCCTTCTTTTCCAAAGAGTACACGTAAACTGATGACGTTTTATACAGTCCACTTTGAAAGGGGGAGGGGGAACGAGACGGATGGGTGACGCAAAGTCTGCGCCCCCTCCCCAATACTCTAAAAAAAATGAGCGCCAGCCAACCAGAATGTGTCCTAGAGTAAGTTTTCTTTACAGTTAGATGATTACAATTATGTTTTGGAAATGCTTATGGGCTATTGGTAATGTGAAGTTTATTACTGGTGGGTTGGGGATGGTACTCTGAAGAAATGGCTATATATTTTGGTAATAGTGATGTCCTGTTTCCTTCAGTAAAGTACTTGGCAGTGAGTTTGTGAAAAAATAAATTCCATACCATTTTGTCTACAGACTGAAGCAGTGTGCATCAATATGGATTTTGTATGTGCTGAAACAAAAATGTCACCGAAGCTTGTCAATAATTGATTGATTGGCAGGGAGAAGTAGATTTTGTTTAAAACTTTGAGAAATTGAACAGAAGCTGTTAGTCTGCATATACGGTTTGAAAATAAAAGACATTTTAGTTTGTCGAGAAAACCTGGGAAGTAGAACCTAATGGAAGATACTAGATGTAAGCGGCATTTTAACAGACAAGCACAATGACAGAGTTTGTGCATGTCTGTTGGTTGTAGTAAAATTGAGAATAATATCAGTGATGAACATTATGATGATCCCCAAGTTGAACAGTTTGGAATATTTTTATAATCTCTGGACATGTGTCTTTCTGTACATCTATGTATCTATGCCTGCCTGGCTGTATTCAATTGAAATTTTGTACTGCAACCTGGGCAAATGCACCATAAAATGCTTGCTAGTCCCCTTTTATGATTTTTAGAATGGAAGGTTACAGGACTGCCACCATTCTCTATCTTCGGGGCTCCCTAGCGTAAAGAAGAGCGAGTTTAGATGTTCGTGAAAATGTCATTCAAAAAAATTTCTAAACTAGTTTGAAACAACTCCCAGAGTTCCCAATAGACGTGTACCCTCGGGTTTTGACACTTGGAATTTAAATTTGATCCATTTTTGATGCATGGAAATTCCAACCTGTGCGATTTTATTATGCGTGTTGATTTGGCCAGAGCATCGGTCTTAATTACCCTTGATTCACCTCCGCCATAATTTCCTACTTAGCACACGCTGTTTATACCAAATTGACTGTATGCGCCAGTGATCGACATTTGCTAGACTACTGTTTACACCTTATCCACCAACAAAATTACACCTATGCAATATCAATATGAACTGGGCAGAGCTAACAGGTCACTGATGTCACACTTACGTGGGCATAACTGACTCGAGGTTAGATTGTTTTGAGATTATCTTTGATGTTTATGATAGAGGAAGAGGGAATCAATTATGACTTGAATGGATTAACTTTTGATCACATTTCAATGTGTGTTTGATTGCCTATCAAATTATAATCAATTAGACAAAACTGTGGACAATATTGTGGCTTGCGAAGCCTGTTGTCAAAGGTAAGTGGACAAACTTTAATTGTGTTTAATTTGCAATTAATTTGCTTGAATCTGAAATGTTTAAAAATTCTGGTCTTTCATTAATGTTTCATTGAGTACAAATTTACTGGACATTACACTCAGTGATATATCTTGTGCTTTGGAATTGCTTGAGATTGAATAACGAGATGAATAATTTTGTTAGATTAGATGTATTTGTGAACTGTTAAATCACAATGACTCAAAGAAGTATATTTTATTTCCTGTCTCAGTCTCAGAATTAACCTGCCAGTGATGATCATTGTGACCCTCATACTCCAAAGAAACAAAAAGTTAGTAACAATCCTGAGAAGGAGAATAAATTTCCTAAAGTTGTGAGAAATCTTAAGCATCAGGTTGCTCCACAAATAACGAAATATCCCAGCTACAAGCTCATGACTCCAAAACAAATGACTCTTGAGGTTTCAGTTTCTCGTATATACTCGCATATAAACTGGGTCCAAACGCAAACAACATAGACCCTGATCTGCCATTGCATAATGTGTTGGCAGATCAGGGTCAGTGTTGTTTGTTCTACTGATTAGTCCTTACAAACTGCTTACACCCAGATCTGCCAGCTCATTATGCGATGGCAGATCTGGATTTGTGCAGTTTGCAGTTGGTATCGAATTATAGGCGAGTATATACGGTAGTTGATGTCAAGGTTCAAATGACTCCCAAGCTTATGGAATGGTCTGTTGTCCATTGTCCATCCATCAGTTAGCACAAGTTTGTTATCGCTGCTCCTCCTAAACTATTTGGAGGATTGCCATGAAACTTTACACACAGTTTCATCACATGGTCTAGTTGGTCCTGGATTAAAGTGGTGCTGCTTGCAAATCCAATATGGCCACCACATGGGCCATCTTGAAAATCTTGTTATTGCTACTCCTGAATGGATGGTCATATAAAAATGGGGTTTTCACTAAATCTTAGCCAGGGCTGATCAAATTCCTTAGCCAGACATCCCAGACTATTCATTTTCGAAGTTAAGAGGCTGGTAAGAAAATTAGCATGTGCACCCCCTCCTGTATTAAGTCGGTGTAAAAACTATGACATTTTGAATTACTATTCCACGACTTATTATATATGGCTCTGTGTAATGGTAAGCAAACATAGTCTTAGAATAATAATTCTAGTTCTCTCAAATATTGACAGCACTTCCAAGAGCAATCATTTACATATTTTTCACATTGACATTTATCAATTTGGCTGACTCTTGTATGAAGACAAGAAATGGTCAATTTTGTTTTGAGATAATTGGCATGCCAAAATTTTCTATTTGTTGGTTAAGTCAAGAAATCATTATTTCTCTTAGAGATAGACACACAAAATAAACTATTTTCTTGACTTTATACATGTTCATACAAGAGTCAGCATGGCGAACTAACAAATAACAAAAATATTGATCATTTTGCTAGCCGACTGCTAACAGTAACTAACAATGGTACGGCTGTATATGTGTAATGGGTGTCTGTAATAGTGGTTGTCATTGTGAATGTGAATGCGTATATGTGATTGTATTTGTCACTTCGAAGACTTGTATTCAAGTAGAGTTATAGTAGCGGTTTTATTGGTTGCTGATCTAGGTCAACGTTTTCTAACATTGATGCATGTTGGTAACTTTCACACATGGGCGTGCGCATGTGATATGAGGACAGAGTAATGGGGGAGTTGAAGGCTTTGACCTAGAGCAGTAAGAAAAATACAAAACCACTACTATTACTCAACTAGAACTAAAAATGGGGAATCATCAGAGCACAAACAAGTGAAATGTGAAGAAAGGAATAACTCAGTTGATAGTATGTACAGTACAGCTCGCACGATTTTTTGATTCCCCACACTTCACAGTGGGGGACTTAATCCCCTTCACTTTCGCTCCACAACTCCACCATGGAGGTGCTGGTTGACATTACTGATTGATATTTGAACAGCCAATGAGTGAAGACTACCCATAGAAAGACTGAGGCATCAAGAGTGATTTACAATCAGATACCATTTGCAGGGCTGAGCAAATTTTGTTTTTCATCCACTTGTCCAGGACAAGTGGTTTCAGAAAATTCACTTGTCCCACCTTACTTTTCACTTGTCCCAAAATGGTAATCACTTGCCAAGATTTGATGAGATGTATGTACTTCATCCATAGACAGAACAAACGAAATAATATACAACATAATTATTTCTTACAAGAATTTAATTTTTCAAAAACATTGGTTGATATACATTTGGCTACTTCAGGTACATGTATAAATGTTTTAGCTGCTGGATTTAAAAAAATGTCCATGTACATGTCTGCTACCTGCACCAGCACTAAGCCAGCAGTTGGTAGCTGTGTCTGGGTTAAAGTCCTCAAGCTCTGGTACATTTGGTGAAATGTTCATTAGAATTTTTAAACTCTCATGGTTTCAGGAATTCTCACATTCAGTAGCAGTCTTACGTTTTATCCCTCCACTTTCACAAGAATTTTCCTTCTCTGAATCGACCTTATTACCTTCCTTGCAAAAATAATTTAGCAAACTCCTTTTATCCACATAGTAAATATCAGCTTGCTTGACAACTACTTTTAAAGTGATCATAACAAACATTTTCTCTATTAATATACGAACAGAGACAGCTCACTGTAATAAGCGTAATTGTTAGCATCAAACGCAATATCTCACGTGAAAGTTAAAAGAATCATTACTGTCATTTAATCAGTTCATAAAGGAAACAAACACTGATGTTGGTAGAGGGCCTTTCATTAATTATGCTTGCTCGCTGGATTAAAATCAGAGTGAGCCGCTCGTAAGAATCTGGTTTGAGTAAACACAGTGCAAGAAAGCCGCTTAAAACACTACTAATTAATTATACTGGCTTTGTTTTGTTTTACATGTTTTGATTTGCCAATAATTTTGGTTGCTTAGCCCAATGTGCAGTCGAGCGGTAACAGAATGTGCACATATGCGATAGTTATCACTGACCACCTGTACATGTTATACATGATGTAAATGTATACATGGAGAGGGGTAGAATCAAGTATTCAGTACGCCCGGAGGGCATGAATGGCCAAATAAAGGTAGATATAGTGATTAAAGCACGAAAATATGGACTTGACCGACATTGTTAAAATAGGAAAAAAAGCACTTGTCCCGAACTAGCGACTTGGAAAATTTTACTTGCCCGACTTCGAAAATGAATAGAACGGGACGTTGGGCTATGGGATTTGCTCAGCCCTGCCATTTGAAGAATCAGTCATCATTATTTCGATCATATATTTGGACAATAAAGAACTAATTTCAAAAGTTGTGTATATTCAGTACATGTATATTTAGAAAAGGTTGATCAACTTCTTTACGCATTTACTTTATTCAAAGAAATCTGAACAAACCTACGCACTGACTTGATGAGATACACACCTTCTTGAGCTTCTCTTGAACAGCATAAATTTATCCTGTTGTTACAAAGGAAAAATAATTCACTGAGATGTGGACAATTCAATTCTAAATGATGACCACTTCTGTTTTTTAAATAAACAACAGCCCAAAAAACAAACAGAAAACACTGAATTTACACTAAATTGAATGTGCTTAGTCCTTAAGCAGTAATGGCACTGCAACAATGTTGAATATACACAATTTTGAACTAGTTCAGTTCTGACTGCATGTGTACTGTGAGAGACTGACCATTTAATTTATGGGGATATACATTTTTTCCGACCGGAATATTCATCTTTTTTCTTTCATCACAAGGTAAATTTGTTTGAAGTAAAATTCAAGAATGGAATAATGTCTATTTTTATACTACACATCAGAGCAAGACAATTGTTTTCAAGCGTTTACCTCCCCCCCCCCTTCAGAAAATCAAATGGTCTCTCCCTAAGAAAGACTTGGCTTCAGCGGATGTTCTACAGAAATCAAGGCAGTGACCATTGTCAGCACTGTTATAAAATATTGACAAGGGTTAGCATCAAAACATCAACAAATGTCAGCTTGGGAAAGGTGTGTTTCTATATCACACAAAGCCATCTGATCTACAGCGGTGTACTTAACAGCCTAAACTCTGGTCCTGCCATTAACAATAGAAGTTCGATAGTTGTTCGTAATTAATCAAGAAGAAAACTGACAAACCTTCTACAACTATTCTTCTTTTATTTATGTTGGAGTGCCACTTGTTTTATACCGCTATCACAACGATCGGGCAGATGTCGGGTCATGAAAATTGCCAAGAAAACAAAGTTAACAGACAGCTGGCTCTAATTTGCCACCTGTGCAGCACATATTTTAATGGTTAATTAAACATTGTATGATACAATAATTCTCTTCAGTAAACTTTTTGTGCATTTATTTCAGATGATTGAAAAGAAAAAGCTTAAAAAAGAAACGCAACGAACAGAATTGTTTTTAAATATCACAGGATTGAGCAAAAGAGATTAAACTTTTTTTTGTTTCTATAGAATATTTACTCAACATCTTCACATATAATTCATAACCATGCAATATCTGGGGATTCATTGGAAAGCTGGAAGTTTATTAAAACCTATCACAATGGCATTTGAACACTCAATATTTGCCTACTGTATAAAGTAGATGGATCATAACGAAATATAAAAATATACATGATTAATTCTAGTACATGTAATTATTGTATAGATCATATAATAGAGAAAAGATGTAAAACATGGGTGTGGTTGTGATCTGTGTATTGATCTGAAAAACACTTTCATGATTTTAGGAAGGTTTGCACTGCCATAACAGTGATTGGGATGGATTTTTGACAAATGAGACAATGTCCCCTACTTTGCAAAATTTAATCGGACATTTTTAAAATCAATGGGACATTTTTCTATTACAGTACACGCATCGTGTTTTTATGAAAAAACACGTCGTGGGCGTGGAGCTTAATCCTTTTCACTATGTGTCGTCGTGGACAGGATATCGTGGTCGTCGTTGATTGTCCACGTCGTGGCTCATAGTGGACGGATTAAGTTTTATTGCCCATTTGAAAGTCGCAGCAATATAATTATGTAATAGTGGACGCCCACTACCACGCCCACTACCACGCGTGGAACTTACCTATCGGCTCAGCTACAGCACACAGTGCAGAATGCTCTTTTTAATTTGTACGCAATGCCGTTTAATATTCAAAGACTCGCTCGCTAAAAAGCATTCACATATGTGTATTGAAAGAGATGAAAGATAAATTGCCGAGAAGAGTCACGAGTGATGCTTCACAAATTATACAAAGTTTAATTATTTTAATTTTAATGAGGGGTGGGGGAGATTCTGTTTTAAACAAACAAACGGTAAAAGAAATCACACGTAAATACATGTATTAGCGGGTTTCATTCCGTTATTAAAATAAAAGAATACGAGAAATGTTGTGATTTTGTTTTTAATTACCTCAGTCACTTTTAAATGGTCTGCTTAAAATGTTCCCACACAATGAAATATACACGGCGCTATGCAATATACAACCTCTACTATTCCAGCCTGTTTAGTACTTGCGACTCAAATATACATGTTCATGCGACACATTTTCTCCGGAGCTAGACACGTGTTTACTTTTACCGTAGACCTACTGTTTTTACTGCGACTCTACGAAGAACGTGATGCTGCATTCTATGACCAGCAGCTTTTAAAAATATACTGAAGATTGCTGGTTTGGTCATCTGACGAGTTTAATATTACCAAATGGACGGGTGAAAGCGATAAAAAGTGTGTAATCACGATTAATTTGCTTCAATTGGCGAAACTTTTAAAATTTCTGGTGTATTAATTAATGTATCTTTCAGTAAGATTTATTTTGTGCTTTGGAATTACTTCTTTCTCCCCTTATTTAACTTGTACTGTATTACACGCAAGCTGAACATATCATATCTATCATTAATGCCTTCTACATCACCCGAAATTGCTACGCCACGTGTTTGCCAAGACTAAAATCTATCTCTATTATTGCACTGATTGCTGTGAACACGTGGCTTCTTATTTTTCATTAACTACTCCGACCTGGAAGTGGAAAAGTTTTGGCTTCAGAGGTTGTAAATTCCAATTATTTCCTGTTAATTTTGAACCGTTCATATTAATTCTAAGGTGGTCGCGAATATTGTCAGGTCCACCTTGATTATTGCAGTAATGCTCTCTCATTGGACTTTCAGTCTATTAAATTTCTGAAGCATTAAGTTCGTACATGGTTAATTATGACCAGATTCGACAATAGATAAAAAGAAAAAAAGACAAAGGACACTAATAGCAGGTGAATAACCCAATGAATTATATAAATTCTTGTTAAATGCAAAATGAATTGCCAAGCAGCGATTTATATATTAACTTATTTAAATAAAGAGTGGAAGCAAAATTGTATTTCTAAATTTTATCAGTAGACGAATTCCAAAATGAAGATGAACGAGGCACATTTCTAAAATGCATACTCTCTAATTAGCAATGCCCGTTTCCAAGTTTGCAATAAAAGCTACAGCTAACATCGATCAAAAGTTATTGTGCATAATCTCTTTCTCTCATGTTTGCATGTAATAAACAGATTTTGTTACAAAAAAGATGCATTTAAAAAAAAAAAGCTTGTAGTGTAATACAGCTTTCTTAAACATGTAATAGCTTTGTGTTGCTGCGATAGACTTGTATTATATGCGTTGCGTTGCAAGATTAATTGGGAGAATACAAATTTTATATGGTTTATTTTATATACCGCTAGAAACCATTTTTACGCAAAAATATCACAACTTGACCACATTGCGTTTCTCACTCCATATTACAAGTCCAAAATTTGTTGTTCCACACGCAACAAAAATAGTTTCATTCAGAAGTTAATGCTTCTTTTGAAACATCGGGGCTACAAAAAAATAAGATAGAAGCTCAACACTTCATGAATGGCCATGGTTAACAAGCGCACCGGCTAACGTCAAAGTAAAAATGTCACTCCTCGGCTGGCGCTTGATGATAGATTCACGAAGAAAGTAACATTTTTCATAAAAATCACTTCGTTTATGGCATGAACAGCCACTGAAAGAGAGCAACCTTCAATACCGTGTAGACGAATTCGGCTCATTTAAAACTTATCATACTCTGAAATAATCAGTCATTTTTCTAAGTCTACAGATAAAACCAAAACACTTAACAGTTAAGTAAATTAACTTTACTGAAAACAAAATGCAAAATATTAGCTTGCAAATTCAATGAAATAACTGATGACACAAGCATCCTTATACTAAATAAATGTCTACTCTTATATGACTTATAGTAGTAGCCTGTAGGTGAGAAAAAGAAAACAACATATAAACATGGATCTGTCATGATGCTGCCCAAGTAAAATGTATCTGTTTTACAGTATTATATTATACTCACAGCTGATTAAAAATAACAAGGCAGCAGGCTATTACAATACTTAAACATCAAACTTCAACTGAACTGGAAACTTTTGATATATACACAACTGTTACATTAATAATTTTACACCGTTTGAACAGTTTCACTCTTTTACTGATCTGATGTTCTTTGTAGTATAGATCTTTCTTTTCCTCTTATTCTTCCAAACAGAAAGAACCTTGTTTATGTTTATGTTTACACCACTACATATGGCTAACCTGACTCTGAGGAGCTGATCAAGGTGGGCAGCACTGAGCTTTGATCTCGATTTAGTAATAATTTGATTTTGCTGGCTAAATGTTCGTTCACAGTCAGCTGTGTGTAGTGGCAGCATTAGAACAATCTGTGCCAGCTTGATGATGTTCGTGATCTCATCCTTATGTTGTTCAGTTCAGGTTGCTTCCTCAACAACACCTTTGTCATTTCCTGTCATAACAGATGCTCCATCTGAGCCAAAGCCCATTAATTTATTTTTAGGCATGTTCCTATTTTATAATTCCTGAATGATAACACTACTGCGACCTACACCTGTTCCATCATTGTATTCAATATTTCTCAAAAACACAGTTTCAGGAACTGACTTGTTTGGATTGATGATTGGAGCATTTAATGTTATTCTCTTTTTGTTTGCTCTATCAGTGCTCTCATCAGCCAGTACTAATATATATGGGGACTGTGCTATTTTGTCATTGACATCTTGGTCACAAACATTTCTAATTGCCTGAAGAAGTTCATTAGCTGTGTAATAGCTATCATAATTTACACATTCAGAGATGTTCAGAATTGCAATATTTACCCCAAGTGTTTTCAGTGAGCCCATCAGACTTTCATACTTAGAGAGCGGCGGATTTTCTCCAGCTAACCACATGACCACCCTTATTGCCTTTATCACAGACTCATCTTCTTCATTGTAAACAGTTCTCATAGCCTATTCAAAATCAACTTTTAACGTGTCTGACAACAAAGCACTCTTATGGTCATCAATTACTCCATGTCGGCTTAAAGAGCTTGTCTTCATGACGGAGCAACTCGTGGTGAATGGATTTGTCTTTCCTTTCTCTATAAATATCTTGCAAAACATTTTGCCATTCTTTTCCGTCAACCACGGCCATAGCTTAAGCCATTTGGGCTGAAATTTACGTTTAGATTGTTCCGTCTTACTTTCAGTTTCACTACTGCATGCTTTTTGATTTGCATCAACCTTAAGTCGTTTTTTTGGAGGCATGCTTGTGAACAGTCAGACTCGCCTACTGTATAGCAAACATCAATGATAACATCATGTAAATGTTTTACGCGTATCGCGTGATACACAAAAGTAAAAGTATAGGACAAAGAATGTCTACGATCAAAACAAGGATACATATAGCTATGTACAGCATGATATATTTATAGTAACTGGGAAAATGCGTGTTCTGACCGACCGTCTATGCTGGAAATTTTTTTAAAGTATATGCAAATGGGCGCATTTTTGGAAAATTCAATGTGACATTTTTTTCATAAATGTGACTATGGCACAGGGCGCACTCCTTTCCCGATCACTGCCATAAATATATGCGTATTAATTTCATCCGAGTACATGCAATTGCCAAATAATAATGTTGTAAGTAAAAATGGTAAAGTGAAAAGAACGTGATGTCTTAGAGCTGTATATTGTTGACATTCTAATAGAAAGGGTTCAGCTGTTCCAGGACTAAAGGTTGCTGAAAATTCACTTGTTCAACAGAGAATGGGGTAGAGGTGTCCAAAAGTGCTTGTATGAGGTGAAGGGTCAATACAAAATAGTACAGTTTAAATTAAAATATAGATACAAAACCTTAATAATTCTCTCTCTCTCTGACACGCATATGTGAGACTACCGTACATGTATGTAATGCTCCTGCCCATGAGCACAGGTCTGTTATTAAGTGCATGAATGCATCTTTTTTTCTTCACAGCATATAGAAATTCAGTTATAAGAATGAACTTAACTAACTTGTCTTTATATTTCCAGAACAGTACATAGTTAGCTGTTAGCAATAATATTTGTTTTTTATTTTCATGCAGCAACTGCTAGAACTATGCTTTCTCAAGTTTTAATTACCCCTCTATAATGCTGTGATTGGATGTTAGAAGAAATCATACATTATGTTAACTCATTAACCCCTGCCGCCACAATAAGTCGTCGCACTTTGCATCCCTCATCTCCCGAGTGCCACTATAACTCGGCGCAGTTTACCTTGCTTGAATCCCGGGCGCCTCGTTTGAGTGGCAGTATTAGTCTAAGCCTGTATCCCGAACGACGAGTTAAAGCGGCGCAAACCATTGGTTGATTCCAGACTATTTTCTAATTATACAGGCAGTTTAACCAATCAAATTTAAGCTTACATAGATAGAGCAAACATTGCAGAATAAAAGGAAAAATTTTGATTTCGATTGCGCCAGAAATAGTGGAGTTATTTAGATTTGAAAATGATGCAAAATGACAAGAATCAGCTACTTGAAGTAGACACATACCTGACAGACTCTGATGGAGATATATTCATTTATGTGTGGATTAAACCATATCTTGTAGATATTTTAAAGAATCGGTAAATAAAGACTTGCTTGTGTTTGGGAAAATGAATTTAGTTAGCACGAGTGTACATAATTCAGAGTTTGTTCGAAGTGTTTCAGTAGTTTTTAAACGTTTAGTGGAGAATTCTAAGGAAGAAAGGTAAGTAAAGTGTGAGGAAATATGCAGTTTTCACACGAGGTTAAAGTTTGTAAGAGAGATGACAAATGGAATTTCTGTGAATTATTTCATGTGTTGAAGGTTTTAATTATTCAGTGTGAATTCATAATGGATTTTATGGATTATTAATGACAAGAGAAGCAAATTGGTAAGTAAATAAAAATTTTTTTGCCTTTATGGATGAGTTTTATTTCTGCATGCTGCATGAAATTTATACCATTATCTACATCATTTTATTGAGAACAGCTGTGCCAAACTTTAGCTTAATTGAAGGAATACAAAGCAAAAAATAACTAATTTATTTCAAGTAGTCCCCTCTGTAAAAATCAGCAAGTCAAGTACTGTCAGTGAGTGTCAGGGATACAGCTACTGGTAAGGCTAACACTGCTCTAGGTGATCCGTCTGCAAGTAATCTGTAGGGGAATACCTAGCTGTTTGGCTCAGGGGTTAATGAGTTAAGGAGCACTCATGCATGGGGTAACCATCAGAACTTTGTGATTTTGTTTGACTTAAGTCGGGTATGAATGCAATTTTGTTATTAATTTTTTCCTACCTTTATCGTTATTTTCATTGCCAGGGGTACAATATCACTGACTGTCACCTGATAATTAAAAAAGTATATTGCGCAAACTGCAACAGAAATAAGTACATGAATGCATCTGTAGATTCCAATAACATAGTATTGAGAAAAAAAATAGATTAATTGCGCAAAATGTAGTATTAATGCAGTTTGGGAGGCATTGTCATTATGTTAATATTATCTTAAATTTGATCTTGCATTATGTATCATACATTATCTTAGTTAGAACTAGCAGATGTTTATAATTAACTGAATGATCAAGTTTTTTCAGTATCAAAAGTAAGCAAACTGCTCCTGAAAGAGATAACAATATAGATAAATCGGTGTCTCTCTCTCTCTCAACCTCTTTACAGGGGTCATAAACTGTAAAGCACTCATTTTATTGAGACCACGTCCACTCCAAAGTGGCCATTGGATGCGACTGCGAGAAAGCATGGTGTACAGAGCTGTTCTCTGCAAGACACCGCGGCAACTCCGTCAGGATGCATGGAGAGATGGTGGAAGTTTTTTTTCTTCTTAGTCCTCTCCATTCTCTCCACTGCGAAGCTTTGGGAATCGAAAAATCACATGAGGTGTACTGTATTTCACAAATGTTGTGGACTTTTCTCATCCAAGAACAGTATCAACCACAACTGTACTTTGTACATGGGAATTTGGATAGCCATCGGGTTACAGAGGGAGGACAGGAAGAAGACCAATATGGCAGCCTTCATTACATTGCATGAGGATATTTGCCACATGCAGTGTACATAAGGCCCCATGTGTACGCTCATTGCATCTTGTTTGGTATTTATTTAATGTGATAATTGCAATACAATTGCTCAGTTATATCTCTGCCGTTATCTGTTGTGCATGCTATACAATATATTTCTTATTTTAGCTCTTATAAATTCCTTTTCCGCAAAAGGTTGTACTCGCACATTCCATTGACAGTTTTTTAAGTAAGTGATATAGGATTTTCCACTTATTATGTTCTGTACATGATATTTGGCTATAACACACCCACTCATCCTATGAAGCCTGTTCACATTACCAATAGTCTTTAAAATGCAGAAGCTTCCGGTGGCTTTGCGCCCTAGGCCCCTTCTTGGTCTTCCGTCCCACAGACCTTGCTTCTACTTGTTTGCCGTATTGTACTATTATTGTTATTATTGTGCAGCATAATTTCATCCTTTTTAAGTTATTACAGATCAGTGCAGTTTCTGGGATTATTTTATTTATTAATTCTCTCTCTCAAATTTCTGACAGCATGACATTCCTGTAGCTCCAGCCTAAGTGTTAGTTCCCAGTGATACAAGTCTCTCTAGATGGTTAGGATGTTACTCTTGCCATGGGGCGATGCTGCTTTCCACATTTGTGAGCAGTTCCAATCCAGGGTCAACAATATCCACTGAATACACATGTTCTGACAGGCATTAGTACTGAAAAGTGAGTGTTCTAAACGATTTAATGCCATGCATCAATGGAAGAGAGATTATGCTTGCCATCTGGATACAAAGGTCAGTTTAAATTAATTTATTAGTAGTGAGCTTCCCGATGGTCCATATTTATAACAGATCTGACTATGGCAGGGGTGGGCAATTGTTTTGGCTCTGGGGCCACTTTGTGGTAGCGGATTTTAGCGGAGGGCCGCACCGTTTAAAATGATTGTATTCTTTAGTTAACATTACATTTCATTTCAGAAAAAGTATAAATGGTATCATAAAAATCAATAAATAAAACTTAAACAAAAGTGGTAGTTTTATTAAATTTATTTATTGTGCTAATGTCATATTATCTAGATTTCTAGCTGCTAGCATATTTAATTATAGAATCAGTTTAATGAGACAAGTGCACCCTATCACACTTTTTTACAATTTTTTTGAAATCAGGAGTGAAGTTGCTTGTTGAGATTCTCATCACTGCCTGCAAGTTTATGTCTGTCAAAGAGCATCTGTATTTACTCTTGTTGATCTTCATGCAAGAAAAACTTTGTTCACAAATATATGTAGATCCAAATATAGAGAACATTTTCCCAGCAAATTTTTTCACACATGGGAATTTTTCAGCAGACAAAGACTTATAAAAGTCAACTAATGTCACAGTATTAAACATTTCTTTCACTGTGTGATCTGACTGCATGTCAATTAGTTCAAGCTGCAGCTCCACAGGTGCTGTATCAATATCAGCAGTGATAGGAGAAGACAGCAAATTCAATTTAGGCTCAATCTTCTTGAAGTCCTGAAATCTTCTTGTGACCTCGCCCTCCAAACTCTGCAAATGATCCCTAATCTTAGCGGAAACACTTTCAGGCACTTTCTATTTTCCTAATAAAGGGAAATGACAAAACTTGCCCTCACCTGCTTGCCTTGCAAATAGACCTAGTTTTGCATTGAATGATTTTGCATGCTTCCACATTTCATGTGCGAACAACCCCTTTCCCTGCAATGTCACATTCAGTTCATTCAATTTCTCAAATACATCAGCTGCAAACATCATCTCATATCTCCACTCCTCACATCCCATTTTGGTCACAAAATCACAAGAAATCCCCTTCATATCCAGAAATAAGAGGATTTCATTCTGCAATACCCAGACTATTTTTATCACTTTGCCCAAGCTCAACCACCTCACACTGTTGTGGTAAATTACATCTTCATAATCTGCCTCCATATCCTCAAGCATTGATTTGAACTGTCAATGGTTGAGTGCTCTTGCTCTGATTATGTTCACCACACTTACAACAGGTTCTATCACATGCTTTAAGTCCAGTGCAGCTTTACAAAGGCTTTCCTGATGCAAAATGCAATGAAATGACAAGACATCACTGTCTGCGTCTTGTGCTTGTAACTTGTTTTTTAAAAGCTTAACCATACCCACATTTTTTCCAGTAAAAGCTCTGGCCCCATCTGTTGTAATGCTTGCCATTCTATTCCATGACAAGCCACTTTTCTCAACACAATTTACAGCACACTCAAACAAGTCCTGACCAGTGCTTGTACTTTTCATTGATTCCAGGCCTAGTAATTCCTCTGTGATGACAAAATGTTCATTAATTCCACGGATAAAAATGAGTAACTGCGCAGTGTCTTCATTATCTGTGCTTTCATCCAGTGCCAATGAAAACCAAACAAAATCTTTGCTCGTGGTCTTCAGCTGTTCTGTTAGTTCGTCACTGATTGAGTCAATGCGGCGCACTATAGTCCTTCTTGACAATGAAACGTTTTCAAATTTGCTTCTCACATCAGGACACAATACGCTTGCACAATCTACCATACACTGCTTAACAAACTCGCCATCCGAAAAAGGCTTGTTGCGTTTAGCGAGGTTGTAGGCTATCATGAAACTGGCCTCTGTAGCACTATCCTGAAGTGTTGATTGCTTTGTAAATAATGTTTGTTGCTTCTTCAACTTTGTAACACAATCTGCAGCTTTCTTCTTGCGTTCGTCCTCAGAAAGTTTGCCGCCAAAATCGTTATGTTTTGTTTCGTAGTGTCGTTTCAGATTGTACTCCTTAAATACGGCAATCGTTTCATGACACAGTAAACACACTGCTTTCTTGCCTGTATTACCAAAGAAATATTTGTGTGTCCATTCTTCATTAAACACACGGGATTCATCACCAATTTTACGCTTTTTCGGAGGGTTCATGGCCCCACTTAATTTGGAAATTTTTAAATTTTACTGCTGCAAAGACAAAATTGAAATAAAACTGACAAACCGGAAAAGTGCGTATTTACACTGCCTGCGCACGCGCATTGACGTAGCCACTCTAATGGAAAACACGAGACGAACTTTCGGTCGCGGACATGAAGCAAATCTCAGTTCAAGGCGGGGTTTTCTGAATGTCTTGGCGGGCCACAAAAAACTCTGTGGCGAGCCGCATGTGGCCCGCGGGCCGCACTTTGCCCACCCCTGGACTATGGCACAATGAGAATTCTGCCTAATATGGTTGATCTCTGCTACCAGTCATGTCAGAAAAAAAAAAAAAATTTGGGATTATCAGGTTGCCTGATAAATTACTTCATCAATGTCTATATATAGTCCTAATTGCACACAGTACTTGTAAATTATCAGTCCAAATAATGGAAAGTGTCAGACAAGTTTACATTCTTAATTAATCTTTTTAATTAGGATCAGCAAATACAAGATAATCGATCAATTCCCTTTTTTATGACACTGTCTTGTTGTATGTCAGCTTTCTAGTGGTTGGCCACCCCTGACCACAAACTTGTCCAGACTGTTTATCTGAGTTTAAATCATTACGATTCACGTTTTCATTAATCCTGTGTCTATCAGGGTACTGTAAAGTATCCATGTGGGAATTTCGTTTTTGCCATTGGCCAACAAGAAAATATTATGTTGAATATGCAACAACAATTGTGATTGGTTTGAATATTTAAACTTGCCATATTTCTTGAGGTAAAGTTAGCCAGCAGAAGCAACTAGATGTCACATTCACTACAGCAAGTGCCCATTTCTTCAACAGATGAAGGAAGTGTAATACTTAATCAAATGCCTTGACTTTGACAAGCATAATATGAAACACAACCTCTACCATTTGTAGGTGTGCTGCAAAAGGACAAACATTAACGAATCTTGTTTTTTTTATGGGTTCACCCTGATGGACTGGTAGTGTGTACTATGGTTTGATTATTGAGATAATGAGTAGCCGACACATGAGGATTATTGTGGCTTCTTACGAAAAGCAATCCCCCAACATTCAAATAAGGATACATTTATATGGAGATAATTTGGGCACCCTGCTCTTGGTACCCAGAGGTAGTTTAATGATCAGATGTTTGTCACTGGAAAAGGTACAAAATTCAATTATAATTTTCAACATTATCATAACTGGGCTTTCACATGGGGGAAACATAGCTGCCTGGCATTAATATTTAGTTGTGACATACCCCTGGGCGATGGATTTTTTTGCCCCTGGTTTAATAGAATTACAAAGAAGGTACATAGTATTTTTCCTCTAAGATGGCTGTGAAGTGGAGAGCAGCTCTTTTGGACTGTCTGAAGAGAAACACTTGTGTCAGGACTCGGGAGTTTTTGTGTATATATTCATCAGCAGTACAACAGCATAATCTTTAAAAGTGTTTCTCACAGACGATTTTAGGATGGCATTTCACCATACTGTTTAATTCTCGTGCCAAACCATTTTTGTTACCATCCCCCCAGTCCTTTTTTTCCAACAACTTGCCCTTTTTTAAGTTGCAAAATGACACTTTTATTTTGATAGCTTATGTGCTTGATATAATTTCTGTCATTGTAAGTTGCTTGATATAATTTCTGTCATTGTAAGTGGCAATGCTATAATTTCTGTCATTGTAAGTGGCAATGCTATAATTTCTGTCTTTGTAAGTGGCAATGCATCTCTGTTCAAACCTTAGGCTATTTATTGTGTCTGCTGATTAACACTGTGTGGTGATGCATAAAGGAGGTCTTTGTTAACCATATTTGAACTGCTTGGAAGGTGACCAACTCACTTGGTTCAAAATCTGCCCCTCCTTGCATAATCCGTGCTCATTTTTTTTTATCCCATCTGCATGTACAGCCACTCCTAACATAACAACTTGTGCCTATTAAATGAACATTAAAGGACCCAAATCATACGTAGGTAACAAGTTTGGAATGTTGCCTTTATGTTGATATTTGTTGTCAATGACTGAACATGCCAACACTAGATAAAAAAAAAAAGGCATACCATTATGGAAAAAACCTATACGTGGCTTATAGGTCACTTGTACTCATTACTTAAAGGTCACTTATAAGTGATGTATAGGTGAATTAGGCATTGTGCTTGTAAGTGAAGTATACTTCACTTATAAGTGAAATATAAGTCATTCACTTACTACACTTGTACGCGAGATAAAAGTGAATTCTTGCTAAATTGAATGAATTTGGGCTTTAAAAGCACTGTCCCCCTCCCCCAATAGGAAATTGTGTCCTTATATAAATAAAGTCGTCAGTGTTATAGAATGTATATATGTAAATGGCTACCTATAAGTTCTGACCTTATAAAAATGTACTTTACATTTTCATTTAAATGACAATTTGTGAAATGATTTCAAACTTGTTAGCCTCCAGCTTTAAACCACCACATTTGAAAAGGCTTGCTCAGTATCAAATTGTTAGCTGAAATAACGCAAATAAGCGATAACCAAGAAGACAAATTATTGCCCAAGTAATAAATACAGTTTTTTTTTCAAACGTACATTTCGGGCAAAATCCATCATCATCAAATAGGGCCTTGCAACTGAATTCAAAAGCAGGTTTCAATTGGCATTTTGTCAGAATCTGATTGCCATTCTACTACAGCTGGTAAATGATAGGGGTGAGTATTGCCAGGAAAAAATGTATTGCAATATATTGCAATATGGCATGTCTGTATTGCGATACGTATCAATACATGTTGGTCATTGACAGCATTTATGACTTGAATTTTAATTTTGCATATTTTGTACTGAAATAATGAGCAATTTCCTTGCATTTAATAAAATATGAAGAAGAAAATGAAACTATCTTGCTTTTAATTCCACCAAAACACCCAGTAACTGTATAATCACATCACTTGGTTAGAAAACAATAAATATATCAACATGTGAAAGCTTCAACAAGCAAGAAACAAAAATACTGGAAAAGAGTTATAGAATTATTTTGCCTGATTAGAAAGTCTACAAATCAAAATGATCTAAAGATTCATTTCTTGCAGTATGATCATGACAAGGGATAAACACAAGAAAAACTACATATAATCACAAATTATCACATTGATAAATATCCTACTTTGATTAGAAAAATGAATAATATAGTAAGTTAATAATATCAGTGATTCCAAACCTTTCTTGGTTTGAACCCGAGAGACTAATTACTTAACAGGCAGCAGAAATAAAATCACAGAAGAACCTAATTTGGCTGACTAGAAACAGTATTTTTGTGACTATCAAAATTAAACTAATAATATAATTTGATCACTGATGTAAACCACTTGTTTTCATCTATAACTTGGCAACACTGTCAAACTATAAATTTCTCCAATAAAAGAAAGAACACAAAATATTTAATGTGACTAGATAAAACAAAGTCTTTTACAACTGGACAAAATTGGAAGATGTCAGCTCATTTAGCTGTGTTTGAAACAAAGGATTAGCAAATTAACATTTTTCTAGAGAAACTTGTTTATGTGTCCTAGCCCTCTTAAGTGAATCCATCGAAGTCCAGAGTTCATTGTGTTTAGAAAGGAGACATTAAGGTATTGTCATGCTCTTCTTCAGAAATAGTAGCATATCAACATTCTCTGCACTGATTGCTGCCCTTTGGCTTGAAACAATATCTCCTGCAGTACTAAAGACTCTTTTCGGAAGGGACAGATGTTGCTGGTATGCAGAGCAACTCTCTTGCATAACTGGATAACACAGGAAACTGATGTTGATGATCTCGCCACCTTTGTAATGGGTTCTGTGCAAGAGGAATGGATTCCCCATCCTTGTAGCTCTCAATTTCTTCAGTTACTTTTTCAAAAACAGTCTTAGTATTTTTCTCCACTTTCACAACATATACATCTCCAAAAATGGATGCAAGACCAGCATTAGTTATCTTTGGAGAAAAAGAACTTGTATCTGTTAGAGAAATGCATGCATCAGCAGATGTAGATAGGACAGAAATAGAGTCAACTTTAGCAAATGTGGATGAGTCCGAGGCATCTTCATCTGTCTTTATTCTTTTCATTTGGTAAGATGTATTTGTGCTGATATCCTCAGCTGACAAGGCTGGTAATGCAGGAAGAGGTGGAACATCAGTAGCTGAATCCTGTTGGCATACCTGTTTAACTTTCTTTGGCCGATTCTGTTCGTAAGAAGTGGATGCAGCCAGAGCCAAGCGGTTGAAGACTTCAAATCGATTGTTGTCAGTCAGAAAAGGGAGGTTTTTGAACCTGGAGTCCAGAGCAGTTGCTATCTGGAGGAAATCCTTGTTTCCTTCATACCTGGTCAAAAGATCATTCACAATAGTTGTTTTAATGTATTTCACCAATGTTGAATCATGATCGGACGGTGCCATAAGTGTAGTCAGCAGTTGATTCTGTAGTGGAAGAATAATGGATATGGTGGGTGTTTCTTCTGTGCACAACATTGTTGTGATTGTCTGCAGTGGTTTCAAACATTCCAATACTTCTTCAGCATTGCTAATATCAGTTTCTGACAAGGTACTTACATCTTTGTTCACACTGCGCACCTCTTTGCTGGTTAGGGCAGCATATACAGCTGGTTGTAGTTCCAGAAACCTTTCAATCATGTCAGCTGCTGAGCTCCATCGGTTACAAACATATTGAATTAGTTTGTGTTTTGGTAAGTTTAGGAGCTCAATTTTGTCCCTGAGTATTCCTGCAGCAACTGCACTGCGGTGAGAAAAGCTGAAAATTTTTTTGATCCTGCCAAGAAGTCTACTAACATCATTGATTTTCAGGGTTTTCTGGGCAGCTAAATTTGAAGTGTGTGCATAGCAACCAATATGTGGGTTACATCCTGCTTCTGATGCTGCAGCAGCCATGTGTGAAGCATTGTCAGTTACCAGTGGAGGATTGGATGGAATTCCCCATTCATTAACAGCTGACAACAGAACTGCAGCAATATTTTCACCTGTGTGACTCAGGTAGAGCCCATGTTTGTAGCACATAACTCTGAAGTATCCAGTCAAGAGAAATAAAACATGCAGTTACTGTAACATATGATTCCATTTGCTCTGGAAGTCCAACTGTCAGTTGTTAATGCAACTTTAAATGCTAAGTGCAAGCATGCTTTTATGTTTTCTTTGACTTTTAAATACATATATGGGAAAATTTTCTGAGAGAAGACCTGTCTAGATGGTACAACATATCGTGGATCAAGCACCGATGCATGTTTAAAAATCCTTTGTTTGATACAACACTGTATGGACACAAATCATGAATGATGAAACTAGCAATGGCACGAGTGATAGCTGTGGACCTTGGTGATGAAGATTTGTATTTAGTCTGTGCACCTAGCATATCCACAATCTTTGGTTGACGACCTGAAACAATACGTACACTTTTAATGGAACCTTCGGCTGTTGTGTTAGAGGTTGTGTCACTCTGTTGCACAGTACTTATGGAAAGTACTGATGGATGGTGACGCCCTAGATGAGTCGAGAGGTTTGTCGTACCGCCTGCGTGCTTGATTTCAGTTTTGCACATATTACACACAACGACAGTTTTGTCAATTGTATTAGTGCTAAACTCCCTTTTTAGTGAAAAAATATTCCAAACAGAACTCTTTGCTCTTGGGTTCTTCACTGGCTCATACACAGAAGCCACCATTTGGGTAATTACATTATGCCTAATAAAAGACATTGGTGTGCTCAAAGCTAGTTCCGGATGGGCTAACAAACCTAGTTTCATAAGATTAATCTATTTCCTAACGGCTATTTCATCGCTGACTCATATTAACATCACACGAGACATAACAGTTCCGTTCTCGATTATACAAATGAATGAATGAAATTCATTACATGGCTTAACCACGTTAATTTCAGCGAATACACACATTCAAGTCTTTAGCGTCCATGAAATCTCACTTCATGGCTTAACGACGTTAATTTCAGTCGATACGCACTTAAGTTTTTATCATACATGAAATCATCTAAGATCGGTGAATTCACACGGATTCTCATACTCATATCAACTAAAGTAATGCATGAAATTCTTAGAATACATGATTCCTATAACACTCAAGACAACAAATTCAAACAATCTGTCAAACTTACCGTATTTTCCGCCCTATAAGTCGCTCCTGCGTATAAGTCGCGGGAGGAGGAAATCCAGATAATTTTGGAAAATTCAACAGATAAGTCGCTCCTGCGTATAAATCGCTCCTGCGCACTTACCGTAATCACGTCTTTGACACCGCCGGCCATTGCATGCGACTTGGTAATTTCCAACTTCGTGTAAGAAATATTATACAATTGTTTAAAAGTTATATAAAGCAGTATCTACCCATTCTGCTACTTCTCCAAATGTAGCGCACCTCATCCTGCCAGTCGCTGTGAAGCTGTGCTTCCCGTCTGTCATCCAAGACTCCCAAATGTTTCGTAACACTGCCTTGAAACTTCTGTTCACTGATATATCAAGAGGTTGGAGCAGTTTCGTCATTCCACCAGGGATAATTATCGGGATGGTATTCATTGATTTCATTTTTTTTTTAATGCCTTCTGTTATGTGGGCTCGCATACTGTCCATGATAAGCATTGCTTTTTCTTTCTTAAAAAATCCATCTGTTCTTTTGCTGTAGCATTGCTGAAGCCAATCGATCATCATCTCTTCATCCATCCATCCCTTCGTCTTATACTTTATGATAACATTTGGAGGAAAGGCATCCTTTGGTTTTGTCTTGCGTTTAAAGATGATCATTGGTGGTAGTTTAGCTCCAGTAGCACAGCATGCCAGCACGACGGTGAAACGCGACTTTTCGTGTCCCGTTGTTCGGATGTTTACTGTCTTAACTCCTTTTTCTTCTACGCTTCTGCTCATCGGTATGTCGAATGTTAGTGGCACTTCATCCATGTTGATCAGATGGTCTGCACGGACTGCATGTTCATCAATCGCTGTACTAACGTAACTGCGAAAGTTTTCTAATTTTTCGACGAAGTCATCAGGTAATCGTTGGCTCATGGTTGTTCGAGCCCGGATACACAGTTGATGTCGACGCATAAATCGAAAGCACCAACTTGGTCCACCGCTAAAATCGTTAATCTCGCTCTCCTTCGCCATTGACTTTGCCTTGAGTCGTATTTGAACTGTTGAAAGTCCATGACCTGCAGCACGCTGTTCCACAATCCATTTTCGTAGATTCTCCTCGAGAACTGGCCAACTTGCTTTGCCACTACGATTGGCCTTCTTGTTTTTTTTGGTTGACCTTAACTTGTCTTCTTTTTTACGCCAGTCACGCACAATCTTCTCGCTTACGTTGAATTTTCTTTCTGCTGCACGATTTCCGTTTTCTTTCGCAAATGCTACGACGTTTAACTTAAATTCTGCATCATAACTTTTTCTAGTTGTTGGTGCCATGATAAATGGCACGAATTTAATTTAAAACAAAACTGTATTGACTTACGCTAATATAACAATTTTAAATCATACAACGTTATTGTGAAACTATATTTTCTTAATGCTCCATTGTATGAACGGTACGTATTTATATATCGGTCATTTCCACAACCCAAGCGAACTTCAAAGGCACTTTATACGCTACAGTGATTTTAATAAATTAACGAAGCCATTGCGAATTCACCTAACAATTGAAACTGTTCGCCAGCCTTCCAGTTATTTTTATTAATTACCGGTACTTTGAAGTTCTCTCCATGAAGCCAGTCTTGGCTTAATCCAGAGTTTAAAACTAGAGCAATCATCAGAGGAATTATTCATGCTATGGTTTTTTTTTTATAACAAGCCATTGCGAAACCAACCGAAAAAATGATTGTGTGTTTTTATAAACTACTATTGAAGTAAATTATGAAGCGCTACCATAGGTCTCGGAAACGCTTTACAGTGACATAATTCGTTGTTTAAAATAACAAAACAACCCCAGTTCTGCATGCTGTATTTATTTGAGTACCGGTACATCAAAAGAACATGACGCAATAGCTGGGCGGCAAGTTCAAAGGACTTTGACTAGCAGCTTGGGTGGGAAAATGTGCTGAAATTTATAACGACTGAATTTAGAGACAGGTTTCGGAAACGCTTTACAGTGACATAATTCGTTGTTTAAAATAACAAAATAACCCCAGTTCTGCATGATGTATTATTTGAGTACATCACAAGAACATGATGCAATAGCTGGGCGGCAAGTTCAAAGGACTTTGACTAGCAGCTTGGGTGGGAAAATGTGCTGAAATTTACAACGACTGAATTTAGAGACAGAAAGATTCCAAGATGTACATGCCGAATAGTAAAGGAAATACAATGGCAATCGTTATTTCAATATTTTTTTAATTTATTAATAACAACCAATTTTAACACATATATAACTAAATATTATTTGATTATTTAATTTGATAATGTTATAGTCTAATACTTACGTGTACCGTATGTAAGTTTCCAGCAATTGGCTTGCCCGTATACCAGTAGATGCATTTCGCTAAAGCACAGCATCACTGCGCATCAGTCACAGTCGTTAAAAAAATTTATTTATCGTATAAGTCGCTCCTGCATATAAGTCGCACACGTCATTTTTAAGAAAAAAAACGAAAAAAAGTAGCGACTTATACCCCGGAAAATACGGTATATATAAGAAAATCATTGTACGAATTCAGATAATGAACTCAAACACAGTTATACTCATATCAAGAAAATTGATCTACGAATTTATACAAATAAATTCATGCAAATATAAGTAAATAAATTCAGGCAAATAATTATATTGGTATCAACGAATTACATGAGATTGACGCAAATACCTGGTGCTTTCAAGCCTTGCTCGCTTCTACCGCCAGAATTGTGTCCGTCAACTTTCCAGACATCCGGTCCCTTAGATAATTGTTTTACGAGATAATTTCTTGCAAATTCAATCTCGGAGCCAAAAATCTCTTCCTCTTGCAGGAGTTTAGACTGACTAAATTTTGCGATGTGGCATATTAAAACCGTGAAATTTCATGTGGGAAACACGCCCCTTATTTAGCGTAGCCAATCAGGATTAAATATATCTACTGCCTTTTATAAATAGGCGCCAAAATTTGCGGTCATCCTGACCCTCTAGATTTCCAAATAACTGATTCTGGACAATCTCAATTCTGACATTTTCGATACAAAGATTGAGTTAACCTTTTCACTTCCAGTTTCTCTGACTGTTAAATAACGAATGCTTAATTAAAAATCGGTTCCTCTCACAACACAGACCTTAAAATCCTTGCAGCATAGCGATTTAATATGCAACCTGTCCTCATAAATCTAATTAATTGTTCTCTGTCCAAGTTAATGTTCTCTTTATAGATCGACAGAAATTTGCACCCTTACATAGGCCCCCCCCCCTTGAAGAGTAAAATCAGGGATTTTTACTCTCCAAATTTTGGAGATGTAATCTGATTCATTTACACGTCCTCAGGTGAACCCTTCACCTCAGACGTCCCTAGTCTACTTAAACAGTCAGCCCCTACATTCTCGCTGCCCTTAAAATACCGTACCTGGACTTGGTACTGCTGTATAAATAATGACCATCTCATTAACCGTCCATTTGTCAACTTAGCTTGAGCCAAATAGGCGAGTGGTTGGTGGTCAGTTTCCAAAATAAATTTTCGTCCATACAAGTAACGTTGGAATTTAGATATCCCAAAGATAATTGCCAAGCATTCTTTCTCAGAGACTGAATAATTGCGTTCTGCAGTTGACAATTTCCTACTACTGTATGCAGCTGGGAATAAGTTTCCGTCATGCTCTTGCAATATCACTGTCCCTAAACCTCTATCACAAGCATTAGTACGTAAGACAAAATCTTTTGTCACATCAGGCAATTTCACTACTGCGTCTGACGTCAGCCTGTCCTTCAACGTCTGAAATGCTCGTTCACATGCGTCTGTCCATATAACTTTCGTCGGAGCCTTTTTCTGAGTCAAGTCAGTCAATGGGCTAGCAATAGCGCTGAAGTTAGGAACATATCGACGATAATACCCTGCTAGTCCCAAGAAAGATCGAACTTCCGTCTTAGTGGTCGGTCGTTCTGCATCCCTAAGTTGGTCGACTTTTGAATTATCAGGAGTTAACGTGTCTTCGCTGAGGGTGTGACCTAGGTAGGTTAGTTTTCTAAACCCTACATGGCACTTAGATGGTCGTGCGGTCAGTCCCGTTTGTCGAAGTCGCTCTAAAACGTTTTTCAGCAAAATGATATGATCGTCCCAAGTAGCGGTCGGTAAGAGTAAATCTTCCATGAAGTTTGAAACTCCAGTCCCCCTTAACAGTTCAAGTAATTTTCGCATCATACGCGTGAAGACACTTGGCGCATTCTGGACCCAGAATGGCATGACTACCCACTGGTATGTCCCATCTGGAGTGGCAAAGGCAAGTTTTGCTCTGTCTTCATTTCGAACTGGAATTTGCCAGTATCCTTTAGACAGATCGATTTTCGAGAAATATATCGCGTTGGTCACCCCGGCAAATATGGACTCAGGATCAGGTAACAGTTCTACCTGGAATTCCGTGATCCTGTTTAACTTTCGGTAATCAACACAAAATCGGTGTGTACCGTCCTTTTTCTGTACTAAAACAACAGGAGAGCTATACGTTGACTCAGTTGGTTCTATAACTCCCAAGTCTATCATAGCTTGAATTTCATTTCGGACAGTTTCTAATTTCGCATAGTGTAGCGGATATGGTTTCAACTTCACTGCATTCTCATCCAGTAGCTTCAAAGTGAACTTCTCCAACTCCGTCTTGTTAGGTCGTTCTGTCAAGATGGTGGAGTAACGACTCCACCTCATTACGTTGCTCTGATGTTAACGTCTCGTCACAGACAACGTCGACGTAGGTTTCTTCCCTCGTCAAAGGACAACTAGGAAGTACTTCCGCCTCTCCTTCGTTGTCGCGGGTTGTTCCCTCATCACAGGACAACTAGGGAGTCAGTCCGCCTCTCCTCTGTTGTCGTCGGGTTCTTCAGTCTCAACTGTATCAACCACGAAATCCGTCGCCGGCTTGTCGTCGGGTTCTTCAGTCACAACTGCAGCAACCCGAACTTTGTCGCCGGTCTTATCGGACCCATCAGGTCCATCGCCACCCGCGAGAATGGCCCATCAACCAGTGGGGTGGTTCCTAGTGGCACTGGGCGATGGGAGGTCTTAGGTGCCACCCGCTGACACTTGTCACACGACAAACAAAACCTCCGAACATCCCCATACACACCTGGCCAGTAGAATTCCCTCACTACCCTATCTCTGGTCTTCACCACGCCCATGTGGCTTCCAAGTAGACCCTCATGTGCCAGCCTAAGCACTTCTGCTCGCTTCGCTATGGGTACAACAGCTTGTTTAAACGTATCGGTCCCTTTCCTGGTGTACCGGTACAAAATACCGCGTTTCGTCGCGAACTTCACCTCTCCGTCTGGCAATTTCCGTATGGACCCATCCTTTGCGTACCCGCGTGCTTTGTTGAGAGACAAATCTTCCTCTTGAAGTTTCCTCAACTTGCCAGGTAGCAAATTGTCTATGGGCGAAGTCGTGGGTCTTAGCGGCTTCGACCCTGGCCTTCGCTTCATAGCCCTCGTCTCAACGGACCCCACGTGTACAGGTGTACACATCATAGGGTTAGGCTGTGGCAACACATACCTACACTCTAATATTACGTCATGAGACAGTCCCGACAAACACGCTGCTTGAATTCGTCCCTTTACATACGGCGAATCAAGATAAATGTTAACGACCGGGAGCGAATCTTTCGTCCGGTTAGCAAACTGGACTTCAACCGTCTCGCCTGTGTAATCTCCAGGCTTGACATATCTACTATCTATCAAGGCCGGATAACTACAGCCGGTATCATACAGCACGGTTGCCATCTCACCATTAACCGTAGCTACCGCTGTGTTAGTCAACTCCACTGTTTTCTGTTTCTTAACAGTGTTCGGAGTTACCGAATTAATCGTTGTCGGACGATACTTCCTACAATCCTTAACGACATGGCCTGGTCTGTTGCAGCCGTAACACACCAACTCACCTTTCCTCCCAGTGGTATCCTTCTCTGCCCCCTGAGTCTTCCCCGACCCAAGGAAATGTTCTCGGCTGGGATTTCCGGCCCCTGGCCTCCCACCATTCTGACCATTCCGCCTTTGGGGTACCACCTCAGTGGTCTTTCTATGCTCACCGATGCCAGGTCGGTCCCTGCCACCCCAGGTGGTTGGACGCGAGTGCGCGCTCTCATAGCGCTCTGCCATCACGCTTATATCATCCAAGGTTGAGAATTCACGCTCCGCTAAGAACACTATTAAGTCTTTTCTGTAGGTTCTTAAGACGTGCTCTTTCAAAATTTCCTCGCGAATGCCTTCATACGTTAGCACGGTATCAGTCATTTTCATCCATTTATCAAAAATTACGCGTACGTGGCTATGAAATTGCGCGTGCGTTTCGGTAGCTCTCTTCGACGATTCTCGGAAGAGTTTCCGAAACGTTTCCGCCGACAGCTCATAGTGTCGTAGTAGCGCTTTCTTCAGAGCGTTGTAGTCGTCTACCTCGTTCGGTGTCATATTATGGTAGACGTCTTTCGTGGCTCCCAGTAAGAATGCTGAAACATTGATAGCCCACTGGTCTTTGGGTAGCTGATGAACCAGTGCCAACTTTTCGAACTGCGTCAAAAAGTTGTCAATAATTTCGTCCTTGTCGTTGAACATGGACAGGTTGATCTGAATTGGTCGTCAGTCTTCAGATCGCCCACTTGTGGGTCCTGAACGTTCGTTCATGTCTTCACCCCTTCTGGACTCTGCTTCGATCCTCAGCCTCTCCATTGCTAACATATGTTCGCGTTCTCTAGATTTTTCTTCGGCCTGCAATCTGGCTAGTTCGAGCTCCCTTTCTTTCTCTCGTTTTCGTTCCGCTACCTGTTTGTCTTTCTCTCGCTCTTCGGCCTGCAATCTGGCTAGTTCGAGCTCTCTTTCTTTCTCTCGTTCTCGTTCCCCTACCTGTCTGTCTTTCTCTCGTTCCTCGGCCTGCAATCTGGCTAGTTCAAGCTCCCTTTCTTTCTCTCGTTCGCGCTCAGCTGCTTGTCTGTCTTTCTCTCGTTCCGCGGCTAGTTGCTCCTTGTGTTCCCTAACACTCCGCTTAACAAATTCAGCTAACTGGGCCCCTTCATAACCTAATTCGTCCTTACCAATCGACTTAAATTCTCTAACTAATTGTCTGTCTGTCGCCATCCTGGTCTACTTGTACGGTGACACAATAATTAAGTTACCTACACTCAAGTTTTACTGCCCCACTCGAAAATAGCCCTACACATATTTACTCTACTTCTAGTATGGCTCTACTCAATTAAACCAGACTATCCCTTGCACCAACAATCAATAAACGGGCAATACACAGCTGGAATTTCTCCCCAAATTCAGCGTAATGCTTACACACTAAACAAGGCGTAATTACTACTGCGGGGTTGGCCTAAATATCTCTTCTCCCAAGAGAATACAAAGGTAATTCCTCACTTTAACTTCAAAATTTTTTAGAATACGACCCGAAACAGCAAAGGAATGTGCCTCAATCTCTTACAATATTTTCATCACAATATGAAAAGAAATGGCAAGAAAATTGCATGCACAGAATATACAAAAATAAGCAATGATTCGATTCACTCTGATCGCTATTTCTTGACAAGTACTATCAAAATTATTAATGTTTAGATACTTATTCTATTCTATATTTGCTCAGACTCTTTACTCGAATAAAATGTTCTGATCCCGGACGAGCCCCCACTTTGTGGCGTGGTTGTGGTTATCGTTATCTAGAGGATGATCGACCTCGGTGTTAGTGCCCGGATCGAGTAAATAATAATATAAATTGTGAAACTTATAGATGGAATGAATAGAGGTCTGAGCAGATATATAGAACAGACTAAAACGAGCCCCTGTATATGAAATATAACAATTTAATAATTTACGTAAACAAACTGTGATAATGCATTACATTAGGAAGATACACTTCTTTTTGAAATAAATCATTCACCGAATTTTAAACACAAATATACTTATATAAATAGCCGATCTGTTTAAATGATAGAATTAATTCATCACTGAATCGAGTGAACAATCGAAGTCATTGCTTTGTACAGCTTCATAACCTGGTTTCCTCCGGTTCACCGTGCTGTTCACCTGGTTCCTTCGCTTTCTTCTCACTCTGACTATCTTGCCTCTGTCGGCCCTCAAACTTTGTGTGGGTAGGTGGATACGTAGGTATGTAGATACGTAGGTACGTGGATACGTCAGTGGATTACGTCAGTGGATTACATCAGTGGAGCTATTTCCCCTTTCAAAATAAACAGAGAAGCAACCTAACTCTTCTGTCAGATATCCTACTGGGAATAGATCATTACTCCACTCGTTATGTCAGATATCATCCTATCGGAAGTCATACAGATACCAAAGGCTATCTGGTCAAGCCAAACACGGCAGGCCATAAACAAACAAACCTAGTTTCATAAGATTAATCTATTTCCTAACGGCTATTTCATCGCTGACTCACATTAACATAACACAAGACATAACAGTTCCGTTCTCGATTATACAAATGAATGAATGAAATCATTACATGGCTTAACCGCGTTAATTTCAGCGAATACACAATTCAAGTCTTTAGCGTCCATGAAATCTCACTTCATGGCTTAACGACGTTAATTTCAGTCGATACGCACTAAAGTTTTTATCATACATGAAATCATCTAAGATCGGTGAATTCACACGGATTCTCATACTCATATCAACTAAAGTAATGCATGAAATTCTTAGAATACATGATTCCTATAACACTCAAGACAACAAATTCAAACAATCTGTCAAACTTATATATAAGAAGATCATTGTACAAATTCAGATAATGAACTCAAACACAGTTATACTCATATCAAGAAAATTGATCTACGAATTTATACAAATAAATTCATGCAAATATAAGTAAATAAATTCAGGCAAATAATTATATTGGTATCAACGAATTACATGAGATTGACGCAAATACCTGGTGCTTTCAAGCCTTGCTCGCTTCTACCGCCAGAATTGTGTCCGTCAACTTTCCAGACATCCGGTCCCTTAGATAATTGTTTTACGAGATAATTTCTTGCAAATTCAATCTCGGAGCCAAAAATCTCTTCCTCTTGCAGGAGTTTAGACTGACTAAATTTTGCGATGTGGCATATTAAAACCGTGAAATTTCGTGGGGGAAACACGCCCCTTATTTAGCGTAGCCAATCAGGATTAAATATATCTACTGCCTTTTATAAATAGGCGCCAAAATTTGCGGTCATCCTGACACTCTAGATTTCCAAATAACTGATTCTGGACAATCTCAATTCTGACATTTTCGATACAAAGATTGAGTTAACCTTTTCACTTCCAGTTTCTCTGACTGTTAAATAACGAATGCTTAATTAAAAATCGGTTCCTCTCACAACACAGACCTTAAAATCCTTGCAGCATAGCGATTTAATATGCAACCTGTCCTCATAAATCTAATTAATTGTTCTCTGTCCAAGTTAATGTTCTCTTTATAGATCGACAGAAATTTGCACCCTTACACTCCCCACCCCCCTCCCGGCCAGGTATCATATATCATTTATTAGGATTGAGAATTTTTTTTTCATTCCTTTTCTAGCTTGGGTAGGTGTTTAGTTATCCCTATCTTTGCCGATTTGGCCTGTGGTCTTGTCTTGATTCTGTTTTGTTGTTTTCATACAGTAGCGAATCATCATATATCTTATTCCATTTAATCTGACTTCTGTTGTTTTTATTCACCAGAAAGAGATCACAAAACACTCTTTACTTTCAGTTATGTGTGTTTGGTGATGGAACACATTTCACTCTTAAATGTCAGTTGAGGATAGAATTCCTTATTATTATTACTTTATTATTAGCATCTGTACCAAGCTATTTTTTTGCTAATTTAACTCAAAATAAGTGATGCTGACATCATTGTCATTAAAGCATCAGTATTTTGGTCTGTCCCACCTTCGACATTGAGCCCTTTGGCGGCTAGTGATAAGGTTCACACACCTGACCCCTTAAATCCCCCACTTTGGATGCTGGAGCAGCACAAATGGGCATTTCCACTGTTACCTGGGCTCACCTTCCAGTTAAAACACTGGAAGCCTTAGAACTAAAGGCTACGTTTATAGTTACCATAGCCTCGCATGGCACCTTTTTTCTGCAGTCTCTTTCAGCCTGCTCAGGGTTGAATCTCTGTTGCCAGCTGCCCTTCAAAATTTGTTAGAAACATTGGCCAAAACATCTACAGTACAGCTCACGTGATTTTTCGGAACCCCACGCATCGCGGTGGGGGTGGAGAGTGAGTGGAGAGGATTAAGAAAAACCCCTCCACCATCACTCCACGCTCCCTCGCGGAGTTGTCGCGGAGAATAGCCCTGCACACCACGCTCCCTCGCGGAGTCGCATCCGATCACCACCGCGGAGTGGACGTGGTTTCGATAATATGGGCGTGGTTTACTGTTTATCACCCATGCAAGCAGAGGTTGAGACGGTCGGGGGGGGGGGCACCGATTTATCTACATCGTTATCCCTCTTGGGAGCAATTTGCTAACTTTTTGATACTGAAAAAAACGTAATTCAGTTAATTATAAATATTTCCTTGTTCTAACGAAGATAATGTATGATACATAGTGCCAAATCATATTTTAGATGATGATAATGTAATGGCAATGCCTCGCAAACTGTATTAATACTACATTTTGCGCAAAATTTAATTTTTTTTTTTCTTCAATACTATGTTATCGGAATCTAAACATGCATTCATATCCTTATTTCTTTTTCAGTAAACGCAATACAAAATTGTAATGATCATATGAAAGTCAGTGATATTGTACTACCTGCAATGAAAAGAACGATAAACATCAAACAAATTAATAACAAAGCTGCAGTCATACCTGACTGAAGTGAAACAAAATCGCACAAGTTCCGATGGTTATTCCATGCATGAGTACTCATTCACATATTGTACGTTTTTTCCTGACATCCAATCGTTTAAATAAAGCATTATTAAGATTTCACATCGTTATTTTATTTTAAACTGTACTAATTTGCATTAATTACCAAAGTAGCGGTTTTTTTAAAAATCACAATTGGCCGCAAAAGGTCATCCTAGATACATGTAGTCGACACGTGCAAGTAACCTAGCACAAGTGAAGCCATCAGCACTGCTGATATTGACGTGTTAATTTCATGTGCTAACTGTAAACCTAAAAGTACAGCAGCGCTTCTGCGGGTTTGTTTTCTTTGCCATAGATCTGACAAACTTGCGCATCCGATGAAATTAATGTTTAACTTTTTCTTTTCTTTTCGTTTTCCTATTGCATAATACAGAAAAATAAGATGAATAATTTTAGATCATTAACTCTTCTTAGTAAAGCCCCACCCCCCACCCCGCCCTCTCTCTCTCTCTCTCTCTCTCTCTCTCTCTCTCTCTCTCTCTCTCTCTCTCTCATAAAATATGGAATCCAAATCACTACTGCACAAGTTATCGTAAACTGAAATGTGGAAAAGTTTGCAAGTGGTAACAAAAGTAATACTGTACTAGACATTATAGCGTAATAGAGGGGGAAAAAAAGAAACAAATTTTCCCGTCGGTGGTTGGAAACTCACGACCTCGTGCTCCAATATCAAATATGTGTGTGTAACACGCACTCTTATCCATTTGGCCAAAGTAACTGTAGCTGCAAAGCAATATACCATATACAGAAACATGCCAAACACTATTCAAAGAAATTAGTTTATTTCTTGTCTCAATAAGCAACCGCTCCAAAGTCACAAAGATAAAGCTGCATTCATTAATATCTGCGTACAAATAATTATAAGAAATAGATCAAAATTACGATTGGGTTACTGACATATCATTTCCATAAGATTTACTATTTTTCTATGATGATAAAAAAAATCTTTTTTATACTTTCCTCTTACAAAAATGAGCAAATATTAGGAAACATGCAGAGCCCATACATGCAAAATGTCATATTTTTGTAAAAGTAAAATCTCTGAACATCCGAGATTTGACAATTTTCCACATTATTATTCATTTCAGCAGTAGGTTGAGTTCAGCTTAATTACAAACAAATATCAGACTTCCGTTGTTAATGGCGGGACCATAATTGGGGTTGTTAAGTACAACGCGCCAAGTCAGATGGCTTCATATGATAAAAAACACGCGTTTCCCAAAGTGAAACCGGCATTTCTGTTGCATTCGCATAATATACTTGTCTAATAATGCTCTTCAGCAGGTTTGTTTTCTTTGCCATTATGTTGACAATAAACAATGTACTCGGGGTTATGTCAACTGTGGGTTTTGTTGTTTTTTTTATTGATTGAGCATTCTGTTGAAATATACGGAATAACCCACAGGCTATTCCATTGTTTGAATCTCGTAAAAGATTAATCAGTGATGTAAAGAAGAACTTGTGAACTAATCACAACTGTTAGTATCCACTTTTTTCGTTTATTGTCATCTTTTCCATGCGTCAGTCATATCACTAAGTAAAGATTATTTGTTAATGAGAGAGAGAGAGGGGGTGGGGGGGTGGGTAAGATTAGTTGTTTAAACTGAATGCCATATATGGAAAACAGGAGGCAATATCCAGCAGGCAAGAACAATTTGAAGCCACCATGAATAGGAAAATAGACACGCTAAACAGAAGAATGTGTGAGCAAATCATTGCGAGAAAGGAAAATATTTCCATTCAGGCAACTGTAGCGTCGAGTGTGCCACTTCAAGACAAGTCTACCGGGCCAGACCCTAACCCAAAAGCAACATCTGCTTCATCACCATCATTGTCGGCGTCTGCGACAGTTGCGGAAAAAGAAGTAATGTTCGGCGACGTTACACCGCAATATAGGTTAAGTTTGGACGAACTGATGGAGTTCAAAAAGTGTTCGTCAGGTCCGGGAAACTTCGCCAATAAGCTGACTGAACACTTTTTCCAGGAGTTGTTTGGATCAGACAATCTCCGGCTGAAATACAATTGGTATGGTGGTGGTGGCCTAAAAGAAAAGTTGGAGTTGGATCCAATTCGTAAAGGGGTCATACTACGCTATGTTTGTAGCTTTTACCCTGAGGTGAAGCAACGGTCAGTGTGGAGGGAGATGGTCGTCACCAAAATTAATGAAGGCCTCAGACGACCAGTCTGGAAAAAAAGGAAGGAGAGGAGAGCGACTCAAACACAGATGGCAACGCAGAGGACAGAGACTTAAATGCAGAGTGACACAGAGGAAGTACTTGTAGAGACTTTTAGTAGTGACGATATGAACTACACACTATATGACATGGATAGAGGAGAGCTGTCATCGGTTGATAAATAATAATATCGGTTATTTTATCCACAGAGAGAGAGAGAGAGCGAGAGAGAGTAATACAAAGCATGTTTGTGTAATTTTACAAGCACATATAACCGGGGGGGGGGGGGGAGACTGCGTGTCTGACCGCTAAATTGTTTTGTCTGTATTGTTTTCTGTATTGTTGTATGTGAATACTGTACGTCTATATACTTCTATATCTTTATCACCAAGTAAACTTAGCTTCAGATGAAATTATTGTTTTACTTTTTACTTTTTTGTTCGTTTCCTATCGCATACTATGCAAAATACAGAACAATAATAAATAAAAGACCCCTCCCCACCTCTCTCTCTCTCTCTCATAAAATATGGAATCCAAAGCACTACTGCGCAAGTCATTGTAATATATTACTATTATAAACCTTTTTTTTTTTTTTTGTTGTACATGCTTCAGTAAGAGTTTAAGTATTCCATGATTGGCTAGCTTTCTTCAATTAGCGGCCTCATCCTTCACACTAAGCCTAAAAGATGTTCCTGCCATTCAAGTTTTTCGTGATTCTGCTTATGTTTTGAAGAGTTTTTCACTAATGCGAGTTTCAAAAATAACGCTAAAATGCTTATTAATGTTAACCAAAGTTTTTCTTTTTCGCTGCTTGACATGTCGACATTTTTAGTCAGTCGTAAGAATTAAAATATTAAAATCTGACTGATTATAAATCTCAACGTACACAAACTGAAATCTGGAAACGTTCAGTAGTGGTAAAGGTAAAAAAGTAATAACGTGCTAGACATTATAGCGTTATGGAGCAAAAAAGAAAGAAATGTTCCCACCACAGCACCGGAACTCCCGAGCACGTGCTCTAAAGTCGTGTGTGTGTTCATGGGCATCCGCAGGAATTTTCGGGGGGGGGGGGGGGGGGGTGGGGAGGGATATATATATATATATATATATATATATATATATATATATATATATATATATATATATATATATTTTAAATCAGGGCGGGACGAGGCACAGAAACACGCTCAATAACCATAGGCTCTAACAGTCACAAACAGGAAACTGCATTCTTTAATATCTGCGTAAAAATAATTAAAAGAGTATATTTTATTTTTATATTTTCGCCGTACAAAAATGAGCAAATAATAGGATACACGTGAAGACAATACATCCATGCAAAATGCTCTAAACTTGTTGGAAATTAAAATCTCAGAACATCTCAGACTTTAGAATTTTCCATAATATTTTTCATTTCGGTAATAAGCCGAGTTCAGATTAATTACTAACAATTATCAAACTTCCGTTGTTAATGGTGGGACCAGACCATAATTGCGGCTGTAAAGTACAACGCGCCAAATCAGATGGCTTCGTGTCATAAAAACAGACTGTTCCCAAGCTGAAACTTACATCATCCTTTGATGCAAACCCTTGTTAATATTTTACAACAGTGTTCACAATGGTCACTGCCTTGATTTCTGTAGAACATCCGCTGAAGTCAAGTCTTTATTAGGGAGAGGCAATTGAATTTTCCAACCGTGGGGGGGGGGGGAAATGCATGAAAACAATTGTCTTTCTCTTATTTTTGTAACAGACGTTAATCCGTTCCATATTTCACTTAAAATAAATAAATACTGTGATGAAAGAACAAAAAATATCCCGGTCGAAAAAAAAACAACATATAAACCCCGTATATTAAATGGTCAGTCCCTTACAGCACACATGCAGTCATAATATTCAGCCTCGTGACTCTACTATTACTGCTTAAAGACTAAGCACGCGGTTTGCATTTCAGTGTAAATTCAGTGTTTTAGGTTTGTTGTTGGGGGGGGGGTAAGCAGAAGCGGATGTCAATTTGGATTTTAATTGTCCATATCTCAGAGAATTACTTTCCTTTGGAACAAAATGATAAATTTATTCAGTTTGAGAGGCTCAGCAATGTGTACTTCTCGTCAAGTCAGTGCATAAGTTTGTTCATATTTCTTTGAAATAAATTAAAATCATAAACTTATTGCAAAAGAAGTCGATCAACCTTTTATAAACAGTAATGTGTATTGAATATACAAGACTTCTGAAATTATTTTTTTATTGTCCAAATATATGATCGAAATAAAAACGACTGATTCTTCAGATGGTATCCAGTTGTAAATCACTCTTGACGTCTCAGTCTTTCCATAGGTGGTCTTCATTCATTGGCTGTTCAGATGTCAATCAGTAATGTCGACTAGCCCCTCCACGGTGGAGTTTATATCGGCATGCCTGCCGAAATGCGGTGGTGATTTGTAGGTATTTATGCCAATTTATGCCTCCACCGCGGAGTGCTATCGCGGAGCTAGAGTGGAGGGGATTAAGTACCCCACCGCGATGCGTGGGGTTCCGAAAAATCACGTGAGCTGTACTGTAGGCATGCATTATCCATGTATGTGGCTTTATCAGTGGAGCTTCTCCGCCTCCATAGTGAAGCTGGAGACTGAGACCCTCTTTGGTAGACCCATCGCCATGGCTTCCCAGGAATTGAGAGACCAGCAACACCATTCACTTGCATCCCCTCCTGGCCTGTCAAAACCGGCCAAGAAGCAGAATCATCCTGACCGCCCACTGGGTCTGTTCGATAAGTTCTTTAAAGTCATGTGGTCCCAGTCCAGGCAACAACCCCAATTCATAGCTCCCCTTCGGCAGTTGGGCCCCAGAAGGGCGTGCCACAAAGGATAAGGTCAATCAATGACAGAATATTCTTGCAGTCAGCAGCACATGATTTTGCAACTGTGGGCCAAGTCAAAGCATAGATGTCTTTGTAACTGCAACATAACAGAATACATTAAGAAAATATTAATCTGAATAAATTTACATAATGAAAAATGTAATGTCAATACTTAAATAATGTTTATATTGAATTGTTTTTAAAAGCTTTATTTCTTTAAATTGTTACCTTTTGTAATCAAGATACTATGCTAAATAAAGAATTTTTAATAAATCTGGCATCAATGATGTTTCTTGTTTTTATTTTTAAATATTTGAATTTACACCTACTTGCTATAGACTAAACTCTTTAATATGTCCCATTCCAATTCCACTGCATCAGCATCCACACCTGCACTGACAAGCACTGGCTGAAAATGCTCCACCAAAATTTCCATGCCATCATCACCAAAGTCTGTATTAAACCAAAAAGTTGCATTTTAAGAAAAAATTTTTAGTGCTGTAGAAATATGATGTCTATAACATTTAGACAACATCTATACATTTTTGTTATGGAACCCCAACTAAATAACGAGATAAATACATATATAAAAATATGAAAATGGGCAAAACATTAACTGTCTGATGAAAACAGTAATAGGAGATTACCTGAACTGTCTAGTGAAGCTGGCCATATCTTGAAGTCTGCTATCTTGCATGCACCAATAACACCATCATCAGCATCACTAAATCTGTTCTCAAGACATGTGACCAAAGGATGTTGTTACTTCCTCTCTGGTCCTTTGGATCAAATCATCTTCACCAAAGTCTACACCTGTCAGCACAGAAATACTGCCAAGCTGTCTAAGTCGAGGGCCATCCCAGTAAAATATGCAGGGGTTAGAACCACAGTACTTGACTGTTGTAATAAAAATGTAAAAGTGTGCTATGACAATTTATATTCTTAGAACAGTTGGAATGACAAAGCATTAAAACCATAAATGATTGTATTTATCTAATCATGTTTATATTTATTAATTACAAAATTGCAATTAACAATATGTAAAGATCAATTGAATAAACTTTCTGTGAGACAAACCATAAAATTAATTTCGCATATCTAATTAGTATGATTCAAGTAAGTAATGAATGTAACAGTCTGCAGATGAGAAAGATAAATTAGCGAAGCATACTTGATTTTGTACTTCTTCAAAATGGAAATGGTGGCATCCAACTTCTGCTTGATGTCAGTAACTGGAGCACTTGTGTCTTGCAGCATTAATGACGGTTTGGATAGAAGTGACATAGCATCTGTCATGAGCAACATAAATTTCAAAGTAGCAGGTTCTCTCATTATTTTCAAGAAACCTTTGGCCTTTCCAAGTGCATCTGATGAAGCTTCTTTCTGGGAAGGAAGCTGATAACAAAAATAACTTTTGATGAAAATCTAACATTACTGCTTAGTTCAAAAAATATGGACGGATTAACATAATATGGATAAAAATTAAATAAGCAGTAGTAATAAACTTGCTCTTTTAATATAACATAGGTTAGAAAATGAAAGCAATTTTTAAAATTAAACTTATGAATGGAACGTATTTTCATGTAAAATGTTGTTACATTACAATTCATTGCATTATATGTGAGAGACAGAGTTGTGCATTTAAAGCTGAATTTTGTGTTTTCAACGGGTATTTAAATTTTAAATTAAAGAAGACAACAAAGATTCATACCTGTTCAAGGTGGTTCTGGATGGCTGTATATCCTATCCAGAAGCTGTCAAGTGCTCTCTCAGTGTGCGATAAACAGCGTGTGCCTTCACTGGTGATACATCTAGAGCAGCAAATGACCTCTTTAGATTACTTCTGTTGAGGGGACTGTTGTGGTAGAAGTAATACAGTCCCATCAAAAGAGTGTTCATCTTTGTGTAACGGGAGGTTTTTGTCACTACATCTTTATAGGCCAACTCAAGCCGGTGTGCAAAGCAGTGAATACCCTGTAAAGCTGGTTGGATGTTTTTCAGTTTAGATACAACTCCAGCATTTTTGCCCATCATTACACTTGCTCTGTCACTACCAAATGCAACAATCTTATTCTACCAATTAGTGATTCCAGCATTATCCAGTGCAGTGGTGATCACCTTCAGGATCCCTTCAGCATCTGCCTTCTCTACACTGTCAATTGCCAGATTTAATCTCTCCTCCTTTGCAAATTCTTACATAAATTTCCTCCTCCTGAATTGAACTGTCAGTACAAACATCGCACACTACTGCAAGAAACCTTGCTTCATTCCTGCCTTTCACTTTCAGCCATGTAGTGAGTAAATGTAACAAAATGTTTATCATTCCTGTAAGCCTCCAACATCAAACCCTATCCTCTCGTCCAGCTGACACATCAATACAAAATCAGTGAAGGGTCTTCTGTTCTTTACGATAGCATGTGCATTTCTAAATAAATGAACGAGCCGGTCAAACACATTCCAATTTAAACTTTCCAAGATCTTACCAGCGGTTGATTCTTCTGGTGGTATCTGCATAGCTGCTCTTCTCACTGAACTCTTTTTGTGTTGCCCACAGCTTTCATGTGAGTTTACCGATTCAATTTTAAAGTTCGAACAACCCGCAACAAAACTGAATGTTTTCTCTGTGTTTGTTTTGGCGAATTCCGTACACCAATTACACTGCATAACGTTCTTCTCCTCAACGTTATTCAGCCATTCTCAGTCTTTTGTCCATGTCTTCTGAAACGTTCGATTACGCTTTTCCCTATCATAAGAATTATTCCTCTCTTTTACGTCATTTTCATTAAACTTTTGCTTTTTTTCTGGTGGCTGAACACCTTCTATGAAACGCCACATTTTGCCTGTCTTGGAAGGAGGGAATTGTGCCTCGTTTTGAAATATGAGATGTTATAGTATAGCTGACGCGGATCATTTAAAGCAAGAAAAGGAATGGCACAGTGTCCTTTATATAACAAAATCAGAGCAAGAAACATGTTTCAAAGCATGTGCTTCTGCCCCCCCCCCCCCCTTCCTTAAAATTAAATGGCCTCTCCCTAATAAAGGCTTGACTTCAGCAGATGTTCTGCAGGATCAAAGCAGTGGCTATTGTAAACACTGTTATAAAATATTAGCATCAGAAGATAATGTTAGTTTCAGCTTGGAAAAGGTGCGTTCCTATCAAACGAAGCCATCTGACTCGGTGCGTTGTACTTAACAGCTCCAATTATGGTCTCATTAACAGCGGAAGTTCTGTAATTGTTCCTAATTAATCGGACCTCAATGTATTGTTGAAATTAATAATAAGGTGGAAAATTTTCAAATCTTAGATGCTCAGAGATTTTAATTCCCAACAAATGTATGGCATTCTGCTTGGATATCTCCATGTGTATTCAATTATTTGCTCGTTCTTGTAAGGGAAAAATATAAAAACTATTTTTATCATCATAGAAAAAAGCAGTTATATGGAAATGATGTGTCAATAACATAATCACAACATTTATCTAATTCTTATAATTATTTCGATGCAAATGTAAAATATGCAGTTTCCTGTTTTTGACTGTTGGAGAGTTTGACTAGCGAGCCAAAAAAGAATAATTAAACAAACAAACATGCAAACTAATTTCTTTGAATAGTTTTTGTCGTGTTTCTGTGTGTGGTATGCCGCTTTGTAGTTTGTTACTCTGGTCGAGTGGATAAAGGGTGATACCACATCATTTTTCATTTCATACGTTATCAGATTAATTAGGATCAATTACCAAACTTCCGCTGTTAATGACGGGACCATAATTGGTGCTGTTAAGCGAAATGCGCAAAGTCGGATGGCTTCTTGTTATAGAAACGCACCTTTCAAAGACAGAAATTGACTTCATCTTCTGATGCTAATATTTTATTTACAATGGTCACTGCCTTGATTCCACAGAACATCTACTGGAGTCAAATCTTTATTAGGGAGTGGCGTAAACAAACGCTGAATGTTGATAACCAAAACTTACTAGCCCATCAGACTATTAACAGTATGAAAGTTACTAGTCCGACGGGAAATCTACTAGCCTCGGGCTAGCGGACTACCGCTAATTTCGAGCCCTCTCAGGCAGATTCAGGAAGACATCTCCCAACTTCCACTTGTTCAGGGATGGCAGGCTCGGCTGTGTTATCGCCTGTAATATATGGAGTAGTAAATGGCCTCCCCAGGGCTAGAGTAGTAGTAGTAGGGCTCTCCTCGGACATGTTTTGGCTGCTGGAGAAAGGATATGGAAGTCTCGTGAACGATTTTCCACACGCATGGCAATTTCTGACTGGTCTGTGGGCATCATGCCAGTGCCACACCCTCTGAGTAGTTGTTGAGAACCGTCTCAGACATCGTGAATCCTTGCACCAGAACATCTATGAATAAGAATGACATGTGGGTCTATGATCTTGCAATCATTGAGAAAAAATATATTATAAAATTCGTTATTTTAATCCCATTGCAAAAAGTGTTCTAAGTGGCATCATTTGGAAATACATGAATTAAAAATAGCAACAGATGCTAATCAAACTGTTCAACACTGAACCACATTCTTCATACTAATTTTAACATGAACTGTCATTATCTTTACTTGATTTGACTGTCTTTTGTATAGTATGGCTTTAATTTATTAAAGAGGACATGCAGTTCTTGTGACCTGCCAAACTGTTTTATTTTATAGACCAAATCTGAGCATTTTTTAACAACAGTATATGGGCCATCCCAATAGTTTTGCAATTTTGATGCTTGTCCATATTTTTGTCATCCAGTGAAATACCTGATCACCAGGAATGTATTTGACTTGAGATTTTATGTTGTGTTTATAGTTGCGTTTCTGTTTGTCGGCAGTAATATCATCATGCAACATTTTTAGATCGTCCTGCTGCCAACATTTTGGTAACAGTAGTTGATGTTTAATGTCATTTGTTACATCCTCCCACCATATCCTATATAGAATGCCATCTTTAAGTATGATTTGATCTCACTGAGCCCAGTATGCTTTCTTTTCTTGTGAAAATTGTTAAATTTCAGGCCATATAGGGCACTTATTTACAGTTTTCCAGTTATGCAAAGCTGACAAAGTATCATTTTGAGTTAGAGCAGCTATGATCTCTTCTTTGGATATTTTATCGTGCCAGTTACTGCAAAATTTTTCTCCAGGCGTCTCTTGCTTTTCACAAATGGACTCCTGCTGAACCACATTTTGAATTGAGAGTTCCTTTTTAGTATCTTTGGCGTTGAACTGGTGTCTTGTAGTTACGCACATTGGAAATTTATCAGATACTGGATGGTCCTCTATAGGATTACAAACAGTATCTTTCTATTCTTGTCATTCACAGTAACTAGAAATCTCACATGGTCTCCTTAATAAACTGTCAGCATTTTGATGTTGTCCTGCCAGAACGATGAATGATTTTGAAGTCATAGGCATTGAGAATTTGAATCCAGTGAGCCATTTGTCCCACAATGTTTTTAAATCTTAACAGCCATGTCAAAGTACCTTGATCAGTTCTTATAATGAAGGGAACTCCATATACATAATGATGAAAGTGTTTCACAGATTCAATGACTGCAAGCAGTTCTCTACAGGTAACACAGTTTCTTGCAGCTTTACTTAGAACTCTACTAAAATATGCCACTACTTGCTCTCTTCCCTCCTGAACTTGGGCCAAAATAGCACCAAAGCCATCTCTGCTAGCATCTGTATCAAGGATAAACTGTTGCCTGGTAGATGGATAAGATAAAATTGGAGCAGATGTAAGTGCTGTCTTTAACTGTTCAAATGCGACTTGACACTCTTCAGTCCAACGAAACTGTATCTGTTTTTCTGTGAGTTTATGATTTGGATTTGCAACTGATGCAAAACCTTTGACAAACCTCCTGTAATAAGAACACAAACCAAGAAAACTGAACTTCACGTACATTTTTGGGTCGAGGCCAGTTTTTGACTGCCTCCATTTTCTTTGAGTCGGTAGAAATTCCTTTGTCGGAAACTGTATGTCCCAGGAATGTCACCTCTTTCTTAAAGAAACAGCATTTATTAGGCGAAACTTTAAGATCAGCTTTTTCAACACGGGAGAGTACCTCTTTTAAATTTTTGATATGTTCATCAAAAGATTTTCCAATCACAGTCACATCTAAGTAAATCAGGCAGATTTTCCATTGAAGACCATGAGGGACGAGTTCCATGAGTCTCTCAAATGTAGCTGGGGCGTTGCACAATCCAAAGCTCATAACTTTAAACTCCACATTGAGTGGAAAAGTGAGTCTTCTCTCCGTCTTGTGGAACTACTTCAACTTGATTGTATGCACTTGCAAGGTCAAGAATTGAGAACCAAATAGATTCTCTAAGTGCATCCAGAGAGTCATCAATTCTGGGCAAAGGAAAAGAGTCTTTGCGAATGAAGCTATTCAAACGGTGCCTGGATATCAGAAATGACAACACTTTGATTAAACACTTTTCCATTGATCTTAATAGGTACAGTATAGCTCACACGATTTTTCGGAACCATGCTTCACGGTGGGTGACTTAATCCCCTTCACTTTAGCTCTGCGATAACTCTTTGTGATGGAGGGATAAATACCTGCAAACGCCCACCGCTCCTTGGCAGGCACGCTGATGTCAACTCCACTGTGGAGGGGGCTGGTTAACATTACTGATTGACATTTGAACAGCCAATGAATGAAGACCACCTATGGAACGACTGAGACCTCCAGAGTGATTTACAACCAGATACCATTGGAAGAATCAGTCTTTATTTCGATCATATATTTGGACAGTAAAATAATAATTTCAAAAGTCTTGTATGTTCAGTACACATTACTGTTTATAAAAGGTTGATCGACTTCTTTTGCAATAAGTTTATGCTTTTAATTTATTCAAAGAAATATGAACAAACTTAACGCTCTGACTTCACGAGAAGCACACCTTGCTGAGCTTCTCGACCAGCATAAATTTATCCTTTTGTTCCAAAGGAAAGTAATTCTCTGAGATATGAACAATTAAATTCCAAATTGACATCCGCTTCTGCTTTAAAAAAAACCCCAAACAAACTAATCTAAAACACTGAATTTACACATGCTTAGTCCTTAAGCAGTAATAGGACAGTCACGAGGCTGAATATTCTGACTGCATGTGTACTGTAAGGGACTGACCATTTAATGTATGGGGCTTAAATGTTTTTTTTTTTTGTTGACTGGGATAGTTTTTGTTCTTTTATCACAATGTAAATTTATTTCAATTGACATATGGAACTTAATAATGTCTTTTTTATTCTTCAAATCAGAGAAAGACAATAGTTTTCATGCATTTACCGCCCCCCCCCCCTTTTTTTTTAGAAAATGCAATTGTCTGTCCCTAGTAAAGACTTGACTTCAGCGGATGTTCTACAGAAATCAAGGCAGTTACCACTGTGAACACTTGTAAAATATTGGCAAGTGTTTCCATCAAAGGATGATGTTTTTTTCAGCTTGAGAACAGTGTATATTTATCACACGAAGCCATCTGACTTGGTGCGTTGTACTTGTCAGCTGCAAGTATGGTCCCACGATTAACAACGGAAGTTTGATCATTGTTAGTAATTAATCTTAACTCAGCTAGTTACCGAAATGAAAAATTGTGTGGAAAATTCTAAAATCTCAGATGTCCAGAGATTTTAATTTCCAACAAGTTTAGGTCATTTTGCATGGATGTATTGTCCCGGCTGTACATGTTCCGAGGTTTACTAGGAAACCTTGGACAAATGTTCCTAGGAAAAACCTTGGAGTATTGGTTACTGACTTTCCAAGTTAACAGTCCAAGGACAAATTTTTTTTTATGCCAATGTTCAAGATTTTTTATCTTAGGGTGTTTTTCTGTAACCAATACTCCGATGATTCCTCGGAATCCTCTGACGTCCAATGATATTATCTTCGGACATGTCCATGGTTTCCAAGCATTTTGAGGATTCCATGGACATATCATCCGAGATTTCCTCAGACATATCATAAAGAGAATTCCTTAAACATTTCGTCCAAGGATTCCTCGGACATATCTTCAGAGGTTTCCTAGGACACCCCCTGGCATAAAACATCAGATTAAGAATTATGAAGCAAATATTATTACATAATATAAGAATACATTTTATTTTTAATGTTGTTCAACACGTACAAATGAAATTTTAAAAAAGGTCCAAATATCCAGAATGCCCATTATGTTTAATGCCAGATTGTCTATTTTAGTTTTAAACATGTATCCATTAATCCCGGTTTCTTGATGGTTTTAGCACTTCACTGATTTTATTGTTCATCATTGCCTCTTTGATATACGGCCATTTCTTCTGGATAAATTCTGTAAAAAAAAAAAAGTATGTATATATATATATATATACAGTGGGACCCCGCTATAACCCGGTAGTTGGGAGCCATAGAATCCGACCGGGCTATGAGCCGAACCGTGTTATAAGCAACCATGTACAATACCAACACATTTTTGGATTTAATTGGGGGGGGGGGTTACATAAAGACGGGTGAGAAAATGCATGGCACAATTACCATTTTTGATCAATATATATTAAATGAGAAAACCATTTGCTGATATAATATATTACTTTATTCAGAAAACCATGCATTGGTACATACACGTGTCTAATTTATATATATACATGTATAATCTATTGCATGAAAAGAATATCAACACCGTGTACTCACCAGCGAATCTTGTAACATACATTGAATCCATAATACAAATATTTCCATCGAAAATATCCACACACGGATGTAGAATATTCAATAATTTTGTCACAGATCATTATGTGACTAATACAATGAAGAGAAAGTAACAAAAATTACGTAACGGGTGTATGTAATGAATGATGAAAAAGTACATGTATGTCCGACGATTAATAAACGGTGTCGCATACATTTTACACCACTACATTTCTCATCTGTTAGTAGTTATTATTTTTTTAAAAACTCTGTGATTTTTAGCTGCTTTCTGCTAATATCACGTCTGCTCTTGGCAAAGTCAAGAATAGTTCTCAGTTGCAGAATTCGAAGATAATCAATATCTTGCGTCTCCATCCATCTCAAAGCACACTCTAAACCTTTGACAGCTTCTGTAGCTAATGGTGGGCTATCCTCAGGTGAAGTGTCTTCGCTGTCATCATCAGAAGTATCACCATCGTCAGCATCACCACTAGTGTTTTGAGACTTAATATTTTTAATAATTTCCGCATCCGAAACGTGGTCTGCAACTGGACATTCATTGTCAAAATTAAGCCATTCGTCAACGCGTTCACGTGACTGCATCAGCTCCCCAAATGCCCTCTCAGCCTGGAACACATCATTTTCCGAAAATCCATCGAATAAACTATTGTCATCATCGGTGATGTTGCCTCTGTCTTCCTGTGTACTAGTAAATGCTGCCCCAAGTCCTTTCTCCCAGCAGTTCTCAATGCAGCGTGGCGTAATGGCATCCCAAGATTTGCCGCCGAGGTACATTGCTTCTTTCAAATTTAAACTTTTTAGTGTCGCCTGGACTGAGGTTTCATCGCAAACAATCTTTTTAACAAGTTCTCTGCGATAATTCATTTTAAAAACTGCTATTATTCCCTGGTCCAGAGGCTGAATTCTTGAAGTTGTGTTTTTTGGGAGGAAGCAACCTTTTATTTTCCCATCAGTACTAACTAGACATTCTGCAGGTGGGTGTGCGGGGCAGTTGTCTAATAATAATAGTGCCTTTGGCTCCATCTTCAGATTTCTGAGGTGGGATCGAACTGATGGTACGAATTCGGTTTGAAACCATTTTTCAAATAAAGCAGCTGTCATCCATGCGTTTTTTGTGGCATCATATGAAAATGGTAGGGTGTTCACATTCAAATGATGGAAGCACCTAGGTGATTTGAATTTTCCAATGCATAGTGGTTTAAGTTTGTGTCGTCCCGTTTTATTGACACAAAACAACAACGTTAACCGTTCTTTTATTCTCTTAAATCCTTCATGTTTATGTTCATCTTTTTTCACAGCTAGGGTGGTGTCAGGTATCATTTTGTAGCACAATCCTGTTTCATCACAGTTGTAAATCTGCTCTGGGGAATACCCACCTTTCTCTATTATTTCCCTCAATTCATCTGAATAGTTCATAGCAGCTTCAGAATCTGAAGAGCGAATTTCTCCAGAAACTGTCACATTACTAATCCCATGTCGTTTCTTAAAACGATGTAGCCATCCATTGCTTGCTTTGAAGCTAGAATCTTGCCCATGTAAATCGTTGTTTAATTTTTCGGCTTGTGCCTTAACAATTGGTCCTGATAAAGGCACTCCTTCAGCTCTAGTCTGGACAAACCACTGATACAGGGCTGCATCAAGTTGGGTGTCTCCTGCTAGTCTTGCTTTTTTCCTCATCATTCCCTCACTTTCGTACAAATCCAGAACCCTCTCTCTTAATTTTGCTTCATCTTTCTTCCATCCTCGAACTGTCGATTCATCGAGACCTAAATCTTTAGCTACATGCGATTGTTTAACACCGGACTTAATCCTGTCCAATGCTTCAATCTTTTCTTTAACAGTAAAAGCATTACGTTTGCGTTTCCCATTTTCCATTCTAAATGTATACAAATTAACACTTTTAATCCTATTGGTTTGAAAATCTACAGCAAGAATAATAGTCATTAAACAATGGGGGTATATTTGTAGTAAATTTACGACATTATTTACTGGCCAACAGATTGAATAAAACAACACCGCCAAGCCTTACGCACATGCTGGCGGCTTTGTTTCTTTGATGCTGTATAAATCGTTGCCCTATGATTTGAACAAGTATAGCTCGGTAGTTCACTTTGATGATAAACAATGTACTTAAATTAATTGATTTATACATTCTGGTGAGAATCTTTTATCAACCGCCACATTGGCTGCTGCTTAGTTGTGTATGAAATTAAGAGAACATATATCGGAGATTATTTGAGCAACGACTGTATTCGGAATGCATTCAAGACAAACAAAGTAGAAACGATGGCTTCATTACTCAGGAATCAGTAATTATAATATTGACACTTATGAGCTGTAATTTTTCAACAATAAACAAAGATCAAAGTTCTCAGTAGGCCCAGCAATTGGTTCGTATTTCCGACGTTTATTTTGGCACAAAAATAGAAGAAATTTGATAATACATTTTCTACACGTTCTTTTTCGCACTGTTTAGACGAATATGAGAATGATAATTAAACTCTTGACGTATTTAGTTTTTTTCATACTTAAAATTTTTTTTTTTTTTTTTTTTTTTTTTTTTTTTTTGGTCTTTGAGAAAAATAACTGTAATAAATTACCCGAAATTTCGGGAGCCATGCCACGACCGGGTTATATCCGAATTCGGGTTATAGCGGGGCGGGTTATAGCGGGGTCCCACTGTATATATATATATATTGGTTGCAAATATAAAATGTGATGAATAAAACAAATAGTACACATATAGCATTACTGTTATTGGAAACCTTAAATTTACAAATCATGTTTGGAATCCTTGAGTTCTGAATTAAAAAAAACATTTTTTTCTGAAACAAGGTATTAACCCTTAAAACGTTATATTTCCATAAGCGATTGTTATTCGAATTTGGGACCATGATTCTAAATTGCTGACAATAAATATACTAAAGATTACCGGTATATTCTGTTTGGGCTCAGTGCCTTACAAGTTCATCCAAAAATTACAAATACTTACCGTAAATAATCCGGAGTTTTGTTTGGTCCTCTATGGCTGGCCTAGCAGGTGTTTTTTTTGTTTGCTGCTGATCCAGTCAAACTTCTTCCTCACATTTCCTTAACAGTATATAATTTTCGGAAAAGAAGTTTGCTTACTTTGCCGAAGTCATCTGCACCTTCAACATAGCTCCAGAGTTGATCCTAAAATAGTAACTTGACTACAAAAATGGAAAGAAATGATTTTATCAATTATATATGTATAAATTAAATTCTTAGGACTATATTTAATGAAATTTAAGTCTACCCATTTGTGACTCTGTGGATATGCAGGATGTTACAAGTGTGATGTCTTAACCTACATTTTTTTTTTTTTTTTTGGAGTGAAAATTCATCCATATGTGGCACCATTATATATACATACTTAATATAGCCGACCACTAAAAGCAGGTTGCTGATACACTGATCTACTATAGCTGACTTGTTTTCTGACCAATCATGTTGTGATACTGAAAGATTGAGGTAAAATTAAGTACCATTTAAAAATAATTGTAAATATGCATATTTTTTATTTCTAAGCCTTGGTTTCATACTTAATTCAGGTTACCGTTATATATGGTATTAAATTGGCAGAGGAAGATGACAGATATAAGTGTAGAACTCTGTTTTCTGTTATCATTTTATGGGTTCCATTAAATCTTACCTGTTGACTCAGCCAGACAAAATCCCTTTGCATCGCATTAACATATCGCCATAATTGGTCCAGCCGGGTCTCTAAGTATGGCTCCAAGTCTGCAACCCTGCATTTAATTTGTGAACATTGTTACTCCTTGAATGCGCTGTTTGATTGCTCTAAAGGAGCACATCTTGGGGGTTGTGGCAAACAGTCGGGGTTGTTAAGCACTTCAAAAGCTGAACTGACAACACTTGAGGTACATGTATCTTGCCTAAATAAAAAATTTGTATGGTGATTAACAAAGTGGATGGCAATTGGCCTCAAATTCATGGTGGATCATTAGTTTTGGAAAACCAAAGACTGATGTATGATGGTTCTTTTATTTTGCATGGTTACATTTTAATGTGAGATAAGTAAAAGTAACTATTGCATTTTTATTTGCTCTTGCATTTAATGTTGGCTTTTTAAAATATAGCATCCTGATTTAAGAACCCAGTGAAGATCCTTATACATTATTACATGATTTTGCAGAATCTTGTGCTAGCAGATCCAGAGCAAACAAGGACCAGTTGTCAAACAATACAAACACAATCGAGTGATCAAATACATCTCGAGTGGAACTCAGATTGTTGTGAATTGCAAGTAACTGACAGGACTTTCTCACAAACCCAATTTGTTATACAACTTACTCAGGATTTATTTCATCCTCTTTTTTTAAGTCTGACTGTTCTCCCATCAGATCAAGCTCAAGCTGTCGCTGCACTTCAGCAGCTTTTTCTAGATTAATCAGCAGAACGTACAAAAGTATATGTATTATATACACCAAATTTGTATTGTTAAAATAAAACACAAGCCTTCAAAAAATAGTTGATAAAGTGTGACCCAATTAGAAGTATTTTAAGGAGAAGCAATATAAAATGTTAGTGATGCATGATCACATGATTCACATCATATTACATGTGCCAATTTTGATATTATATTAGGAAAAACGTAATCCGAATGTTGTGGAACGTGCATTTCCCAATAACATTATTATGCAGTGTGTGAAATTATTGTCAGCCCAATAGCCAAATGCTATGAGAAACTTTCTTGGGCTATGAGAGTAAAAATACGGTAGCATGTCACGCTATGACAAAATAAAATAAAAATTAAATCGTAAAAATGTGTTTAATTGCGTTACTGGCATTTAACTTTTATTTTTATTAAATATGATATTCAAACTAATGTATTCAGTCAATTATAAATCCTGATGCACCCTTTGAAGATATTATTAAAATTATTCAGAATTACTATCTTTTTATTTCATTACTGTAATCAACCCTTAAAAATATAACACGAAGCTTGTTGCTTATAAAGCTATTAGAAAGTTTAAAATTGTTGCATCTCTTACCTTGGTGTTTTTTGGTGTTAGTGTCTTAGTTTGTTTGGGTGTTGCCATCTTGGTATGTTTAGTTGCTACTGTCTTAGTAGTTTTTGGTGGTTTTGGTAATTGTGGATTTGCATCTTTACTTTTTTCAACCCTAAATTAATAAAAAAAAAGCAAACTTTTCAAATAACATGCAATATATGCCATGCCATTTATTAGTGATGGGTATTGTTTACTTATGAAAAAATACATATACCCATGTTTATTGCTGAAAAAAATAAAGTTTGGCAAGTTGGCCTTTAAAAATATAAATAATCATAATTTTAATTATGTAACCCATCCTTTGTAAAGTTAAGAGATCATTGATGCATGCATATTTGCTAATTCGTATACAAGTGGTAAAATAGAGCACGAGATCAGTATCATGGATGCCATGTTAACTTTTCAATTAGACAAACAAAAGAAATCCAATTTAATTGGAAGATTATTTCATTTTTGTCATGGCTTGGTCGGTGTAACATAAATTTACATTTCTTTAAACACCTGTGGGATTTGATTAGCCGACATTGAATCCTGTCAAAAGATTTTAGAGAAACAAGCTTACGTTTGCACTACATGTGATCAACATTTACCAAATAAAAAATTAAAAGAGCAAAAATATTACACGAATTATTAACCCTTTAGCTACTACAGCTTTTGTGCGGTTTCACTACTGCAGAGTGCTATCATATCAGTTACTGAGACTACTGAGGCTGGTTGCTAGGCTGAATACTAGAGCATCATCATGGCTGACTACAGAAACTGACAATAAAAACATGGTTACATTTATATTCTTTATTTCATTAGTTTTTGCTGCATTTCAGTGAAATAAAAAACAGCTTACCTTGTATAGTGTCTGTTATTCATATATTTCCACTTTATATACTCCTACATCCCATCATACAAGAAATCCCAGTCATATAAACTGTTTTGAATTCCACCAAATAAATCCAATATTTACATATGTACATATAAAAACATAAATGAAATCCACACTCTAATTACAAAGTTGAGAGTGGTACTGTACCTCTCAAAACAGTCATTATCCACACATAAATGTACTTGGCATTGTTTGCATCCTATGAAAACTTCATTTCTCCTCCCTTCCCTTACACACATCTTGCATCTCCCACGGTTCGGGAACCGTCCTGGCCAGTGCCTTAAACCTTCAGTATCAACATTGGGCAGAGCTTTTCATTTCCTTCTTCCCTGAAAGCCAGCAACCATCTGTTTGGCCAAGTTCATTCTGAATTCATGCTGTGTTCTTTTTTTTTTTTTTTGTTTCCGGACTTTGTTTTGATCTGGTGATTTGGTGACTCTTTCATACAGATCAGGGCATTACATATCGCTGTATCAATGAGAAACCAAAAAAGGTATTTCCACCATTTCTTTGCTTTACGGCAAGAACTGTACTGCATTCTGTTTTGGTTTGCAGTATCCACCCCCACCCCTTTGTTTTTTGAATACTCATCTGCAACTTTTGGGCAAGTTACTTCTTTTCGTTGCCCGGTTTTTTCTCTTTGAGTTACACTGGATAGCTGTGTGGGATCCATGTTATTAAATAAAATACGGACAATTTTCTCGTCTTTCCAGGCAATACAGACCAGAGTCTCTTTTTGCATGATTATCATATCCCCTTGGCTTTTTAAACCACTGAATTTTTTTAAAGGTGCTGGCATTCTTTTCCTATTTCCTCAGACTGTACCACAACAGAAGAGTCCATCCCGACATAAATCTTCAAATAACTGGGGATTTGAAAAGAAATTGTCCATATATATATGGTGGTTTTTGTTTATTTTTTTTCTGGTATGGTCTTTCCCCGGCTGTACATATTCTGAGGTTTACTAGGAAACCTTGGACAAATGTTCCTAGGAAAAACCTTGGAGTATTGGTTACTGACTTTCCAAGGTAACAGTCTAAGGACAAAAAATTGTTTATACCAATGTCCGAGGTTTTTTATTCTCGGGTGTCCGAGCTTGACCTCGGACTTCCAAATTTTTTCTGTAACCAATACTCCGAGGTTTCCTCGGAATCCTCGAACGTCCAATGATATTATCCTCGGACATGTCCATGGTTTCCAAGCATTCTGAGGATTCCTTGGACATATTGTCCAAGGACTCCTCGGACATGTCATCCAAGGATTCCTTGGACATACAGTAAGACCCCGTTATAGCACAATGGTCGGGGTCCACAAAACGAGATCGTGCTATGTCCCGAACCGTACTATAACCGAACAAGACAAAACCAAGTCATTTAGCTGAAGAAAATGATGCATGCACCCAAAAAATGGGGGGGGGGGTAAATTGTGGTCTGAAAACAACGTGCTTCATTGGCACCGTTACCATCTTAAATCAATGCATATTAAATGAGAAATACACATGCAATGAAAACAGAGATTGCACATATAATATTTAACTTGTTCAGAGAACCATGCATTGGTACATTTATATATACATGTCTAATGTATAGCATGAATTGTTAAAGGATCAACATGTGTACTCACCAACTGATCTCATGGCATGCGTAGGAGTGAGTCCATAATAATTCCATCGAAAATATGCACACAGAAGTATAATATTTTGTCATAGATCATTATGTGTCTGAATTCAATGCAAAAAATAATTATAATCGATAAATCACGTAAGGAATGATGAAGCACATTTACAGTGTGTATGCACATGTACGTCCCAAGGTCAATAAACGGTGTAAGTATAAATTTCATACTGCTATAATTTTATCTGCTACAAATTAAAATACTTGATTGTTTTTGGAAAAACTGATTAATTTTCAGCTGCTTCTTGCTGCTGTCACGTTTACTCTTTGCAAAGTCAACCATATTCCTCAATTGAAGAATTTGAATGTAGTCAACATCCTGAGTCTTGATCCATTGTATTGCACACTCTAAGCCTTTGATTGCATCTATTGCTGATGGCGGTTGATCCTCAGGTGTGGTGTCGTCACTGTCATAATCTGAAGCATCACAATCGGCAGCATCATCATTGGTTTTATTTACCGTTGCATTTTGAATAATTTCCGCATCAGAAATACGGTCTACAACTGGGCAGTCATCATGCGTGAGCCATTCACGCACACTTTCACTTGACTGCATTAACATACCAAATGCCCTCTCAGCATCTGACACATCCTTCTCCGAAAATCCATCAAATAAATTATCGTCATCATCACTCACATCAGCGATGTTATCCTGGCTAATAGAAAATGCTGCCCCCAGTCCTTTCTCCCAGCATTTCTCAATGCAGCTGGGCGTAATGGCATCCCAGGCTTTGCCCCCAAGGTACATAACCTCTTTCAAATTCAGACTCCGTAGTGTTGCCTGAACTGAATCTTTTTCACCAGTTCCCATGCAAATCCATCAGCAACACCCTTAATTTAGCTTCTTCCCTCTTCCATCCTCAGATGGTCGACTCATGAACGCCTAAATCTCGAGCTAATTGTGTTTGTTTAACCCTTTAGCTACTACAGCTGTTGTGCAGTTTCACTACTGCTGAGTGCTAAGATATCAGTTACTGAGACTACTGAGGCTGGTTGCTAGGCTGAATACTAGAGCATCATCATGGCTGACTACAGAAACTGACAATATAAACATGGTTACATTTATATTCATTAATTCATTAGTTTTTGCTGGATTTCAGTGAAATAAAAAACAGCTTACCTTGTATAGTGTCTGTTATTCATATATTTCCACTTTATATACTCCTACATCCCATCATTCAAGAAATCCCAGTCATGTAAACTGTTTTGAATCCCACAAAATAAATCCAATATTTACATATGTACATATAAAAACATGAATGAAATCAACACTCTAATTACAAAGTTGAGAGTGGTATCTCTCAAAACAGTCATTATCCACACATAAATGTACTTGGCATTGTTTGCATCCTATAAAAACTTCATGTCTCCTCCCTTCCCTTACACACATCTTGCATCTCCCACGTTTCGGGAACCGTCCTGGCCAGTGCCTTAAACCTTCTGTATCAACATTGGACAGAGCTTTTCTTTTCCTACTTCCCTGAAAGCCAGCAACCATCTGTTTGGCCAAGTTCATCCTGAATTCAAGCTGTGTTCTTTTTTTTTTCTTTTCCGGACTTGGTTTTGATATGGTGGTTTGGTGACTCCTTCATACAGATTAGGGCATTACATATCGCTGTATCAATGAGAAACCAAAAAAGGTATTTCCACCATTTCTTTGCTTTACGGCAAGAACTGTACTGCATTCTGTTTTGGTCTGCAATATCCACCCCCCCTTTGTTTTTCGAATACTCATCTGCAACTTTTGGGCAAGTTACTTCTTTTCGTCGGCCGGTTTTTTCTCTTCGAGTTACACTGGATAGCTGTGTGGGATCCATGTTATTAAATAAAATATGGACAATTTTCTTGTCTTTCCAGGCAACACAGACCAGAGTCTCTTTCTGCATGATTTTCATATCTCCCTGGGTTTTTAAACCACTGGGTTTTTTTAAAGGTTCTGGCATTCCTTTCCTATTTCCTCGGACTGTACCACAACAGAAGAGTCCATCCTGACGTAAATCTTCAAATAACTGGGGATTTGAAAAGAAATTGTCCATATATATATGGTGATTTTTGTTTATTATTTTTCTGGTAAGGTCTTTCACCACTCTAGATCCTAATCCTTCTTCTGCCACTCTCCCTCTCTGTCCATCGGGCTTTCCAACATACACTTGAAATTCATGGACGTAGCCGGTTTGGGGATGGGCTCTTTCCCAGACTTTAATGCCAAATTTTGTGGGTTTGGCTGGCAGGTATTGCTTAAATGAGAGTCTTCCTTTATAAGCAATCATGCCTTCATCAATTGACTGGTTTTTGGGAGGGTCATAATTTTCCAGGCATTTATGCAAGACTGTGTCATAGAAAGGTCTTATATGGAAAATCTTGTCATGTCCTGGTTGGCCTCTGGGTGGGTTGACGCTTGTGTCGTTGGCATGGAAATATTTCCCTATTTTTTCATATCTTTCTCTTGTCATGATTTCTGGTATTCCTGGGATCCCAAAATATACAGATGTCATCCAGGCAATGGAATATTTGGGTATCTGCATAATACTCATGACGATGTATATCCCAAGATATGCCCACATCTCCGTGATGCTGGTTTCATACCATTTCGGGTCTTTCTTTTGGTCCCCCATTTTCTTGGCATAATCGTTTGTTTCTTTCACAAGCTTTTCCACCAGACATTCAGGAAAAAACTTGAGAAAAAAATCTTTCTCATTGCTTAGTGGTCCAAGCTCGATTGTTGAACCAACATGAGAATCAAAATCATTGATCTCGAACACGGCGAGGTCGTCACTCCATTGTGCAATTGGGACTATGTCCTCCTCGTCATCCGATTCAAAATCACTTACGTCTGGTGTTGAAACGGGACTCACATCAATATCTGATCCATTTTCTAAGAATGATCCATTAAAATCTTCTATATCGCTTGCATTGAACCCTTCAAAGTTGCTCATATCTGAATCGGAATCCATCTTTGTTTATCTCAACTACACGTGTTTCGTAAAGTGCAGGAAAGCCCTTCCTGTGTGTCTAAATTTAACCTCTCAGCTTTCAAACTTGTATCAAAATGTTGAGTAAACAGTCCTCTCATTGGTTATGATAATCAAAAATATGTAAACTTCTGTACTTTCAACCAATCAACGTTCATTTAACATAGCGGTCACGTCCGCATCGATGCGACACTGGGGTTTCGAGTACTGCTGAACTATACGCACACAAGCGACACTGGGGTAGTAAACGAGGCTTATCGACACTGCATATATGCGTCAGTGGGGTTCAGGAGCTATTTACAGGTGACGCTTAGATGCGGCAGTCGTAGCTAAAGGGTTAACACCGGACTTAATCCTGTCTATGGCTTCAAGCTTCTCTTTAACAGTAAAAGCTTTATGTTTCCGTGTACTGTTATCCATTGTAAATAACTAATAATTAAAACTCTGACACCTATTTGTTTGAACGACAACAGCAAGAATAATTTTTAATCAACAATGGGGTTATTTTTATATGGAATGTACAATATTATTCACTGGTCAACTGATTGTGTGGCGATTGTCTAACAACACTGCCAAGCCACGTGTGCGCGTTGGCGGCTTTCGTTTTTTGATGTTTTATAAATCATTGCCGCATGGTTTGAACAACCTTTAGCTTTGAGATTGACTTTGATGATTGTCAATGACTTTAATTAAATGATTTATACATTCAGGTGCGAATCTTTTATCAACCACCCCATTGTTTGGTGCTTGGCTGTGTATGCAGTTGAATGAGCAAACATGTCGGCTATTGTTTGAACAACGATTGTACACAGAATGCACTGAAGACAAACACAAAGAAGACTTGATGACTTTATTGTTCATGTATCAGTAATAATAAGATTAACACTTATCAGCTTTAAAATGAGCTGACATCTTTCAAAAATAAACTAAGATCAAAGTGCAGTGATTGACTACTGACACATTTGAAATGAACATTCACAAACAGTAGTTTAAGAAATTGGCGAAATTAATGTAAAATTTTGGTAGCCATGCCACGATCGTATTATATCCGAATTCATACACGATCTCTTCCCCAAAATGATAATTAATTTTGTACACATCATTTTTCGTACTTTGAAAAAAAAAAATTTTTTTTTCATGTACGAAAAAATAGATGAAATTTCGGGAGCCATGCCACGATCGTATTATATCTGAATTTGTGCTATAATGAAGCGTGCTATAGCGTGGTCCTACTGTATTGTCCAAGGACTCCTCGGACATATCATCCAAGGATTCCTAGGACACCCTTTGGCATAAAACATCAGATCAAGAATTATGAAGCAAATATAACATAATATAAGAATACATTTTATTTTTAATGTTGTTCAACACATACAAATGAAATGTTTAAAAACGGTCCAAATATCCAGAATGCCTATAATGTTTCCTTAATGCCAAATTGTCTATTTTAGTTCAAAAAAAATAATCCATTAATCCTGGTTTCTTGATGGTTTTAGCACTTCACTGATTTTATTGTTTATCATTGCCTCTTTGATATACGACCATTTCTTCTGGATCAATTCTGTAAAAAAAGATATATATATATATATTGGTTGAAAATATAAAATGAGATGAATAAAACAAGTAGTACACATATAACATTACTGTTATTGGCAGCCTTAAATTTACAAATCATGTTTGGAATCCTTAAGTTCTGAATAAAAAAAGATTTTTTTTTTCTGAAACAAGGTATTAACCCATTAAACGCTATATTTCTATAATGGACTGTTCTTTGAATTTGGGACCATCATTGTAAATTGCTGACAACAAATATACTCAAGGTTATATTCTGTTTTTGGCTCAATGCTTTACAAGTTCATCCAAAAATTACAAATACTTACCATAAATAACCTGGAGTTTTGTTTGGTCCTCTATGGCTGGCCTAGCAGGTGTTTTTTTGTTTGCCGCTGATCCAGTCTAACTTCTTCCTCGCATTTCCTCAACAGTATATAATTTTCGGAAAAGAAGTTTGGCTACTTTGCTGAAGTCATCTGCACCTTCAACATAGCTCCAGAGTTGATCCTAAAATAGTAACTTAACTACATAAATGGAAACTTTTTTAAAAAAAAGACTTTATCAATTATATATGTATAAATTAAACTCTTAGGACTATTCATATTTAATGATATTTAAGTCTACCCATTTGTGACTCTGTCTCTGTGGTTATGCAGGATGTTATAAGTGTGGTGTCTTAACCTACATTTATTTTATCTTTTTTGGAGTGAAAATGCATCCATATGTGGCACCATTATAATTACATACTTAATATAGCCGACCACTAAAAGCAGGTTGCTGATACACTGATCTACTATAGCTGATCACCCATAGCAGGTGGCTTTAAATACACGTCTAATCTAGTATAATTGACTACTTAAATAGTAATAATGATTTATATGTTTAGCAGACATTTACACTTATATTTAGGAATTATTTGTATTTTCAACAAGATCAATAATAATAATAATAATTATTATTATTATTATTATTATTATGTCTACATTACATGCTCTTTTTAAATGTTAATCTAATTGCTGGCATGCTAAATGCCATGTAAATATCAATTAAATATTTTGTACACTTTTTTTTACCAAATCAGTGATGAATACAAATAAAGATAGAAATGTAAAATCAAATAGTTAATACTTTTATTGTAAGGTGCACAGTTGTAATGTGGATCTATACTGTATAACCATACAAGATGCCTTCTACTTTAATGAATATGACTATAATAAATGGATACAAAACAACATTAACAAAATTCTCTAAATCATATGTCATTCTCTAACTCATAATTATGCCAGATAATTAGATTATAGATTTTTATCATTTTTATATCATATGTTATACATTCCACAAAAATGCAGTATGAAGATAAGTGTCTTCAACATCTAAATATATTTAATTCATATTTACATGGCATATAGCATGCCATCAATTTGATTAACATAAAAGAGCATGTAATGTAGACATTTTAATTATTATTATTATTATTATTATTGATGTTGATGAAAATACAAATAATTCCTAAATATAAGTGTAAATGTCTGATAAACATATAAATCATTATTACTAAGATTATTTATTTTACAATCTGATTCAGTTTTTTAATTTTAAAATTGTTATACAAAATATAGCATTATTACACAATATTATTTCTATTTTTATTTGTATTTATTTTTGATCTGGGGAAAAAAGTATTGTCATCTGAATATTTTAATTATTATTTGAATTATTACTTATTTTGCATGCATGTGTATATGGGTTTTTTGTGGTCTTATATAATAATAATAATGACTAAAATACTTGCTATTTTTAATGTACTTAATTATGATTTTTAGAAAAATATTATAATGCTATTTTTATTCAGACTTCATTATTTTGGAAAACAGATGCAATGTACAGCCGTTCTATGAAACGAGAGCCAATAAAAGTATTTATCTCTTCGGAATTTAATGTAATACAATAAAAAAGACACAAACTTACCTCCAATTCTTCCAATAATCCCTTCTGTAATCCCAAAACTCCGCAACCTCGCCGACACCAAATCTCCGACTTTGTAATCTTCGATTGCCTTACTCGGATGAACAATATTTAGGAGGCTGAGAACATTTCCAGTAATTGGATTATCACGTTTCCATATAAATAACGCAAACAACTTCAAGGCAATTGATGAATGTTCTGGTTCTGAATAAATAGACAGAAATCTCTTAGAGCACAGTTAAAAGAATATACAAAAAACAAAGTCCATGTCCTAGCTAATAATCTTCTAAGTCTACATTTCTGAGCTATGTCCGAGCTAAAAAATTACTATGTTCTAATTTCCTAGGTTTTTCCAAGCCAAAAATAAACTAAGTTCTTATGTCCTAGTCTTTGTCCAAGGTATTTCCTAGTTTTTTTTTTTTAAATGTACGAGATAATGTCCAAGGGTTGCTTATAAAACCTTGGACAAAATATCTGTATTGTCTGAGGTTTCCCAGTTTTTCCTAGGAAAACCTCGGAAAAAACTCGGACGTCCAAGGTTTTTGGGTCAAAATTCCAAGTTATCCTCGGAATATGTACAGCCGGGTCACCACTCTAGATCCTAATCCTTCTTCTGTCACTCTCCTTCTCTGTCCATCGGGCTTTCCAACATACACTTGAAATTCATGGACGTAGCTGGTTTGGGGATGGGCTCTTTCCCAGACTTGAATGCCAGATTTTGTGGGTTTGGCCGGCAGGTATTGCTTAAATGACCGTCTTCCTTTATAAGCAATCATGCCTTCATCAATTGACTGGCTTTTGGGAGGGTCATAATTTTCCAGGAATTTATGCAAGACTATCGTAGAAAGGTCTTGTATGGAAAATCTTGTCATGTCCTGGTTGGCCTCTGGGTGGGTTGACGCTTGTGTCGTTGGCATGGAAATATTTCCCTATTTTTTCAAATCTTTCTCTTGTCATGATTTCTGGTATTCCTGGGATCCCAAAATATACAGATGTCATCCAGGCAATGGAATATTTGGGTATCTGCATAATACTCATGACGATGTATATTCCAAGATATGCCCACATCTCCGTGATGCTGGTTTCATACCATTTCGGGTCTTGCTTTTGGTCCCCCATTTTCTTGGCATAATCGTTTGTTTCTTTCACAAGCTTTTCCACCAGACATTCAGGAAAAAACTTGAGAAAAAATTCTTTCTCATTGCTTAGTTCGATTGCTGAACCAACATGAGAATCAAATTCATTGATCTCGAACACTGTGAGGTCATCACTCCATTGTGCAAGTGGAAATATGTCCTCCTCGTCATCCGATTCAAAATCACTTACATCTGGTGTTGAAACGGGACTAACATCAATATCTGATCCATTTTCTAAGAATGATCCATTAAACTCTTAGATATTGCTTGCATTGAACCCTTCAAAGTCGCTCATATCTGAATCGGAATCCATCTTTGTTTATCTCAACTACACGTGTTTCATAAAGTGCAGAAAAGCCCTTCCTGTGTGTCTAAATTTAACCTCTCAGCTTTCAAATTTGTATCAAAATGTTGAGTAAACAGTCCTCTCATTGGTTATGATAATCAAAAATATGTAAACTTCTGTACTTTCAACCAATCAACGTTCAGTTAACATAGCGGTCACGTCAGCATAGATGCGACACTGGGGTTTCAAGTACTGCTGAACTATACGCACATAAGCGACACTGGGGTAGTAAACGAGGCTTATCGACATTGCATATATGCGTCATTGAGGTTCAGGAGCTATTTACAGATGACGCTTAGATGCGGCAGTCGTAGCTAAAGGGTTAAACGTTCAGCACATTTGGTGTAAATCTTCGTTAAGACCTAAAATAAATCATATTTACAAAGTGTTTAGCCATAACCTTTTCCCATCAAACTGTACCTCCTTTCTTGTCTTGGGCTCTGACAGCTAAATAGTAAAACCAAATAAATGATAGTGTTAGAAGTATTTAAACACATATTTTAAATAACTCGTTTAATACATTTAGTCTTTTACGAATTATTAAAAAAATAAATGGAATGGTACTAATACTAATATAGTATCATTTTCACCCATATCCAGGTACTTTCGTCAATTTGAGTTATCTCCCCGTGACCACCTATCGCTGAAAGGGAAATATTTCACATTTAAGTTAGGAGCAGTTTTTAATTTTTGTTTATTAACAATATGGAAATATTTTAAAAATCTATATTAGATTTATTTAAAATGAAAAGGATGAGAAGCTGCTACGACAGATTAGCAAAGGATTTTAGTACCTTTGAGCATTTACTTGTTGGTCGATCTTGAGTTTCTTCCATATGTTCATCATCTTTCCTTCTTCCCGGTATTAATGTCTCAACTAGGGTGTGGAATTGAACATCATTGCCTAATACCCAAACCAAAATTGCAAGCTTGTTTTAAAGCTCGCAGCAAGCTTGCCACAAGCTAATTTATAAAGCTTGCAGCAAGCTTGTATTTGGAACATTGCGGCAAGCTTGCACATGCTTATTTTTGCAAGCTTGTGCAAGCTTATTTAACAAGATAGTGTCATAAACATGCACAAGCTTAAGCTTCCACAAGCTTGTTATTTATTTACCAATATCAGGGCTCGAATTAAACACAAATTTCTTTGTAGCCAGAAGGACTAGTATACTGAGAAATTTACTAGTCCTGCCAAATCTTTACTAGTCCTGTCCACAAAACAATGTCACACACTCGTATTGAGATTAACAACAATTTTATTTCATAAATAGCATTATCATATGAAATGCAGAAGTACAGAAGTATAAATCTTGCTTCAAATCATCAATCAGTCAATTCACATTCCTTGTTTCTCAAGATAATCTGGATCCAATTCCAGAAAGGGATCCAGGTCTCCTTTCTTGTCCTCCACCTGCACTCTGGGTCCATATGGGGTTTGTTCTGGTCTCCTTACCTGTCTGGATGTTTTCTCTGTGTTTGTTTTTGCGAATTCCGTACCCTAATTATACCGCATAACGTTTTTCTCCTCTTCATAATTAAGCCATTCCCTGTCTTTTGACCATGTCTTCTGAAATGTTTGATTACGCTTTTCCCTATCATAACAGTTATTCCTCTCTTTTATGTCATTTTCATTCAACTTTTGGCTTCCACAAGCTTTGTTATTTATTTACCAATATAGTACCATAAGTATGCACAAGCTTGTTACTTGCTTACACAAGCTTGTTACTAGCTAGTGGCAAGCTTGCAAAGATTTCTTGCTACAAGCATGTGGGCTTTCAAAAATACATTTTTGACCAGATACTGAATGAAAAACCTTTTGTATTGTTGGATGAAAATATAAAGCTAATTTAACACCAGCTTTGTGTTAAATTAGCAGAATGCCATTGGTTTAAGCATTACAAAAAGTAACAACAAACATGTGCAGTACATGATATCAATTGGACTTTAATGCCCGCGAGCTGTAACACATTTATTGTTTATAACTTCATTGAAGCTAGCTTCAGTGAGGCAGGGCTCTCCTCCTAATTCCTTTTTAAAATGTTTCAAAACAAATTCCTTTATTGCTCTGATTACAATGGCTGGCAGGGGGGGTTAGTTTTGAATGCAGCATAATGGGCATTCCTAGCGGCTTTTGCGCTTGATATTGCCAGCATTTAGTTTGTAAAAAAGCAGTCAAGCACGGCAATTGTGTGTTTTCTATGTTGGCTTGATCCTGTGTGAATAGCCTGGGACAGCTGACCCTGTATCAGATATACTTCATATTCTGGTAAAAGTTTTGATTTTCTTCACACCAGAGGTCTGAAAAAATAAATTTAAAAAATCACAAGTTATACATAAACTGAAATAATTAATGTTACGTATTGATAACCTTCCACAGGTTGCGAAGTTACTGCGTAACTGCACAAACTGATAACTAAATAAATCCCAACTTTGTATATTTATCTTCAGGGGTTGTTATCACTAATCACCTTTATCAAGTTTCAGTATTGGAACAATGACCTAGAATGATGACAAGAAATTATATACGAATAGATATACATACAATATGTTTTTTTATTTTAATAGTTGCCGCATGCTGTGTTTTAATTATGTAATGAAAACAAAATTTGGTTTCTAGAGTTAGGTTGTACATAACCAAAAACAATGCAGTTATCCTGTACAAATTGTTTTCTCTCACTATTTCCTGATTTAAACAAGGTACAATAGGTATCAGTGCAATAATGGAAAAGCCACTTCCCAAAACGACAAAAAAAACTACACCTCAAGTACCACAGAATTAGTATGAAAGCAGAACATAAAAAAACAAGAACAAAAAAATAATATTACCATTACACTCTCTTCCCAGGGCATCTTGTTTGGAGGATCAACATAGGATATTTTCCCAACATCCAGCTGCTCACAATGTGTTTCAAGATCTGGCTGAGCTATAGATTCCAGCTCATCAAATGCCAGTCTAGTGGGTTTAGCCTTGGGGACTTTCTTTGGAGCCTAGGGGACTTTCTTTGGAGCACAATTCTGTGATTGAAAATAGACAAATTATTTAACTTTTTTGTCTTTTCTTTCAAATTTCCTTCTATTTTAATCTATCCAGTTGTTAATGTTTGGTTCCTACAAAGTATGCCATATAAATACAATAAACCCAGATACAATAATTCAGAAGACGATAAGGCTCTTCGAAATCTGTGCCAGACTTCATGCATTAAATTTAACTGATCTTGCTTCTTGGGTTGTTTAAATAATTTTGTGAGAACTGACATCTCAGAACAATTAAAAATATGAATGGAAGAAGATGAACTTAGGGCTGTTTCAGTAAAACATAAATTGGGACCTAGGGAAGGCCCTTTCAACATGCAGTAGTCACCCATAGAGGCAATTTAGAACTTTTTATTATTTTCTTTTGAATTTTTTGAGTGGTCAGAGTCCCCTATATTTTCTTTTTTTTTTAAAAGTGCCTTCCCTGGGTACCATGTATGTTTAAATGGAACAGCCCCAAGTTAATCTTCTTCCATTCATATTTTTTAAGTGTTAAAGTAAATAGAATTAAATGCTCATCAATTTGAACTAAGGTCAACAAAGATTACTGAGTGAACCAATGAAATCAATTTTACCTCTAAAGAGCTAGCAAACTGCTTCAAGAAATTCACCTTCCTGGGTGTAACATCAAAATTTGAAGGAAAAAAAGAGTTGTTTTGTAAGAGTGGTATCTTTTAATACAGAAATCCTAATATTAATGTAACTTATTTGCTCATTTAACATTCCTGGATGACATATTAGTGCAAATTAAGAGGATCTCCCCATATCCCACCCTCATGTGATCCATGTATGAATAAGCCAATCACTGAGAAATCTAAAAGTTGTTCCTTAATTTTAAAGGGAATATGCTCACTTGACCATCTTAGGTTTGTGTTGATATTATTTCTAAACTGACCCTTACCTGGATTTGGTAATATCAAGTGTAAATGAAATAGTACATCAAAATTCTCCCTTTGCAGTCTTAGTCTGAATTTATCTACATCATACAAATTACTACCTGATGATTTTAAAATGAAAAAGGTAAAAATATGCACAAATGTGTTGATTTACATTTAAAAATAGACAAAGTTCAATATATGGACTTTATACTTTATTCACTTTAAAGTCAGAATGGAGTATGGAGTTTTCAAGACCATCAAGGTTTTGTCCGAGTATTTGTCTATTCCACTAATCAGTGGAGATAACCATTGAGTTATAATCAAGGGCAAGAAACTTTCGTACCATAATTTTAAAGGCTTCTCTTTATATTAGTACTTGTCAACCTGTTTTGTTTACAAAAATTATATAATAGGCAAAAGCAGTTGTTTGGGAGTATGATCAGTTAAAATAATATGAAATATTAGCTTCATTTATTATATTTCATGTCCCCTTTAAATGCATAGTGATTTATTTATTCTATGTTGAATATTGTTGATACAAAATTTATTTGTTTGATCTATCTATTACCTAAAGTGGGTGTCTTTATCTTTAATTGCTCCTTCAGGGACTCATTTTCTTCTCTCAGTCTCTGTTTCTCTAGCTCCAACTGCATGTTTTTCTCCTGAACTTCATTGTAAGACCACAAAGGCTGCATACTAGTTGTTCCTGGAGGAGTGGCTGGAGGAGGAGACATCAGGTCCACAACATAGGTGTAAGGTCTAAATGCACTATACCTTGCACCAAGGAATGATTGGCTCCCTTGCCAGGTGTACCCATACAAGTCATCTTGTGTACCAGCAGGTGACATAAACTCACCACTGCTTGATGTACAAGGCTGACTTGGGCTGTATGCATTAACTAATGAAGACTGGTCATTCAACTGGCTGTTAGAAGAATTTACCATTTCATTTTTGTTTGACATAACTTGGTCCGCATTTTCTCCTCCTTTCCTTGATGATATCATCTAACTGCTTCAAGCCTCTTTAATTGTTACTTTCTTCTTCCTTTCCATTGCTTTTGTTTCCTCCTCTGCACTTCTTTTCTTGCCAGCTTTTTTATTGAATACAAATGTTTTTTTTTTATAGATATTAACTAAACTGAAATCTTTTTACTTTAGCCACAACATGCATCTTAAAAGTTGTAATGCCTGTAAATTATATGGCAGTATGTTATGAATAGTAAATTCTGTTGAGTCTTTTATAACTTATTAAAAAGTATGCAATCTGACTAGTGCACAATCAAACACTGGTGACTTAAAAACTGTAAAAAGCATAATGATTCATGTGATATAATGATGCCATCAGTTTTAATGATTTTCAACTTCAAATCTAGAACTTGAGTACTGGTACAGTGAAAATTCTGGACTGTTAGAAACAAATTTGACTTCATTTAACCATATAATGACCTGTTTAAGCAAAGAATGCAGTTTTAAACTGTTAACATGCACTATATGTTTATCAAAGTGAATTATATTATCAATATAAAATATAGTGAATTCATTTTCACTAATTGATCAAAATATATTATTATGGAGTAATTTTTACTTGTTTCACCAACTTTTTACCTACCTTCTCTTTTGGAGTAATATTCTGGTTATGACTGTTTCTCTAATGATACATCGTCAACAAAAGTTTAGACTGTTGGATTTTCTTCTCTGCCATCAACCACATCAAAATCTAAACAAAAATCAATTCTCAATTAAGCCATGTAAATCCACATAGTATAATATAGCCATATTCAGAATGCTTTAAGTTAAAAATAATTCTAAAAAGTAATGATGTTACCTGGGTCTTAAAATAAGCTGTCCATGTGGGCTATGCTCTACTGGTTACAAAGATGAACCATACAGAACTTTTTTGTAAATAAGGAGAATTTAAGAGCCATAGCTGTTGTCAAGGTCTGATCAGATTGGTTCAAGAGCTTGATTAAATTTTCATGGTTTTGACCTATTGGATTCTAACTAATGCATAATTTTAGTATTTTCTCCAATTTCTTGGCTGGGACAACTAATTTTTGGAGTATTGTGTGCAATTTATATAGCAGTACCCCATGCAACATTTTTTGTGAAAAAGGTCTGTGGGACTCCTGTTTTTTAATTTCTAGTGCAAACCCTTTATAACTAAAATAGCTTTATTTAAATAATATTATATTTTGCAAGTTATGACGAACGATAAGTTGCATGCTGAAGATTTTTGAAAGATGTATAACTGTCACAAAACTGAAGACAGAGTTATGGGCCCTGTGGTTATGAATTCAGTAAGCAATGAGGAACAAACAAGTTTCATTCATGACCACAGGGCAAATACTTTTCAGGTTATAACCCATGTTAGGTTCCAGTTTAAGAGTGACTAATAACGAAAGTGACAATGACAAAGTCATCCCTATGAGTCTGCCGTGCTAACACAGGTGACACAAAAAATAAAGAAGCTGACATGTTAATGAGAAAAAGTATCGTGGCTGGACAGATGATCGACAGACGATCTACTAGGAAAAAAACACAACTGGCTTTATTTCATGGCTAGAGGGGCAACAAATACTACTGATAATGTTGAAAAATAAAATAACTAACTATAATATAGAACTTGCAGTCTTTTTAATATGAATACTCACCACTGTACATGTATGTCTTCATCTTCTGTTTCAGTTTGAAGAGCAAGTTGCAATTTCTGCCTCATTCATCTTTTTCACCAAGTCTTTCTTAGATTCTTTAGGAAATATATGTGCGACAGATCAAGGATATTTTAAATTTTTTTTCAAGATGAATTGACTTTTACGAATGAATGTTTACTTTCATTTATTCATATAAAAATACTTGTCTTCAAAATGATTTTAAATAAATTTAAATGCACTGTAGAGCATCAATAACATGACAGTGGGTCTATGACTTCATTAGCACTGTAAGCAAGTGTATATTACCAAAGAAATGCCCCCCCCCCCCATGCAATACACAATAATATAATTATTATTTGTCAGACTTAGTGGCATATATATATTTGCAGGACTTTATATAGATGAAATTCACTACATATAAAATAAAATGGTGACTAGAAACACCAGAATACGCAAAAATACACAGTATAATACACAAAAAAGACTAAAAAGCATCATATTTGCTTCATTATTATGACTATATCAATAATTTATGCATAAATGTTTACTTTGTGGGATTTGTTTTATGCATGTTTTTTAATATAATTGTAAAAATATTGTGCTTTCCTGTTGATGGTGTACACTCGATTATTGAGCATTTAAAAGTAGTTTTAACATTATTTTAAATATAACAATAAATAAAATTAGAATAAGCTCTGCAAAGGTCTCCATTAAAGCTGGGGTCATCTTTTTAGGTCGGAAGTTTCAACTATTTATGTGACATGGTATTAACTCACTATCAATTCATATAAATGGTTCATTTTTGGGGGGCAATTTATAATTTTATCTGAACAATAAACACTTTTATTGTCAATTTTTTTTTTTTAATGAGTATTTTTGTGTATTCTGGTGTTTCAGTGTATTCTGGTCTTTCTAGTAACCCAATTATTAGAACCAACTGAAAGTCATAATTCTGCAGTAACTATATCAATTGCTTCTTTCTACTCTAAGCAGATACAATTGGAGCAAATGATTATACATATAAATGATCATCTTCTAAGTAAGTTTGTTAGAAAAAAATGTCTAATGAAAGTATGTTTTATATTTTAATCAGTACCAAACAAAGATTACAAATAAAGATTCATAAATAAACAAATTTATTTCAGTTTGAAATTTGTGAATTCAAATCAAAAATTTTGATCTAATTTAGGAAAGCCATATATTTGATACTTGTTAAATTGGAAAATTGGCACAAAGTGTATCAATATTAGTGAAATCAGAGAGATAATCAGATCTGGTACTGCATGATGCAACCTTTTTTCTCTAACAATAAAACAACTGTACAAGTCTCATGAGGAAAAAAAAAATGCTTTAGATAGACCAGTTAATAACCAAAAATTTCACACCTTACAGAAAACATAATAAAGTTTCAACACATTAATCTTCCTTTGCTAATTTATATATGACAACATTCACAACAATGCATAAAAAAAACGCTTTTAATTTATTTTGAGTAATGAATTTGTTTCAGAATATGTATGCAATATCTTTAAACTTTGTGACCTATTGCTGATAGGAACAGTTTATTACCCTGCCTACGAAGGAGCTAGGGGTACTAATATTACTAGAATTGAGTTTCAAAGATCTGTGATTTTAGCAAGTGCGCATAACTATTGTAATAGCAAGAATCTTTCAACTGAAGTTTGTTTTAAACGTATTCTGGATACAATAACTGAAATATTAACAAAATATAATCATGCAATAAACTGACGCGCTACACGTTTTGGATGTAATACTCACCACTTTTTTCAACTATTACTCCATGCAAAAGACTGAACTGTGGCAACTTAGCCAATACTTTTTTGCCTGGAATGTACTCTCTCCATGGCTTTCGTGGTTTTTTCAATGGTATGTTGCACTGTTCCTCTGGTAGACTCTGGAACAAGTGCTGCAGCCTTTCCAGCTCAAGTATCACCAACCAAATATGCAACTAGGTCCTTGAGATAGCTCTGAAATGTTGGCCACATACTTTTGACCTTCTCTGGATTCGTGTCCCGTGCAATTACATGTGCATTGTACCCTGAAGTTTCTATTAGGTCAAAGAAAATTTGACGCCACCAATTTTTTAACGGTGATGAAGAAGATAGTACCCAACAATCTGGTCACAGAGATCTACTCCCTTCATGTTTTGCTGCTAATCCGATAGCATTTTTGGAACTTCAACCTGTCGCTGAACAGCCATACCAGAAAGTCTGTTTACAATGCCACGCGATGATGAGTCATGAAAATTTGACAAGACACAAACAGCTTTTGTATCTTGCCAAACACAAAATGTCAGTTCATCCTTCTGTGCGACTTTATATTCGTGTTTGTTCAGTTTCAGCTGTTTTGGCAGCAACTCTTTTGGCAACCCCTTCCTGTTGTTACGGACCATTCCACAGGCCATCACCCATCTAGTATGCAAGTCTCTCAATAAGTCTGTGCTAGTGTAAAAGTTGTCGAAATAGACTGTCAGAATTTTTCCGAACATGTGCGAGCAGAGATCCATTACCACTCGGTAAGCCAGCCCCTTTTCTTGCCCATCTTCTTTGCTGGTGTATACCTGGAATCTATGCATGTATCCAGTTGAGCTGTCAGCCATATTCCATAGTTACACCCCCCATTTTGTTGGCTTTGCTGGAAGGTACTGTTTAAAAGAGAGTCTTCCTTTAAATTTGATCATGCTTTCATCAATAGTTGCATTTGTTTTTGGTATGAAATTTGATGAAAATCTCTGGTCTAAATAATCCAGATACCATCTGATTTTCTTTAGTTTATCTGGTCTTCGCTCTGGCTGAGGCTCTGCAGCTTGTTCTTCATTGTCATAGAGATGCAAGTATCTCCAAATCAGATCAAATCTGTCACAAGACATGATTTTATTGAAAGATGTGACAAACATATACTTATTTTGCCGCCAATAATTATGTCTTGATGGAAGACGAATTATTCCCGTGGCAAAACATAAGCCTATAAAGGCCTTCATTGTAGGAATATCTTCTGGTGTCCATCTTGGTGACTTTGGTTGGGGGGATTTTTTCTACGCTCCTGTTCAGCATAACGGTTTGTTTCATCTACAAGTTTTTTCCATATTAAATCATCCCAAAGTAACTCGAAGTAATGCTGTGCATCGGCTTCTTCTGGGTGTTAAACAGTTGCCGCTTCTATCATTTTAAATCGTGGCTGCAACCGAGGTGAAAAATCATCCCGGACCCATTCCTCTTGAAAGCCTTCAAAGTCAGCTTCATTCTCCAAATCACTGTCGAAAAGTGCATGAAGCCATGCATCATCTCTTTCATCAACTTGACACAATTATAACCCATCATTTAAGTCAATATTATCATCAGAATCATCCAAATCATCAACTTCAATGTTGCTACCCTCTCTGTCAACATCCATGTTTACATCTGAGTTGTCGTCCATCATTTTATCAATCGATTTTCAAGACAACAATTACTTTTCCAACCACTTTTTTTTAAAATTTTCACTGCGCATGCGTGCTTTAACTATTTCCTGTGTTGGTGAAGAAGCAGACAAATATTTGTGATGTATAACACATGTTTCTATAGACACTACACACATACGTAGTAGATTACGACCTTAGTCGTATTCAGGATAAAATGGGATACTACGACCACAGGCTTATACAGGATAGAATGAGGTATTATGGCTGTAGTCGTATTCAGGATAAAATGGGTTAATAAACACTAATAATAATAAAAACGATGAACTGTGCACTGTGTGAGAGTGATTTAAGGATAAAAATTGTCACTCTTTGGCTAACCAGCATATTCAATTGAATAAAGTCTTTTGTTCCATAATGAGTAAAAATAATTTGTATTTGCTCTTGATTATTACATTACACACATAATTCTTCTTGGCTTGCCTAAATGTAAATGACTTGTGTGTGGCTCAACATTGAAAGTTAAACACATATAAAAAGAATAACCGAAAATATAATTATTGTATTTCTCAGGAAAAAGTGCAAACGGAATCGAATTGTAGATGTGGAAAATATGATGCCACTCAGATGTGTTTCCCAATGGATATATCACTTTGTTATGTTCAAGAGCGCACTAATACTTCAAATATAAATTTTAGAAATATGTTTTTCTTCCTTATAATGAACCAAACGTCACTTACAGAGAATATACACATACCGAATGCTCCCTGTTAGAATAATATAATGGATGCTCCCTACTATACACATGTATCTATTACCTTAGTAACAGTACTGACACTTTAATATACTTCACTAGTGGAATTTCATTATACAGTAATATTCAGTGTAATACTAGTATTGTTTGTCACTCGAGTCGATATAGAAGCATACAACCAGTTAAATAACACTAGCAGAACAAGCAATGGTGTCTGTATCAGCACTATTACAGCAAGGTTAATTCTACGGGAGCATCAATCTCCAGCACTGAAGAATGTATAGCTTTACACGTTTATTTTATGTCTTTCTCGAATATTATATAGCATGGAATACTTTATTTCATTGCACTATTATGATTTCCATAGTAAGCATACTGCTGTCGTATTTGGTCGTATCTGATCTTCAACTTCGCGTACAGACACTGCCAGTCAGAATGTGTCTGCCATAATACAGCGCACGACTGGTATTTATAGCCTTGAGACCCCTTGGTCTTATGCAGAGGTTGACGGGAAAAAGCTTGATCGCAAGCTCATGAGGGAAAGGAGTGGTTCGAGTGATCCTTAACAACGCCTTAGTAACGCTCAAAAGTATGATGGTGGGTAGGTTGCGATTCGCACTTACACAAGCAATTTGTCGGTGGAATTACTCTATATTTGAAGACTTCTTGTGAAGATATTCACAACATAACTTAACCATGTATCTAAGGAAATGAATATGCTACACTAAATGATGTAAAAGGACTTGAAAGAGACCAAAAAGTGATGACCAAAAAGACCAATTTGGACCAACATTGACAACGGGAGACAAACTCATACAAAGTAAGTGCCAATCACAACCACCCAAAATTACAGTATATTAATCATTTAAAGTCACATAACATGATATTACAATACTTGTACAAAGTATTTATTGTGCCTAGCAACTGTACAAGTCCTATGTATCTTCATGTATGTATTATAATTTATCCCATACTGTTGACCTTTAATATAGATATATGAAACACTGAAAGTTAGTATTTAATGCTGAGACTTCTAAAAATTATTTTAACATGAGCCACACACCATTTATCTTTTATGACACCAGAATTTATCACATTAACCCCCTCTCAGAAAAAGTTCTTCCACGAACTAGAACTTATGTTTTACTATGATAACCTAAACTGAATTATGTCACACTGTACAGCAGTGTCCACTGTTTGTCTGGAGAGTGCTGGGTCTGTCATTATGCCGGTCTCTACTCTAATTCTGTATGTTGGGTCCAAAAGGAAGGAAGTGTTTAGTTCGTAAACTTCACCACTGGGTAGATAGGCCCTTTCAGTTCTTCAAATCATTGTCACTCCCTCCGGAACATGCCTGTTAGGGCACACTAAGGCTCGATCCCTTATTGGGTGCAATACATCGGCAGCTATCCCTATGTGGTACGATAAAGGTGCGTCTGCAAAGAATACCTGATGATCACTGTGTAAATTTTCATACAGGCATCCTACTGGTGGCTCTGTTGGGTCAGGCAGTATGGGCATAGTCCAACTTCTCAGTGGCATCATGTGGTCAGGTCTCCTGAGGGGAAGGGGGATCTCCAAGTCTTGGTCTTGTCCATCAGTTTGGAGCGGTGAGCATGGTGCTGCTGTCTCCACATGATTGAAAGGTGGCACTAAGGCAGATTCAGGAAGACATCTCCCAACTTCTACTTGTTCAGGGATGGCAGGCTCGGCTGTGTTATTGCCTGTAATATGTGGAGCAGTAAATGGCCTCCCCAGGGCTAGAGTAGTAGTAGTAGGGCTCTCCTTGGACATGTTTTTGCTGCTGGAGAAAGGATATGGAAGTCTCCTGAATGTTTCTGTTTCCTTCCATGACTTTGTAGCTTCTCTGTTACATGGAGGAATCACTGTCGATGCTCTCCCACCCGGCTGATGATATTTTTCGAGGTGCTCCTTCAGCAGGTAGTTGTGGTTAGTTGGAAACGATTTTCCACATACATGGCAATTTCTGACTGGTCCGTGGGCATCTCGCCAGTGCCGCTCCCTCTGAGTAGTTGTTGAGAACCACCTCGGAAATTGTGAATCCTTGCACCAGAACATCTATGAATAAGAATGACATATGGGTCTATGAACTTGCAATAATTTAGAAAATATATATTATAAAATTCGTTATTTTAATTCCATTGTAAAAAGTGTTCCTTCCAAGTGGCATCATTAGGTAATACTTGAATTAAAAACAGCAACAGATGCTAATCAAACTGTTCAACAGTGAACCACATTCTACTTCACACAAATTTTAAAATGAACTGTCATTATCTTTACTTGATTTGACTGTCTTTAGCATAGTATGGCTTTAATTTATTAAAGTGGACATAAAGTTCTTGTGACTTGCCAAACTGTTCTATTTTATACACAAAATCTGAGCATTTTTTAACAACAGTATTGTAACAGGATGAAGCCGGGTTGGGATTAGATAAGTGAAGACACCGAAAGCAATTGTGTTAATGAGATGTTTTTTTATAAATGCAACTTAACGATGAATGAATCTGACACCATTGTAACAAAAAGCTATAAGGAAAATGATATAGTTCCCAACATGGAACCAATCAACAACAAGTAACTTTAACGAGAAAAATCAAAGATGAATTAACGAATGGAACTTAAACAAACGTGAATAACGTTCTATCACCAATCAACGAATAGAAGTATATGATTTACATCCTAATACAAACAAGGTCTTATTCGGCACCAAGGGTGACCAAAGCATGTGATTAATATACAACTACGAATAATGCATCATTAACCATTTATCCACAAGAAGGACGCATGTATTGTGCGCTTATCAATATATCACTCATTTAGCGATATTTGAAATATGGATGCACGAATTTATGAATTTATCAATCTACCAATCTATCAATTCATCAACTTGCCACTCATTTAGCGATATTGAAATATGTACGCATGAATTTATGAATCTATCACTCGTATAGCGATATTGAAATGTGAATGCATGAAATTTTGCTCAGATAGCAATAGTGAAATAACAATTAAAACATGGAACACACACACACATATATATATATATATATAAATATATATATATATCGTGGCATCCATTTGATGACCAAGATGTATTTCCGGTTCCAACTGCTCTAGTCAATGGTCAAGGAGCCACCAAGCATGGCCCGCCCCTCCAGTTGTTGAAAGGGTCCCTTGAGATCCTTCTCATCCAACACAGACCCACTGGTCGCGAAACCTAGGTCCCTCACATGAGAACACCAGTACTCTCTTCCGCGCCAACGTCACCAGACAGCAGCGTACATGTCACAGGAAACCCCACAGAGTTCTGCGACTCCAAATCACCAAACCATACACAAGCCACTAAATGTATAACAACTGAACCGTGTAATACATATGGCACGGTTAAGTATTTTTGCATCGATATATGTTGCGCATGCGAGCACATGAATTCGTTTAATTACACATTACATTATTTCGTCATTCAATGCATGCAGTGTATAAAATAATTCAGTCTGTCAGTTCAGTTATAACAAATTGCTAACTTGAACCAGACTATAGTATTTCTAATAGCATAGCATTATATGACCTAGGTATTGACTCCCTGTATCGAATGACATTCTCAGTTTAGAACGAAAAGTGAAAGCAATTAGATTAAACGAAAAGAGGGAGAGTCTTTTAATTACTACTGAGAAATTTTATATCAGAAATATTCAAATAAACATCGTCAATATACATTCAACTACATTGAGTGGGAGACCGAATCGATGGATGTACAGGGATAGTTACAACCTAATGTTTGTGCCCAGAATTTACCGACAAGGTGGTTTTGCACCACGATTCATGATTATTCATTTTTTTAAAAAAAAATAACATTGATATTAGTTTTATCACATTAAGTCCTTAACCAGATAATATTCCTGTAATTTTTAAATGAAAATATTAAATATATAAAAATTAGTTACGTCTTTTATACTTTATATGTAGTTATTACTCACAACTGTGTGATCCCCCTCTGGAAAGGCCACCCCTCTTATAAGGCCACTTTCTTGCTGCAGAAGGGGTGGCCTTATAAGAGGGGGACCACTGTAATATATGAAGCAATTCTGTCATATAAAACGAATAGTAATAAAGAATGCAATCTTAATTTTCACATACCTCTACAGCTGAAGATTGCTCTCGTAAAGTGGTAATGTGTTCCTTCCGAGTGGCATCATTTGGAAATACATGAATTCAAAATAGCAACAGATGCTAATCAAACTCTTCAACACTAAACCACATTATTCATACTAATTTTAACATGAACTGTCATTAACTTTACTGGATTTGACTCTCTTTAGTATAGTATGGCTTTAATTTATTAAAGTGGACATGGAGTTCTTGTGCCAAACTAATTTATTTTATAGACCAAAATCTGAGCATTTTTTAACAACAGTATATGGGCCATCCCAATAGTTTTGCAATTTTGATGCTTGTCCATATTTTCGTCATCCAGTGAAATACCTGATCACCAGGAATGTATTTGACTTGAGATTTTATGTTGTGTTCATAGTTACGTTTCTGTCTGTCGGCTGTAATATCGTCATGCAACATTTTTAGATCATCCTGCTGCCAACATTTTGGTAACAGTAGTTGATGTTTAATGTCATTTGTTACATCCTCCCACCATATCCTATATCTCATTCGGCCCCGATCCCGCCTATAGGCGTGATCCGTTTTCTGCATTCAATGGCCGATCCCGCCTGTAGTCGTGTTTTGTTTACTGCATTCATTGGCCGATCCCGTCTACAGTCGTGGTGAATGTGTGTTAGTAACAACGTCTCTGATTGGTTACAATTGGTTTTTTTCCAAGAATCTGACCATATTCAACCAATCAGAAATGATTTTACTTTCGTTTGTGTAAATTTGAATTATTCATAAGCCAAGGTTACTAATTGAGAGCAGTTTTACTACACGTGTTTCATTCATGAAAAATTGTAAACAATGGCGGACTTAAGAGTGATATTTGATGAGAGCGAAAACGAGGAATTATTCGGGTTTGATCTCAAAAATATTGAGCAAGCAGAGGAAAGATATGTTTGGCAGTTGGATATTTTATGAGATTTAGACTCGGACATAGAAGTTTCTGAGATTGAATCGTCAGAAGAAGAGGATGCTGATGGTCACGATGATGCAGTTCTTGTGCATCTGTAAACTGGAACGATCATCATCGGTCTGTCCAAATCGATGATTTTAGTGGACAAATAGCTTAAAAAATACATGACTGTGTGGACAAATTTATTTGGAACAATTGGTGAAAATTTCATGGATTTTTATTGGGTATAAGAAGGGAAATTAAGGTAAGAATGAATACATGTGCATGATGTTTACCAAATTTTCTAAATAGGTAAAAACTCTCTGGGGCACAAGCAGCTAGACACAGCTTAGTGCTGCTCGGGCATAGCAGCAGTGCTACTGATAACAGTGCTGGGGCTGAATGAGATATAGAATGCCATCTTTAAGTATGATTCGATCCCACTGAGCCCAGTATGCTTTATTTTCTTGTGAAAATTGTTTAAATTTCAGGCCATATAGGGCGCTTATTTACAGTTTTCCAGTTATGCAAAGCTGACAAAGTATCATTTCGAGTTTGAGCAGCTATGATCTCTTCTTTGGATATTTTATCATGCCAGTTACTGCAATATTTTTCTCCAGGCGTCTCCTGCTTTTCACAAATGGACTCCTGCTGAACCACATTTTGAAATGAGAGTCCCTTTTTATTATTTTTGGCGTTGAACTGGCGTCTTGTAGTTACACACATCGGAAATTTATCAGTTACTGGATGGTCCTCTATAGGATTACAAACAGTATCTTTCAATTCTTGTCGTTCACATTAACTACAAATCTCACATGGTCTCCTTGATAAATTATCAGCATTTTGATGTTGCTTGCCAGGACGATGTATGATTTTGAAGTCATAGGCATTGAGAATTTGAATCCAGCAAGCCATTTGTCCCTCAGAGTTTTTAAATCTTAACAGCCATGTCAAAGTACCATGATCAGTTCTTACAACGAAGGGAACTCCATATACATAATGATGAAAGTGTTTCACAGATTCAATGACTGCAAGCAGTTCTCTACAGGTAACACAGTAGTTTCTTGCAGCTTTACTTAGAACTCTACTAAAATATGCCACTACTTGCTCTCTTCCCTCCTGAACTTGGGCCAAAATAGCACCGATGCCATCTCCGCTAGCATCTGTATCAAGGATACACTGTTGCCTGGTAGATGGATAAGATAAAATTGGAGCAGATGTAAGTTCTGTCTTTAACTGTTCAAATGTGACTTGACACTCTTCAGTCCAACGAAACTATAAGTTTTGCTGTGAGATTATGAATTGGATTTGCAACTGATGCAAAACCTTTGACAAACCTCCTGTAACAAGAACACAAACCTAGAAAACTGCAAACTTCATGTACATTTTTGGGCCGAGGACAGTTTTTGACTGCCTCCATTTTCTTTGGGTCAGTAGAAATTCCTTTGTCGGAAACTGTATGTCCCAGGAATGTCACCTCTTTTTTAAAGAAACGGCATTTATTAGGAGAAACTTTAAGGCCAGCTTTTTCAACACGGGAGAGTACCTCTTTTAAATTTTTGATATGTTCATCAAAAGATTTTCCAATCTCAATCACATCATCTAAGTAAATCAGATCAGGCAGATTTTCCATTGAAGACCATGAGGGACGAGTTCCATGAGTCTCTCAAATGTAGCTGGGGCGTTGCACAATCCAAAGCTCATAACTTTAAACTCATAAAGTCCACATTGAGTGGAAAAAGCAGTCTTCTCTATGTCTTGTGGTACTACTTCAACTTGATTGTATGCACTTGCAAGGGCAAGGGTTGAAAACCAAATCAATTCTGTCAGTGCATCCAGAGAGTTGTCAATTCTTGGCAAAGGAAAAGAGTCTTTGCGAGTGAAGCTATTCAAACGGTGCCTGGATATCAGCAATGACAACACTTTGATTGAACGCTTTTCCATTGATCTTAATAGGTACATTACAGCTCACATGATTTTTTGGAACCCCACGCTTCATGGTGGGTGACTTATTGCCCCCCAAATTAAAAAAAAATAGTATATCTCTTTTATTTCGGCTTTGCTCTTCCCCCCTCCCTGCAAACGCCCACACACACACACTTGACTTTATAGCACATGGTCCGAAGTTACCGCGCACTTGTGGGAAAATTTCTTTATTTTTTGCTCCATAATGCTATAATCTCTAGCACGTTATTACTTTTCTTACCTCCGAACGTTTCCAGATTTCAGTTTGTGTACGTCTAGATTTATAATCGGTCAAATTTTAATATTTTAATTCTGATGATTGCCTAAAATGTTGACATGTCAAGCAGCAAAAAAGTAATATTTTGGTTAACATTAATAAACATTTTAGTGTTATTTTTGAAACTCACATTGGTGAAAAACTCTTCAAAACATAAACAGAATCATGAAAAACTTTAAGAGCAGGAACATCTTTTTGGCTTAGTGTGAATGAGGCCGCTAATTGAAGAAAGCTAGCCAATGATGGAATACTTAAACTGTTACCGAAGCATGTACAAAAATTTTTTTTTCTAATAGTAAGTTCAACTGATTATGATGACTTGTGCAGTAGTGCTTTGGATTCCATATTTTATGAGAGAGAGAGAGGTGGGGAGGGGTCTTTAAGTGATCATTTTTCTGTATTTTGCATAGTATGCGATAGGAAACAAACAGAAAAAGGAAAAAGTAAAACAAAAAGTTTACTTGGTGATATAGATATAGAAGGATATAGACGTACACTATTCACATACAACAATACATAAAACAATACAGACAAAACAATTTAGCTGTCAGTCTCTCCCCCTCCCCCCCCCCCCATGGTTATATGTGCTTGTAAAATTACACAAACATGCTTTGTATTACTCTCTGTCTCTGTCTCTCTCTCTTTCTCTCTCTGTGGATAAAATGACCGATATTGTTCATTAGCAACCGATGACATCTCTCCTCTATCCATGTCATATAGTGTGAAGTTCAGATCGTCACTATTAAAAGTCTCTACAAGAACTTCCTCTGTGTCACTCTGCGTTGCCATCTGATGTGTTTGAGTCTCTGTCCTCTGCATTGCCATCTGATGTGTTTGAGTCTCTGTCCTCTCTTTCCTTTTTTTCCAGACTGGTCGTCTGAGGCCTTCATTAATTTTGGTGACGACCATCTCCCTCCACACTGACCGTTGTTTCACCTCGGGATAAAAGCTACACACATAGCGTATTATTATCCCTTTACGAATTGGATCCAACTCCAACTTTCCTTTGTGGCCACCACCATACCAGTTTCAGTTCAGCCGGAGATTGTCTGATCTGAAAAACTCCTGAAAAAAGTGTTCAGTCACCTTCTTGGCGAAGTTTCCTGGACCTGACGGACACTTTTTTAACTCCATCAGTTTGTCCAAACTTAATCTATATTGTGGTGTAACGTCGCTGAACATGACTTCTTTTTCCGCAACTGTCGCAGACGCCGACACCGATGGTGATGAATTATGAGTTTGCAACCACCGACGGGAAAATTTGTTTCTTTTTTTCCCCCTCTATTACGCTATAATGTTTTGTACAGTATTACTTTTCCTACCACTTGCAAACTTTTCCAGATTTCAATTTAAGATAACTTGTGCAGTAGTGATTTGGATTCCATATTTTATGAGAGAGAGAGGGGGGGGGGGAACTTTACTAAGAAGAGTTAATGCTCTAAAATTACTCATCTAATTTTTCTGTATTATGCATATTATGCAATAGGAAAACGAACAGAAAAGAAAAGTTAAACAATAATTTCATCTGATGCGCAAGTTTGTCAAATCAATGGCAAAGAAAACAAACCCGCAGAAGCGCTGCTGTTGTACTTTTAGGTTAACAGTTAACACATGAAATTAGCACGTTAATATCAGCAGTGTTGATGACTTCTCTTGTGCTAGGTTACTTGCACGTGTCAACTACATGTATCTAGGATGACCTTTTGTGACCATTTGTGATTTTTAAAAAACCCACTACTTTGGTAATTAATGCAAATTAGTACAGTTTAAAATAAAATAACAATGTGAAATCTTAATAATGCTTTATTTAAGCGATTGGATTAAGCGAAAAAATCGTACAAAATGTGAATGAGTACTCATGTATGGAGTAACCATCGGAACTTGTGCGATTTTGTTTCACTTCAGTCAGGTATGACTAGTGATGGGAATCGGTTAGAATTTCATAATCGATCATCGGTTCCACACAACTTACTGATAATCGATTATAATCGGTTACAAGTAAATTTTAATTCTTGTTTGTTAGAGTTATGTCATACATGGTATTAAATGCTGGAGGAAGTTATTCAGATTGAGGCAAAATACTGTACATCTCTTCAATTGCTGCCTTAAAACTGAACTCTGTCATTTCCATGGTAGGATTGGAATGTTCAGGTAAGTTCATGTCATCCACCTTGGTGACGATGGTTGTTCTCCTCCTTTATGTTCTGCATCCCTGGTTATAACATTATGTATGCCTGCTAAAACCCTATACTAATTGGCAAGGCAGCTGGACTGTTTGGTCAGCAGCAGTGATATGATATATGACTTACAGGCCCAGCCAGTCAGCTAAGTCGGATTGTAATCCTGCATGCCCAGTTTCAATGGCACTAAGTCCATGCAAGGGCAGGGGTGGGTACTTATGCCCAAACTGTGGTATAAACAGTCCCAGTTTCTTCCAATTCACTTCTCAACAACCTTGAAGAGAGAGCTTGTTGTATTATGCATAGCATCTGTGATTCCAAAAACGCTTGTGTAGAATTGCCCACTGTAGCTTCAACAGGGTAAGAAGTAATCACTGCTGTAGATGCCATTCCAGGTATCTTCGCCATGGGTGGGAGCATCATCTCAACACCTCTCACAAAACTCACCAACTATTCTGAATTCAGATGGATTCTTAAAAATTCATGTTCAGACGAGTTCGAATGTGCCCTTTTCTTTCTGCATTTTAAATGCCTTTTTAAGATGTTGGACCACATGTCTTCTGCCAACAACACATGCTGGGTCGATGTGTGGATGAACATTTCGTGCAGGCAAGGCATGTCTCATGATTGTCCTCAGCAACTTTAAAGCGCTCGTGTTTCTTCCACTTGCTGGATATTTCTGAAATGATATAGAGAAGAAAAAAACAAGTGCATACAACAAATGTACAAACTATTCAATTAGGTGAACTCGAATCATCAAGACGATCTTTAAGAAATGCATACTAAAACAAAAGTTTAAAAGGCAATACAAATACAACTGTAAAAACTACATGCAAGTGTTAATGATCAATATCACACGAACAATGGATGGTCTAATATTGTGATAAAGTTGCAATGCATTCCAGAGGCACCATTTGCAGTTTGAGATAGTTGAAATTGGTAAACACCCAGGTTGAAGGTGGCAACCAAGCTGGGCAATGGGAGGTAATATGTAAGAGTTACTTCCCTTTGTGTATATGCTATACATATTATATATGAGAAGATCGGGTTTATTTGTCTTTCAGAGAGGGCTAAATTAAGAGGAAGCAGAGATTATTTCTTAATGTTAATGTGATCAGGTTGTATATTTTAAGGAGAAATACACAAGAACATGACATTAAATCAGCACATTACATGTGACTGCTCTTTCTAGTACTACTAGAAAAAAAATTACCTCCAACCTTTAACAATATAAAGGACATATATGGAAAAAATTATATTCATTTGTAAGATCCAGGCAACCCGTTCATCTACTTTTTAATGTGTGGGTTTCGGTTCATGTGTCAACTTCAGTTTTTTTAATTAAAATTTTCATATAAATTTCAGAGAGAAAAAGCAACTATTTTTAAATATGAGTGTACTCCAATATGTACCCTAGATTACATAGTACTTTGTTTTATATCAAAGCAAAAGAATGAGTAAGAGTGCTTCCCTCCTGGAAAAAAAGAACATAAGTACAAGAATTTGTAATTTCAGGATTCCAGAGTACAAAGTATTCCACCCCCATGTCTGATGCTTACCGACTGCTTTATGGCATTAAAACAAGTGTGTTTATCTCGCTAATACACATGGAGTCTCATTTTTCTTCAATTCCAAAAGTTCCCAATTTAGCACGCTTAAATGAAAAGTTTCCCCAATTCCAAGGACATCGGGGCCCACTTACGAAACAGAAGGAAAATCCATGTCAATAAACAGATCATGTTATAAATGAGTACCTTTGAAAACGTTCTCCACAAGGGAGTGCACAGACATATCGAAGACAGCCTCGTTGGGCTCATTCATGAAGATATAATCACGAGAGACTGTCTTGTTTAAATGAGTACCTTTGAAAATGTGCTCCACAAGGGTGTTCACAGACAGATCAAAGACTGCCTCGTGTGGGTCATTCAAAAAGACATAATCGCAAGTGAACGTCTGGTTTCTATTGACCACTAGCTGTGCTTCGTTGGGTAGTGATGGGAATCGGTTAGAATTTCATAATCGATCATCGGTTCCACACAACTTACTGATAATCGATTATAATCGGTTGCAAGTAAATTTTAATTCTTGTTTGTTAGAGTTATATCTTTGTTCAAGAGTTCAAAATGTTAATAAATGTACCAGAGTAATCTCTTATATATATATATATATACTTTAACCTCATAAAAATATTACATTTTTATTGCATTGTGTTATTTTTGTTCTACAAAAGCAACTTTCTTTGGATTATCAGTTTTATGCAACTGAAAGACTATTGCAATCCCCCTGAACACTTTTATTCATATGTGATTTGTCTATTGTTTAAAGTATAGAAGGACATGCTTTTCTTGCTTGTCATTATTTGCTAATACTAATATCAAAGCAGTTTAGATTTAAACAAAACAAAAACACCAATTAAAAAAACATTCAGATTTATTAACAGAACAATTTATCAGCAAAATCATGTAAAGATAGAACATCTAAAGCTAAAATTCTTAAAACTTGACTAAAATGTTATCCACATTAAACAAAATCAAAGGTTTGGTTAGTACATATCATGTCATTTTTCAGAATACAGATTATTGCACTAACAATGAACGAATCATTCACATTTTACATTTAAATTGAAACAAAACACTAAAAAATGTTTACATTTATTAACTTGACAGTTTAACAGCAAAGTCACATAATGATTGAAAAAATCTAAGACTAGAATTCTTAAGACTAGATCAAAATGTTTTCCATGTTACAAGTTAAACAGAAGGTACAATAAAATACAAATCAAATGTTTGAGTAATACTGAACACATAAATCATTTTTCAGAATACTGGGTATTCGTGTGTTTGTTACACCGACACTACCAATAGTCAATGTTTTTGTTTAAGAATATTATCAAGTCCACATTGCCAGAGCTTAAACGAGCCCGTTTCTTGCTGATAAGATGTCCAGCCAGACTAAATACCCTCTCACTGGATACAGATGATGCCGGAATACTTAGGTACTTCCGAGCTAGTAAGCTAAGATGGGGGTAGAACTGGCAGTTTTGTTTCCACCACTGTAACATTGTGAGATTGGTATCAGATGGAGCAGCAGCTAGATATCTGGAAACCTCCTGGTGGATGACATCTGTTATTGGCTGTTGACTTTCACCAAGGCAAACAACATCTTGCAACCAATCATCCATGTCAACATTGGCCTTTGTTTTCTTGTTTGGTGGACTAGGTGTAACCACAGTTTTATTGGTGTCATCTTGGACATTTAGTAGTGATGGTACTATTGGTAGAGGTGGCAATGTGTCTGAAGGCTGTTCATCAATAGCCCCTGGTTCCACTTTGACATTCACTTTGACATCAGCCATATCAAGAGCAACCTTCAAAAGCAGAGCATGTCCATCTGCTCGCTCACTATCAGGTAGAAGCTCAAGACCCTTCATAGTATTATTTAATAAACAGCCCAACAAAGCTATATCTTTGTCCTGTGTCCTATTCTCAAGTTCTTTTCTCATGACATTTTTAACTTTGGCAATTGGAGGTAGATCATTAACATTCGTTTCTATACATTTGGCAAGTTTAAGAAGTATTGGGATAACTTTATGAAGGGTTGGTGATTTGTCTCCGCAAACACTGTTTGTTGCATTCAGGAACGGTGAGAGAACTTCCACAAGTTTTTCAACCAATGCTTGTTCGTCAAATGTATAGACATAGTTTTTCAATGTTGCGGCTGCTGACTTGCTTATGTTTGGGTCACTGATAATAGCCATAATAGCAGGTGTCTGCTCAAGCAGTCGTTCAAGCATGTCATGAGTGCTATTCCATCTAGTCGGAACATCCATCTTGAGCTTGTGTCCTCTAGCACCTACGTCAAGTAGTAACTGCTGCATACTCATTAGCAAATCATTTATGCTTGTGCTTTGATGGAAAAAGGTCACAAGTTTGCGCCCCTTTGCAATGATTCGTGACAGTTCTGGTATAGCTAGAGCTTTTTTCACAATAAGGTTGATTCTGTGACCATAACAACCAAATCGAGTCCATTGAAGTAAATCAAAAGCCTTTATCTCATTGGCTGCATTATCAGTGACTCCAGTTGGTGTTGGAAGACTCCATCGCCTCTTAGTGGCCAACAGGCTTTCTTTTATGTTTTCCCCAGTGCGACTGCCTTCAACTTTTCGTGTTTCTAACACAAGACTTTTCAATTCCCAATCTTTGGAAATAAAATGTGCAGTCACTGTACTAAAACTTTCTGTGTTTATTGAAGTTCATCCATCATGAGTAACAGGTATATCAAGAACATCATGTAGTTCCTCTTTCACTTTTTTCTCAGCCTGGTCTTTCTTCTCAGCTAGTTTGGAGGACACTGATTTACGACCTGGAATTTCATACCTGAAAATGAAAAGTTTGAAACATTCAGTCATTGTAGTCAAACAAGACAGGGCATACATGTATTTAGAATATTTATTGTGTCTAAATATAGTGAAAACAATGAATTTATGTAATGTTTAATTAGACAGGACAACATTATATTTAATGAAACATTGCTTAATTTAGGTATGAAAATTCAAAATTCAACACCTTACAGAGTTGACGTCTAGAATCAAATGGATTAACACTTTTTTGTTTTCTCACTGTCAATTTAAATAAATATTAATAATTTATAGTTTTATCATTCAAAACTTACTTTGGATTAAGAAGCATCACAAAGTTTCTAAAATATTTATGGTCAACAAGGCTCAGAGGAAGAACTTTGCCAACAATGAGTTTCAAGAGTGCATCATCAATTTCTTTCTGCTTTGTAGCTGACATTCTCTCCATTGGCTTCTTAAATTGCTCATCAATCTTAGTCTGTTTGGGTGGGGAGTGAACATCAGCACCTCTTGTTGATGCTGTTTCCTTGTGGTCATGATCAAGATGAAAGGCCATATTTGTAGTGTTGCCTGGAATGTATTTGAAATAACTGTTTTTATACTGAAATAAAAGCAAACAACAAAATAATTTATGCACAAGTATATAAAATTAATTGAATCAAATCAACTATAAAAAATGAGACAAGAAAAAAAGGATTTAAATTAATATTAAATTTGCACATATATTTTTAATTTAATCTGCAACATTTTTAAATGTGCTCTTTTTGTTTTTAAATGGTCACATGTCTCAGGGAACATCTGTAACAAACCTGAGAGATCTCTTTTCCATCATATATGCCCAATAGCAGGATAATCTGATCATTTATGTATTTCAAGCATGATATTCACGTGACATGGAGCTTTATTATCAAAAGAAATTTTGAAGTATTTTAATGACAGCAACACATGCTATATAACAAAAAAGTACAAAGTACACAAACGATTTAATGAAAATAAAACTCTGGATTTAAAATTTTAGATACTGAATTCCATGAAACAACAGTCACCAGTCCATTATGTAGACAGCATATATATATATATAACTTCACAATTGCAGCTCATTTATTTTATTTTACATTAGAGTGCTCCGTCGCCTAATAATCGCATTCATCGTTGACGACCATATTTTTTTCCAAATTATCCTAAAAGTTTCTAACTATGGAGTATGGTTTTAGATTCGGAAGTTATGAAGGGAATAAATAAATCAACTCTACTGTAGTGGATCAGAAGGCTTATATCATACTGTTTACATAGTCCAACAATGTAAGAGGTATCACATGATAATTTTGTTTTGGTGTAGTACCAAAACAAAATTAGAATACTGTTAATTTTTTACAATATGCATTGGAGTATGTGTTTGCCAAATATATAAAGAAACAAATGTATGCCCCGGTTGATTTCAATGAAAATAGCTTGGACCTACCTTTGTTTGCATATTCCTTTCTGCAGAGTTTGCATATGACCTTCGTCGTATCTAAATTCTCCTTTGTTGGTGGACCCTCCTGTGCTTTGTAAAATCCGAAGTATGTCCATACATGAGAACGAGCTTTTCCTCCAGGATATGGATATATTGTTTGGGGATCATTTTCATCCATGGCACGTGTATGATATTTGGCGGCGTTTTAAACATTTTGTTTAGAATCCTCGGTTTTCTTCCTGACAAACAAGGGGAGGGAACTAGTCTGTGCCGAGCGCTTCACAGTTGTCTCCCTTACCATGCAATCGATTATGGAGTTTCACAATCGATTAGCGAATTTGTTCACCCAACCAACTGATTTTCGATTATAATTGATAATCGGAATAACACTAGGTATGACTGCAGCTTTGTTATTAATTTGTTTGATGTTTATCATTCTTTTCATTGCAGGTAGTACAATATCACAGACTTTCATATGATCATTACAATTTTGTATTGCGTTTACTGAAAAAGAAAAAAGGATATGAATGCATGTTTAGATTCCGATAACATAGTATTGAAGAAAAAAAAATTAGATTCATTGCGCAAAATGTAGTATTAATACAGTTTGCGATGCATTGCCATTACATTATCATCATCTAAAATATGATTTGGCACTATGTATCATACATTATCTTCGTTAGAACAAGGAAATGTTTATAAATAACTGAATTACTACGTTTTTTTCAGTATCAAAAAGTTAGCAAATTGCTCCCCAGAGGAATAATGATGTAGATAAATCTGTGCCCCCCCCCCCCCATCTCTCTCTCTCAACCTCTGCTTGCATGGGTGATAAACAGTAAACCACGCCCATATTATCGAGACCACGTCCACTCAGCAGTGGTGATCAGATGCGATTCCGCAAGAAAGTGTGGTGTGCAGGGCTATTCTCTGCGACAACTCCGCCAGGATGTGTGGAGTGATGATGGAGGGGTTTTTCTTAATCCTCTCCACTCACTCTCCACCCTCACCACAATGCATGGGGTTCCGAAAAATCACGTGAGCTGTACAGTAGGTCTGGGATTTGGTCCACTAAAATCATTGATTTGGACAGGCCGAAGATGATCGTTTCAGTTTGCTAGATCATCAAGAACTACAGTACACGCATCGTGTTTTTATGAAAAAACACGTCGTGGGCGTGGAGCTTAATCCTTTTCACGCTGTGTCGTCATGGACCGGATATCGTGGTCGCCGTGGATTGTCCACGTCGTGGCTCGTAGTGGACGGATTAAGTTTTATTGCCCATTTGAAAGTCGCAGCAATATAATTATGTAATAGTGGACGCCCACAACCACGCGTGGAACTTACCTATCAGCTCAGCTACAGAACACAGTGCAGAATGCTCTTTTTAATTTGTACGCAATGCCATTTAATATTCAAAGACTCGCTCACTAAGACGCATTCACATATGTGTATTGAAAGAGATGAAAGATAAATTGCCGAGAAAAGTGTTACGAATGATGCTTCACAAATTATTTAAAGTTTAATTATCTTAATTTTAATGGGGGGGGGGGGGAGATTGTTTTAAACAAACAAAGGGTAAAAGAAATCACACGTAAATACATGTATTAGCGGGTTTCATTCCGTTATTAAAATAAAAGAATGCGAGTAATGTTGTGATTTTGTTTTTAATTACCCCAGTCACTTTTAAATGGTCGGCTTAAAATGTTCCCACACAATGAAATATGCACGGCGCTATCCAATATACAACCTCTACTATTCCAGCCTGTTCAGTACTTGTGACTCAAATATACAGTACACTCATCATGTTTTTATGAAAAAACACGTCGTGGACGTGGAGCTTAATCCTTTTCACGATGTGTCGTCGTGGACAGGATATTGTGGTTGTCGTGGATTGTCCACGTCGTGGCTCATAGTGGATGGATTAAGTTTTATTGCCCATTTTAAAGTCGCAGCAATATAATTATGTAATAGTGGACGCACACTACCACGCGTGGAACTTACCTATCGGCTCAGCTACAGCACACAGTGCAGAATGCTCTTTTTAATTTGTACGCCATGCCATTTAATATTCAAAGACTCGCTCGCTAAAACGCATTCACATACGTGTATTGAAAGAGATTAAAGATAAATTGCCGAGAAAAGAGTCACGAATGATGCTTCACAAATTATACAAAGTTAAATTATCTTAATTTTAATGAGGGGGGGGGGATTCTGTTTTAAACAAACAAAGGGTAAAAGAAATCACACGTAAATACATGTATTAGCGGGTTTCATTCCGTTATTAAAATAAAAGAATGTGAGAAATATTGTGATTTTGTTTTTAATTACCGCAGTCACTTTTAAATGGTCTGCTTAAAATGTTCCCACAATGAAATATACACGGCGCTATCCAATATACAACCTCTACTATTCCAGCCTGTTTAGTGCTTGCGACTCAAATATACATGTCCATACAACACATTTTCTCAGGAACTAAACACGTGTTTACTATTACCTTAGACCTACTGTTTTTAGTCACACTCTGCGAAGCATGTGAGGCTGCATTCTATGACCAACAGCTTTATATACTTAGGATTGCTGGTTTGGTCATCTGACGAGTTTAATATTACCAAATGGATGGGTGAAAGTGTGTAATCACTTAAATATTTTCGGTAAGAGATAAACTCCTATGTATTATTTTGAGTTAATGCAGATATAAATTATTTGGAACACTACATTCTTTCAATCCACATATGATAACTAAATACTGTAAACTGTCCCCGAATGTCAAGCGAATATTGTTGATCATTTTTGCTACTAATTTGTTACATTTTGACCCAAGTATCCTGTTTAAGAAGTTGACGTGAATACAAGTGGGACATTTTGTCCTCGACGAACATGAATTCAAATACGTATTTATACCGTGTTTAGCAGTTAGGAGAACAATGTGAACTTACTGAAATTATGCCCATAATCGCCCAAACAGCACTGCGGTAGATAATATTGCATTTACCGCATAATAAAAATAGCCTGCAGCTTTGTACTTCGGTAGGGTTTTAGCTTTATCTAAGTGGAATTTCTTGTTCATACTTCTTTCTCCCTCTTGTTTAATTGATTGCTGTAAATATGTATCTTCTTATTTTCATGGTTTTAAACTGATATCACTGGCAGAAGTCTGTTAACTACTCCGACATAGAGGTGGAAAGGTTTTGGCTTAAAAGGTTGTAATCCAAATTATTTCCTGTTTATCTTGAACCCGTCATATTAACTCTGAGGTCGTCGCAAATACTGTCACTGTGTTCACTTCGATTATTGCTCACTCGTTCGAATTTCAATCTATTAAATTTCTGAAGCTTTAAGTTCGTACATGTACATTTTAATTATGACCAGATTCAACAATATATGATATGAAAATAAGAAAAGCACACTAATAGCTGATTAATAACCCAATTAAATATATACATTCTTGTTAAATACAAAATGAATTGCTAAGCAGCAATGTACCTATTTACTTATTTTGAATAAATAGCGAAATAAAAATTGTATTTCTAAATTTTGTCGGGCGATTTCCAAAATGAAGACAAACATAGCACATTTCAAAAATGCATACTATCTAATTATCAATGCCTGTTTCCAAGTTAGCGATAAAACTGGTGGTAAATTCGATTGAAAATTGTGGCGCATAATCTGTCTGTCTGTCTCTGTGTCTCTCTCTCTTATTTGCATGTAATAAACACATTTCATTACAAAGAACGATGCATTTTTTTAAACAAAGAAAGCCTATAGTGTAATACAGCTTTCTTAAACATGTCACTTTATGTCATGTTCATGAATCCAATCACAGCTTTTACATTTCTGAAAGTGACACGAATTTGCTACGCTTTATTTGAAAGGCTACTCAAAATAATTGGATTGGGAATTCCAAAGGTCACCAAAATATGAACTTTTATCGATGTCTGTCAGATCTCCACGTAGGACTGTGGATATATTATTTTAAACCGATTGTTTTATATACCGATAGAAACCAATTTTACGCAAAATTATCACAACTTAATATTCTGTTTCTCGGTTAATACCACAAATCCGAAACTCAATTTTCCACAAACAACAAAACATTTCCATTCAGAAGGTAATGCTTTCAATAATATCTTTAAAGGAGGTTTTGGAAATAGTTTGGACAGTAAAGGGAAACTATGACCAATTAATAACCAGTAGATGAAATATCATTTATTGAGAAAACACATATAAGTTATGGCTTAATGCAGAAACAGTGCATAAATATTCTAAGACTTGCCACTAAACCACATTCACATACATGTATTGAAAGATATGAAAGATGCATTTCCGAGCAAAAGATATATATATATATATATATATATACACACACACACACATACATACATACACACAAACATACATTTAAAAGCATTATGATTACTTTTTTCGGCGATGTCAATACCATAATAGCTGAATGTCACATGACACACATATGGTTGCAGCCATTAAAAATGTATCGGAATCGTCTATAGGTTGTAATAGACAAAGTCGTCTGCAGCGTTGCCATCACTCAGGGGGCATGTGTTTTCTGACGTGGCTACAGCCATTTCAGCTGGCATCGACCGCTGCTTACACATTGGCCGTCGCAAACCTTCATTGATCGAGTTGACAACGACCGACTGCCACGTCATGGGTCGACTCAGCTCGGGGTAGAAGTAGAGAACATACTGTCTCAGAATTGATTTTCTGAATGGTTCCAATTCTTGTTTTCCTTTCGGACCACCCCCATTATAACTGTAGCCCTTGCGTAACATTTCACACCCGAACAACTCTGGATAAAGTTTCTCAACGATTTTTTTTGCAAAGTTTTCTGGCTCTTTTGAATTGCAGTGAAGCTCGCGCATCACGTCTAAAGTGATCTGGAAATGGACGGGAATGCCATCATTGAGGGAATCGCCTGTTGTAGACTGATGCTCACTATTCTCATTCTCGGGCTGAATTGTTTCTTCGATGACGTCGAAGTGGACGATGGCATCCTGTTCTGATGAGCATGCCAACATTTTGTCCATGATAGTCCTATTTTCCTTCTGGTCCATCTCAATGCAGACCACCCTCATGTGGATCGCTTCCAATCGTCTACTTAGAAAATTTGTATGGTCATCCATTTTCTTGTTTAGTGCGTCAAAGGCTCTCTCAAACCGATGTGCAAATGCCGACATTGATAACTCGAGGTCTTTACTTGCTGATCCTGGGGTTGAAGAGGTCGGAACTTCGCTTAGTGCCGACACCTGATTGTCTATCCCAGTTTCATTTACATGGGTGGTGGCCAAGGAGATCAGTGTGTCAGTATTGGGTGTCACCTGACCCCGCGTAGTAGTGGATGCTGAAACCATGGGGGTAGCATTTTCGGATGTTCTTTGGTCGCTGGTAAGAGTGGTATCTGATGCATTGGCAGCATCTGGTTGCATCCTGCTTATATGAAGCACCTTACAGTCCGGTCGCTTCTAAAACAGAGGAAAAGAAACAATACATTATTGGACAGATATGTGTTTATATTATTATTATTATTATTATTAGTAGTAGTAGTAGTACCTTATATACAATTCGTGCGAAATTAATAAGCCACATGTGTGTCGAGGTCATAAAATCTGTAATTGTACCGGCATCATGGCATCACATTTTTATAATGGCTTTAAACACGTGTTCCTGGCTGAACTTCTTTATCTATTCCGAACTGGTGAAGTATTTTTTGGCTTCAAAAGAGGTAACTTTTAATTATTTCCTGCTTATTGTAAACCTTGGGTATATATTCTAGGGTCATCGCATGCATTGTCAGTGCGTTCATTTTGATTATTGCATTACTTTCAGTCCAATAAATTTCTAAACCTTTGAGTAGGTTTATGTTAATCATGCCGAAGGTCGATCATTGAACCAAGCTAGAAATAATAACAAGATATAGGAATGGCTCTCGAGTTACTGACATCAAACGACAGCTACGCACGAGGTGTAGATGTTACTTGGGCCACGGTGAAATATGACATCACTAAGTTTGAAATTGGGGAACTGGACGATAAAGTTGTTCCAGAGTTAGCTGAAAGAGAAGATAGATTTAAGACTGTCACGGAGCAAGATAGAGAGGAAATAAGAAACGCATTAGAGGACGACCCCACACAATCTGGAATGGAAATTCAAAGATTGTTGCAAAAAAGGGGAACAAATGTGTGTTACTCTACGGCACGAAAGGCAAAAGCATCAATAGGATTCACACGATCTAAGCCACGATATTGCGAACTAATAAGAGACGCAAACAAACTGAAATGTCAAGTGTTTTGTAATATGTTGATAGACACAAATGACAGCTTTAATGACATGATTTTTAGTGACGAAACATCGGTTCAGTTACACCAGAAGAAACTAACTTGCTATCGTCCGAAAGAGACTATGACACATGTTATACCATTACCTATGCATTACCTATGCACCCCTTGAAAGTTCACGTTTGGGGTGGCATTAGTCGCAAAGGAGCAACCGATATTATCATTTTCGAAGGCAATATGAATGCTCAGTTTTTCACAACAGAAATTTTAGGTAACACACTTTTACCGTTTTTACAATGAACATTCCGAGACGGTCATCGATTTCAACAAGACAACGACCCAAAGCATACATCAAAACTGGCGAAAAAATTCATGGCTGAGAATGGAATCAATTGGTGGAATGTGTGGCCGTCAGGTATGTATTATCTGTTAGCAAATGTATGTAGTATAATATTATAACATACAAATGAAGGCGATGAAATATATTTCAGCATTTTCGCTTCATTCAATTTATAGTATTGTAGAAAATTGTAGAAATATCATTTATTGAGAAAGAACCTCGAAGTTACCGCTTGATGCAGAACAATGTCAATTTCCGCATCTGTATATGCTAACAGGTACATATACATGTATTAAATCAGCAGGGATGTACGTTGTAGCTAAGCAATTATTTCTGATGTACGCTTTGTCATGGACAGGGGTGGAAAGATATTCAAGAAATATAAAACCTCATTTGTTCTATGTTACGCACGTTCGTCTGTATGTATCCTCAGCCAGGCTACTGATAAATACACAGGAAATGTTACCACTGTAAAGGTACAGGTAAAGGTATGAAATTGATACCTGCCATGTTCGGTTTACGGTGTCGGAGTTTCTCCCATCTGTTTGTTTACTGTGTCGACTCGCGGAGCGAATACAATAGAATCAGCGAGGGGTGCCATAAAACCCACTTCGACTCAAGACGACTGCAATAAAATCCGTCACGTACTTCCACTAGACTGAGTGGATTTTCACTAAATTAGTGTGAAAATCCACCAGACTGCGTGGACTTAAACTACTCATAGTGGGCACTTAATCCCCTGCCCTTTCTCCACGCCCACGCAATTTGCATGGCGAATCATAAAAACACGATGCGTGTACTGTACATGTCCATGTGACACATTTTCTCAATAACTAGTCAAGTGTTTACTTTTACCGTAGACCTACTGTTTTTACTCCGACTCTACGAGGCATGTGATGCTGCATTCTATGACCAACAGCTTTAAAAATGTACTTAAGATTGCTGGTTTGGTCATCTGACGAGTTTAATATTACCAAATGGATGGGTGAAAGCGATAAAAAGTGTGTAATCACGATTAATTTGCTTCAATTGGCGAAACTTTTAAAATTTCTGGTGTTTTAATTAATGTATCATTCAGTAAGATTTATTTTGTGCTTTGGAATTACTTCTTTCTCCCCTTGTTTAACTTGTACTGTACTACACGCAAGCTGAACATATCATATCTGTCAATAATGCCTTGTACATCACCCGAAATTGCTGTGCCACGTGTTTGCCAAGACTATAAAATCTATCTCTATTAGTGCACTGATTGCTGTAAACACGTGGCTTCTTATTTTTCATTAACTACTCCGACCTGGAGGTGGAAAAGTTTTGGCTTCAGAGGTTGTAAATCCCAATTATTTCCTGTTAATTTTGAACCGTTCATATTAATTCTAAGGTGGTCACGAATGTTGTCAGGTCCACCTTGATTATTGCAGTAATGCTCTCTCATTGGACTTTCAGTCTATTAAATTTCTGAAGCATTAAGTTTGTACATGGTTAATTATGACCAGATTCTACAATAGATAATAAGAAAAAAAGACAAAGGACACTAATAGCAGGTGAATAACCTGATGAATTATATAAATTCTTGTTAAATTCAAAATAAATTGCCAAGCAGCGATTCGCTCTTCACAAACTAACATCTTCTTAGTTTTAAAGCGTTTGATTTTGCAATAACAAGAAACATTTTTATTCAACAGTGGTTTTTTTTTTAAAACATAGAAGCGCGACACTGACCAGTAGCTGCTAGGAATTGTTCTAATTTAAGTCATTTAAGACTTCAACTCAATTTGCTTATTACGCAACGGAGTGGGGAGGTGGGTTGTCGGCTGGGAGAGAAAGAGAGACGGCGGGGATGGGATATAGCTTGAAACAACTACACTTCTTCTGATTTTTAGATAGTTTAGATGCGCATCAAGGCCAGTTCACCCCCCCCCCCCCCAAATTTAAGTTAAATGTTTTACACGATAATGGCCACTGATAGAGCGCAACAGTCAATACAGTGTACACAATTCCGTGCATTTAAAAATTGCTGTACTGTCTCATAAACAATGTTTTTTTCAAAGTTTAAGGGTAACAGTACAGAAGAACCTTTCCGTAGTATAGCTCCTGTATCCTTTTTATTTTTAAATACTTTGGCAAGAATTATGACATACATGTCATAATGTGCCAGTTTTCATGATCGTACATGTTCGATATAAATATTACGGCGTTTGTAATCTCTTTTCGAGTTCTATATGTATTACTGCTTTCAATGATTTCTTCTAGGTGGGTCTTGGAAATGATATGGAAATTAAAGGGAAACTGACAAATTAATAACCGGTACAGAACACACTTTTATGAAATATCATTTATTGAGAAAGAACCTCGAAGTTACCGCTTGATGCAGAACAATGTCAATTCCGCATCTGTATATGCTAACAGGTACATATACATGTATTACATCAGCAGGGATGTACGTTGTAGCTAAGCAATTATTTCTGATGTACGCTTTCAGAGTTCTCACTAGGATTTTAAAACTAGGAGTCCAGGACTCCTAATTTGGTAAAAATAGGAGTCCCACCTGCAAAAGTTGCAGTCCCACCAGCAAAAGTTGCAGTCCCACCAGCAAAAGTTGCAGTGCCCAGAAACATTCTGAAGCGACTAAATGGCTATTAAAATGCCCGGAATAAACAAATACAAAACTTTTATCAGTTTTACATGTATTTCTTTGCAATTATTTATTATTCTTTAAAACAGTATGTATTAAAATCTATATCATGTACAAATATATTCTGAACTACAATATAGTTCACTTTCGTCTATGTCGCGTTTCGCAAAATTTTCTGATGCTTGGCTTTGGATCATATTCCTCCACACTAGGTCCCTCTTCTTTGATTCGCATCAATTTTGTTAAGGTCTCGTGTTTTAATCTGGACCTTCCCTTTGTCTTGATTTTGTTCTGCACACTGAAGCCTCTCTCACATGCCACAGATGTCACTGGTGACACCAACACAATTGCAGCTAGGACTGCAAAATCTGGAAATACATCTCTGTACTCTTGCAGTAGAGTTGTACAGGCTTCTGTCAGTGTGCAGTTCAATGATTTTATTACTACCTTCACTTGCTAGAAATCAGCTTGGGCTCTTTCACCATCAATAACTCCACCGTCACCACCATAAATATTGATCAATTCCTTTAGTTCATTTTATCCATGATCATCAAGACTGTTGGCATTTTTGGGGACTTTGGATGGATTTAGCACAGTGTTCAGAAGCTGAAGGTTTTTCATTGATTGTTCATCAAACCTCTCATCTAAGTTTTCAACAAGTTTGTCCAGAT